>CM053574.1:28818676-28905372 GCA_028646485.1 Cryptoprocta ferox | reverse complement strand
CTGGTTTTCACATAATCAAAATTATACAAGATAAATTTAGAGTGACAGGAAATAGGGATCTATCTTTATCCATTCATCCATCTATCCATCCATGTTCTTTAATGTTCATAATTCAGCAATACTAGTATCTTAGGCTGGATTACCCCAAAGCAGGCCTGAGATCAAGACACAAGTACAAATTGTTTTTGGAGGTTTCATCCCTGTAAACACCAATAAGGCAGTGGAGAATTGAGACAGGAAAGGGAAAGAAGGTAATAAAAGGTGTGTTACTGACCAGGTTTCCACTATGGGCACAGCTATCCTGCTGGGTGCCTCCGAGAGACGGTATGGGACATGCCTTAGAGTTGTACCCCATTAGAGGTGAGGAAATTGGGATATTTATCCTCCAACTCACATTTATTATTGGATGAAGGCTGCTCCAGGAGACAGCAACTCCCCAGAGCTTCTGGCCTGTCCTGCATAATGACCAAGCAAGTTTCTTTGGCCCTAGAAAGAGTTCTAACAGTCATAAAAGCTTGCAGTGAAAGGTATAGGGATGAATGGTGAGGAACTGGGAGATAGGGGCAGGGCAGTATCTGCCACAGCCAGCTAGTAAAAAATAAAACAAAATCAGAATCATTACATATGTATAGTTTTATATTCTGGTTAGTCACGTTATACAATGCCAGGAGCATTTCACCTATCTTTAATATGTTTTTTGAGAAAATGACTTTTAAAAGTCTAGCATTTTTAAACAGTTTAAAAGTTTTAAATTTTAAACTGCCTAGCATTTCGTTTTATGGATGCCCCACAATTTATTTCACTGATTCTCTATCTTTAGACATATAAGTTATTTCTAATTTTGAAGAACTTAAAATAATTCAATAGTAAATACCTTTGTACCCACTTCCTTCTCTATATCTCTGGTTATTTCTTTAGGATAAATTAATCGAGGGCAATCATGTTAATTATCTAAAGCAGTGATTAGTACCCCCCCAATCTACAAGAATATTTGAAATTGATAGCAAACTTACATTTTAAATTTTTCTGGGGGGGTTGCAAAACACGTAAGTGACATAATAATTGATTTGTCATTATAAATCTTCTATTCTTTACATTCAGTTGTTCTCAAATGATTCCTACACACTGGAAACTTTATTATTGTCTAGGCAAAGTGGGAAGTTCATCATCACATTATCAAATGAACTAATTACTTTCAAGAAGCAGGAGGTGCACGCCTTCTCTTTGAGAAGGTGATTAACCAACTTGGTCACTTTCTCCATGAACATCATCTCATGCAGGCTTAAGGTTAGATGGTTGGAATCCTTAGAATTTTGCACTTTACCTGTCTGAGGGAAAACATAGCAAATTCTATTTCCCATTATCCAACAGCCTTGTATGCTTTCTTTCCTACTGAAAAGTCCTTAATAACCACCATTAGTTATATCCACTGGCCTTTTCATAGTTTTCACTCCTTTACTTCTCTGAAGTACTGACTGGTTCTGCTTGTGCTGACTGGTAGCACGCATGACATTTTCTTACCTTCTGTGAAGCCCATGCTTTGCTAGTTGTCCCAGATCTTCTGCACTTGGCTCTTCTTTGTTTCCTCAGTCATTCCTCTCCTTCTTCATTTGTTATAAGCGTGGGTATCCCCCATGGCTGAGCCCTGTGCTCCTTTTCTTCTATCTCTCCTGGTGACCTCCCTTCTTCCAGGACTTTCATTTCAATGCATGAAGATGACACTTCAGAACTCCAATCAGGCTACACCTCTCTCTTCTTTAGCACAAAACTTCCTGATAGAAAACACCTCAAACTGCATGATAAAATTCAGATCTATATTCTCTGCTTCAAAATAGTTTTCCTTATTATTCTCTTTTTATCATCTTTAAGTTCTTCTCCCTAAATCAGTTCCTTAGAAATTCAAGGTCTTCTAAAATCTTGACAAAACCCAGCTTTCCACCTCTATCACTTTTCTCTTTCATATTTTTTTGCTCTACTCACCATGATTCAAACGTGTCTGAACGTTGTTATCTTCAGTTTTTATTCAAATTAGAGGAACACAGGAAATCCAAAAATTTGCAATTGATTTTCTATGTGGTGTTGACCAAATTTCTCTCCACGCAGTCTTCTCAAGCAGAATAACGGTAAGCTCCTTCACCGGGTTGGTGTAATGATTACAGGATATACAGGAAGGTGGCTAGCAGTGTTTGGTACATTACAGGCTTGCAGTAAGTATTTGCATATTTATTCATTCATCACAGGGACCCATCGGAACCAACCTTTGCCATGAAAACCTTTGCTCCCATAGCCCCCAAACTCTCTACTCTAACCTCCTTTATCTTTCATTTGACATGCCTCATGTATCCATGCAGAGTGTTGACTGGCATTCTTTGACTACACTTTCTGCAAATATATTAAATTCCTTATAATAAAAAAACTCTACACACTTCTGTGTATAAAGAAAGTGCAAAAAAATTTAAATCCACATCCCCCAAATTATCAAATAAGTTTTTTTTTTACCAAATTAGCACATATAGTAGATGAGAAAAATGCTAAATATTATTTGCTCATTTTAATCAAAAGGCAGGTTGGAAAATAAATATTTTACTCCCATAGTAAAAGGATATATTGCTGAATGTAAATTCCTTCTGATGTGAGTAAAAAATATGTACATGTGGTGGTGTAAAGGAGTTACATACTTTGGCATATTTACCAGAAGCAGCACATGAATATTTTGTAAATTATCTAGCTTTTTTTTTTGAGAGAAAGAGAGAGGGAGGGAGGGGCAGAGAGAGAGAGAGAGAGGGAGGGAGGGAGGGAGGGAGGGAGGGAGAGAGAGAGAGAGAGAGAGAGAGAATCCCAGGCAGGCTCCATGCTGTTATTGCAGAGCCCAATGCTGGGCTTGAACTCACAAACTGCGAGATCATGACCTGAGCCAAAATCAAGAGTTGGATGCTTGATTTTGAGCCCTCCAGGTTCCCCTATCTAGCATTTTCTAAACTGACTTTATCCCACAGATGATAATCTGATAAGTAAGTTAAGTAGCTTTTTTTGCTCTGTCATTTACAGACTTGGCATTAGAGTTTATTGTCTTCCTTGTGTTTGCAATAAACTGTATAGTTAGAAGCTGCTGAATGCTCTTCTTTTATTTCCAAGATTATGGTCAGAGCATTGGCATTGGCCTGTAAAGTTTTAGGAGAAAATAACTTTTTTAATGATTTACATCATTAGCATCTTGCTAACCCTACTTCTTCTGAAACAAATGACGTCAAAATAATCTGTATACATTCTAGATGTGTTCACTCACTACTGACATCTTCTCCAAGAAGATAATGGCATAACATTTTAAACTGTCCAAATGTACGAATGAACTTGCAATGCTAGTAAAACAGAGTCTCTCCAGAATGGTATGTGTATCTCCTAGATGGACACTGATGGGACAAAAGTGCATGACATTCTGTGGGATGGGTAGGCTAATCCTAACTAGTGGACACTAAATGTTGTACAGATGTAGTAAGCAGAGTGGGAAAAGCTTTCTTGCTTTCTTCTAGAACAGGTTTTTTTTTTTTTTTTTTTTTTTTATGTTGACCACAGGAGACCTAGGGTTCTAAGGAGATTCTAGCTGTGCTACAGCAGTGGGTGGGCAGTGGTGGCAGAGAGAAGGCAAAGGAAGACCAGTGGTATGCTTCAAGCCCGTTTCCTAACCTGCTTCAACTTTCTTAGGGACTCCTATCTATTTTATATACAGAACTTCTTTCTGAGCAAGGTAGTGTCTGGAAGAAAAGTTTCTGCTACTGAAAAAATAATGGTTGATAATTTTGTTTCAGAACCCAAGTAAAAATATTTCAAATAAGTGGGCCACTGTACTCATAGATGGCAGTAAACATTTTCATCCGATTTCTTCAGTTGCCGTTTATTGGGCAAGGGTCATATGTCTTGGGCAGAAAATTAAGCCCAATACTGGAAACTGTTTGCTTAAAGTGTCTTTTCAAACTGGACACTTAGCCCGGGATTGCATGAAATTAAATATGACCCTGCTCTCCACCCTCCTGAGCCCACACAACCAGACACTGTTTTCCAGTCTAAACAGGTCTCTTGATTACTCTTTTCTAGCTTGAGAGACAGAGAGACCTGTGTTCAATGTTTAGTGACCTGTTGCTCTTCAAGTCTTAAGCGACTGACCTTCAAGTCATCTGTTCCTACCACCTTTTTTGGTACGAAATCATTACAGAAGGCAATGCAGACCTTACAGTTTCATGACTAATGTTACTATGCATCCTACCCCTCCTATCCAGCCATTGACATTTCGTATCTCCTATGCTAGATCCCAGCCATTGGTAGTTCTTATCTCTTATCCTAGAACCAGCCATTCTTATCTCCTATCCCAGATCCCACATCCTGATCAGTGAGTGTGCAGTGGCTTAGCCTTTCTCCATTAAAGCCAAGGAGTTCCACCAGAACTTAGAAGTGTCAAGTGCCCCCCCCCACCTCATTTCTACCCACACCCGTAGCTCTTTTTACCAAATTACCAGTGGTTCTATGCTTAATATTTCTTAGCTTTGCACTCTCTTACTAGTTTGGAGAGTATCTACTTGAGCAGAGGTGTTTGCAACATTTATCAGTTCTGCTTTTAAAAACCATTCAGTCCATCGGTATAAACACTGCTTCCCATGATTCATTGCCTATAAGCTGAGGCACTTTTGTTTTAGGCTAGGAAAAGTTCACTAAATCAATATAACAAGGATGTGTTCCATGATATACAGATCCTCTGAGATGCTCAGTGAGAAAAGGTGTCTGCGGCCAAACATATTTGGGAAACGTTTTATATCTCTTGGTGATTCAAAATGTGTATTAGAAAAGCAGAGTGCTAAGAAGTATTTCTTAAATTTATTCGACCGAATAATTTTTAAATCATTCCTCACCCTTTCTCTCCCTCCCTCCTTCTTTTCTTCATTAAACATTAAATATCTAGGGCTCCATGGGAAAGATTTTGGAAAACACTGTACTCTCCTATTTAAGAAAAGTTTTCAAGGGTCAAGTTCTACTTTTCTCTGTACTTCCACAGCCCACACCATGTCTGGCACAAGGTGATTACTTCAATACATGTTTGTTAAATAGAAGTGAACAAGTGAGTGTTCTGACACATTGTGCTGAAAGTTGCTTAAAAAAAAATACCAGTTATTTGGTGCCAAGTATTTGGGAGTTTTACAGAAATAAATTATTTTAAAATTGAATTCAGTTAATCCACTTGAGTATGTGGGTCAGAATCACAAGATGTCCAGTTTGGAAAAAGCCCTGGTAGATATCTAGTCATCACTGTATAGGAGGGACACAGACAAATATAAGGTCTTTCAGACTGAATTTATAAGGAGATTGAAAGAATTATCTCAAGCAATGCAAGTATAGCAATAGGAATATGAGATCCGGGCTCAACCCAGGGAGGCTCAACCTTGACGGCCACTTCCTGGCTGAGGAATGTGGGCAAATGTATATGTACCTCGTTTTCCTCATTTGTAAATGCTGATGGTAACTGCACTCCCCTCGAAAGGACTTAATGAGATTAACCAAGTAAACAGCAAAGTACAGGGTCTGGCACATGGAAGCAATATTAGATATTAATATTATTAAATACATTATCAACCAAGATTGCATAGTCAACATGAAATTAGAGGTGACCCTAATTCTAGAGAGAATTTGGAAGAACTTAAGATTGGAAATATGGATGGGGAGAAAGGAATTGTTTATCTGAGGTCTCCCTACTGACAGCCCCCAATCCTGGGCCAATAGTATCAAAGTTTTGGAGAAGAGTCAATTGTCGTTTGAACGCAGGACTCACAAATCTTCCCAGGGTGGGTGGTAGGTGGGCATTTTACTTGTTTGGGTGTTTTGTGGGCTCTGACAGAATCCTCTCTGTTTACCCCTAAGTCTCTAAAAAACGGCATTAGTTTTTGAGAAACCACAGAAAGAAGAAGGTGCCTTCTCTGTGAGCACGAACCGCCATTCCCTACCTGAATGGGTAGGCAAATGCTATGTCAATGCTGAGGTTACTTTCCGTCTTGTTGACACAGTCCACACTCAGCCGCAGGCCTCCGGAATAGCCACCGCATGTTGCAAACGCAAAGATCGCAAAAAGCTGTGGAGAACAAAGAAATCAGAAAGAAGGGAGTCATTGGAATGATGTTAATCCAATGAAATACATCAATCAGAGTTTAGTGTCTGGATTGAGGGAGGTTATGTTCTTCCAAAATGTGGCACTGTGTTTGGTTCAGGCTGGAAGATGAAAGCCTGGAAGAGGATGGGAACCACGGAGGTGGTGTCTGAAAAAGTAGTCTGGCAAACTAGAATAACTTTGCTTGGACAAAAACTGAACATGAGGAGAAAATATCTGTGTTTGGCTGTGTAAAGAGCTGTCCTGCCTCAGAAAGTAGAGATGTAATCTCCCATCAAAGGATCTGGAAAGTTATACACTAAGGGATTAATGACAGATACCTCCAGGTGGGAAAAATTCGAGATGTCTCTTTGCTTTCTTTATTTGGTTTACCTGTATTTTCTGCAATAAATGTCTTATCTTTTGAAGTAATATAGTTTTTTTAAGCCATAGTCAGAGTTTAATTTTTTTAATGTTTATTTATTTTTGAGAGAGACAGAGTGTGAGCAGTAGAGGGGCAGAGCGGGAGGGAGACACAGAATCAGAAGCAGGCTCCAGGCTCTGAGCTGTCAGCACAAAGCCCCATGCAGGGCTCGAACTCACCAAGTGCAAGATCATGACCTGAGCTGAAGTCAGACACTCAACTGACTGAGCCACCCAGTCACCCCAGAATTTAAGACTTAAAGGGCTGAGGGAGAGTAGGTGAGTATCTAACAGGTGCTATTTCAGAGCACAAGTTTTCAGTATATGTCAACCTCAAAGCCTCCCTAGCTGTTAAAACTCTGTGTTAGTTGCTCTGTGTCAACTGTTAAAAGGTTCTACTGGTGACCAATTAATGCCATAGTCCATCTTGGTGTAGAACATGGATCTGTGGGAATTAGGTACTAAAAATTAGGACCAGGAAATCAGGGAACTCTTCAAGAAAGAAGATATCTCTGGGAGGCTAAGGATGGGCTAAAATGAGAAGCAAATGTTAAATTTTGTCTGCTTAGTTTGGCTAAGTTAAAAACTATTTCCTGCTCATTTCCAAAGAAAGTCAATCAAGGGCAGTTAACATTACCCCATGTTGTAATCCTCCCATTTATTTTATTTTCATTTTGGAATTCAGCTTCTTTAGGTGGTCTGGGGTCCCATTAGGAATACTAGCCCACATTACATAGAAAAGAGAATTATTGTGTAAGGGTTAAGTGCATGGACTCTGGAATGAGACCTTGGAAAAGTTGCTTAATTTCCCCATGCTTTGGTTTGCTCATCAGTGAAACCACATCGATAACAACTCCTCTGTGCCATTTGGCTGTTCATGATATAAAACAGAACATTGCTGTGGACAAGAAGGCTGCTGGACCTGGCAATGTCACCAAGTCTATTCAGAAAGTGCAGAAGGCGAGATGCGTATTAACCATAGCACCTGCCATGTCAGTCTCACTCGGTGGTGGAAGAGAATCAGGGCTGTTGGTCTCAGTTGGCCATCTAACTTTAATAGGAAAAGACTGGTTAATGATAAAACCTTCAAAGGTAAAGTAATATATTGTGAACCATTTTTTTTCTGTGCATGGCAGTTTTTAGTTTTTAAAATTAGTATTTTAAAAATGGAAACAACTTGACCAAAAGATACAGTAGATATAGTAAGAGAAGACCATGTTTATATGTGTTAATCTGTGGAAAGCATTTAAAACAGATCCTGGCACAGGATAAGTACTCAATAGACGTTAATGAATGCTATAATGATGTTAATGAATGCTGTAAATAGATGTGGATGGGCTCTGTAGTAAGATGTTCCACGCCATAAAACAGGAAATTTAGACTTACTCCCTCGCTAAATCTACATGACCATTGGCCCTAGTGACCCAGTATCTAAGCACTCCAGAAAAACCGATCTGTTTCACTTTGCTTTTCTTCCTCATTTGTCTCACGGATAGGATTTGAGGAGGCATTGAGAAGCTACTGCAATCCCCTCTGTAATCGGGGGCTCATACACACAGAACACCAGGGCTGAAGGGAACCTGATTTTCTTCCTGGGGTGTGCGCCTGCTTACTTCTCACGACCAAATGCTCTCTTTCTGTCAGCTCTTACTGTGGGTAGGAATAAGGAGGAAGTGATTTTAATGGCGCGATGCTTAAATCTAAGTTGCATTATATAATCCTGGATGTCTCAGCCCTTTGTACCATGTCAGAATATTGCCTTTGGTAAGATTTCTTCCTGAAGAAAGAGGGAGTAACGGAGCCTGGAGCTCTGTGGTGTGGCTACAGAGACAGCCCTTTCCGTCCGTGTCCAAGCTTCCTCACCTGTAAGACATCCTCTGTATTTTCTTGAATCGCTGAGAGATTTAAATGAGATGGAATATGTATTTATGTGCAGCCCCTTTCAATTCATGCAGAGCATTATATGGAAGCTCTATAGATGCACTTCGATGGGGTAAGGGTCTTAAGTGTGTAATCAACACTAGTACTTATAAAAGTTAGGAGGAATTGTCCATTCTTGCCATTATTAAGTGCCTACTATGGGCCAGGTATTGGGCCCAGCAATTAACATAAGTGATATGATTTTCTCTTAACAACACTGGTGTGTGTGTGTGTGTGTGTGTGTGTGTGTGTGTAGCTTACCACTTCTATATTAAAGATGTCGCAGAATAGCATCATGGCTTCACATAGTTGCATTAAAAAATTTCTTGAAACATTAAAATGTAGCAAGTTAGAGTTGAAGGGACTTAAAGATAAATCCTGTTAATTTCAGTGCTTGACAGTTATAAGGACACCACCCTTGGCTTTTCATCTTCCATTAAAGTGCTTTATATACAGTAAGATATGATTAATACTACCATGTAATGAACTTAAAGTGGAATGGTAATTATGTATTTAACTATTCAAAATGTTAGATGCATAGAAGGAAAGTGTTAGACTATTAAAACCACACACACCACTATTTTTTCTTTTAATGTCTATCGAGTTCTGAAAACATAAGACATTGTATTTGAGTAGGATATGACACCTATGGGCTTTCTGGTGAACTTTCTCCCTTCCCCCACTCCTCACTGATTAAAGGAAGTCATACTGTGTGACCGATATCAAATTCACATGGGTTTGGTGAGGATTAAACAGATAATGTCTGTACAACTCTGGGAGAGTCAGATCCTGCCGAGTGAATAACGTATTACAGGCATGGTTGGTTCCGTATTTGGGAGAGTGAAATCAACTCCTTCAGAGTATATCAGCCAGGGGCCTAGTTCTGTAATTGGAATACATCAAGACAGAGAGGGGAGAGGGGGCTGAAAGCTCTTTGGTGGGTCAAAATTCCCTTGGTGTCGAAGAAGAATGTAGAGTGGGAGGGAACTCGGAAAATGCTCTCACGGATTCCCCTCCCAGATGTCTGCCCAGCCACTCCTCCCTAGATGGTTGAGCAGAGCAGTTTTGGAAATCAGGCAGAACCCAAGTTTGAGTCCAATTCCTAGCCGTCTGACATGGAGCAAGTTATTTAACTTCTCCAAATCTCTCGGTTCCTACATCTCCTAAATCAGGACTAATTCATTGGTTTATTCGGCAGACGTTTAACGGTACATTTGCTAGGTGCCAGCTGGTGGGGAACAAAAAGGTAAAAAGGAGAAAAGACAAAGACAAAGAAAACCCCTGCCCACTAGCAGCTCAATGCTGGATCGGGGAGACAGAATCAGAAAGAATATACAAATAAAACCATTACAGATTATGTTATGTGTTTTGTGGGGGAGAAGCTCTTCTAGGCATGGAGTTATACCTGAGGAAAGTCACATGTAAGCTAAGACCCTGAGGATAAGGAGACGACACCATGCAAAAGGGAGGTGGGGAGTGGAGGGGAGTGTGCAGGGCAGAGGGAACCTCTCAAGTCAAACCCCCTGAGAGGAAAAGCTGGACAGTGGAAGGTCAGCATGGCAACTGCATAGTGAAAGAGACTGAGGATAAGAGTATTCACCTCACATGATTTTGTGTGCTGCAGCTGAGAGAATATATGCAGAGCACCAGGCTCACAGCCCTCAACAAACATTAAAGTGTCTTCTCCTCCTTCTTCTTCTGCTACTGTTAGGATGTATTACTATTACTATTAGTACTACACTAGTGAAGAACCAGAGAACTAGCAAGGAACATTCACTTGCCCCAACTCAGCTATAGCAGAGTTGGAACTAGAATCCTGATGTCTGAACTCCCTGTGTCAGCATTCTTCTGCTTAGCTCCACAACAGCAGGGAGAACAATTTCTGGCCACCTAGGTGGGAGATAACTGTCAAATGTTCTAGTCTTTGCCCAGAAATGCACCATGGTGCTTTAGTGGCCAGAGGTTCTCCATGTATCTCCTGAGGGTCTCATGGGCACAGACTGGCAAGCTCACTAGCCGAGCAGAATGGATGGTTTGTGCTCTCTTTGTCCTCCTTCCTTCCCTCCCTCCTTCTTTCCTTCCTTCTCTCCCTCCTTCTTTCCTCCCTCCCTCTCTCCCTTCCTTCCTTCCCTCCTTCCTTCCCTCCCTCCCTCTTTCCTTCCTTCCTTCTACTGATAGGGTGGAGAATTTTAGAAGGAAGTTCTTGGAAGATGTTGTGAAGAGACAGAAACTTCCTTAGCTTGACAATGGTTTCTCTGAGAGACCATTAAAATTAGCAAGAGGAAAGTTTGTGTCTTGTAGATGTGTGGCTCTGTAAGCCTAATCTGGGAGATGGAAAAGAGGGAAAACTATGTTATGTGGACATGATGGAATTGGAAGTGGGCATGGGTCCTGCAAGTCTGAGGAGAGGAAAGAGCCTGAATTAGGGGACTGGGGATGTGGGGTGCTAGGAAGAGATGAGAGCGAGGGGCCAAAGTGAAGACCTCCATCTGAGGCTGACTCTAGAGTGACTACATGCCTGTTGATGAGAGAGGTGAAGACATGGAGTTTGTGTGTGCACATGCAAGCATGTGTCATTTCTCCAAACCCTGGGCTCCATATGTTCATCCTCAGCTAACCCTGCGTTCTTTCTGGTAATGCGACCTACTTACTCACCTTCCTAGACATTGGGGTTGTAAACCGGGAGCAAAAGTCCATTTATCCAACCAAGTGAAATGATATAACCTCTGTGTCGCTATTTTCTTTAAGCTTCCAGCTCTCAAACAAAGCAGACACTTCGCCCTCCGGTACATTCTAAGATAATCAATATCATAACCACCGGCCCAATCATTCACTTCCCTTGAATTCAGGAGACAGAAATAAATTTCCTGAAATGAACTCTCATTTCACTATTGTCTTGGATGATCTACAGCTCTGTTCCTAACAACAAAAAGTTATTCTTTAAATGGACAAAATTAACCAGTAGAGAGTTCCCTGGCATGCAGACTGATTAGAAATAGATTCAGGTGAAAGAGACAGAGCATTGCCTTGCCTTTGCTGGCTTAATAAGCATCCGTAAACCAAAATCACCCATAGCAGGAATATCTTTGCACAGTTAATGATAACAAAGGTTTTTCCCTGGAAAGAGGGCAAGCAGTTCCCTCCTTGGAACTAACTGAATCACACAAGGAATATCAATGAAAGATGCTATTAATCCTTCCGGTTAATTTGTGAGGCATAATTGAAAGCACTATGTTGGAGGAGGACAGGAAATTAGGCTGATTAATGGCTCTCATAGGGACCTGTGGTCTGTAGGAAAGTTACGGAGGGGACATCGTCCATGACCTGATACACAACCTCAGGCATGAAGGATACCTTGGAAGAATAAGTGAGAGTAAGGAGACTAGTATGAAAGGGATTGGAAAATGGAAACCAAACATTGGTATTCATACTGCTGCTGAGCTGTGTGTGCTGACAGTCAGATCTCCAGGGCATAAAGCAATGATGCCTAGCATTTGATTTGCCAATTCCCATGGTGTAAATACTCCCACTATGGCCAATTCCAAGTTACCCTCCTAATATCTACACACTTGATTGGAAAGAGAGCTACCTACACAGTCAGCTGAGCTCCAGCATACCACGGCTCCCAAGGGACTTTCCTGGACTTTTCCCTGGGGGTAAGAGCCTTGGGCCTCTTTCATTGATTCATTCCTCTTCATTCATGGTTCCTGTTACTTCATATCACTCACCTTGGGCTTACTGCATAGTAAGTACTTCACTCTTCTTTTCTCAGGTACAACTATTCACCCTTTTATTCATTTATCCACTCTATCATTTATTTGCTTAGTTATTGTAGCCGAAGAGGTTGATACTTTGCCTATATCCCCTTAGCTCACCTTAGAGGCCACCTGCACCTTCAGGGCAACAGTCTGGTCTGTCCACACCAAAGGCTTCCCCCTCCGACACCCAAGTCTCACTGCTGAGGGCTTTTTCAGGCGGCATGGACACGCTCAGCATTGGGACTGGGGCATGATGGAAGTCCCTTCGAGCGAATTCTCTGACAGCTTCCAATTTTCAGTTTGGGGTGGAAATTGGTGGATAAAACCACCTCTGTGGGGAAAGTCTGAGGTGTGTTCAGTATAGTTTTTCAGAGGCTGCCTTTTGGGGTTGAGCCCCCATTGCCCACAGCCACATCTCTCTGCTCATTAACATCCCGAGTGGGCTTCCCTCCTTTCCCTGTCTCACCTTCCTACTCATCATTGTGCTTCCTGGCATTGCCTTTCAAGTAAACTTCGTGAGCCAAAATTCTTGTCTCAGGATCTGTTTTGGGGGAATGCCACTGAGATAGGTATCAAACCCTGACCAAGGGCCCATTACTTTTCAGACACTGCAGTGTGCCCTAGGACTACCTTAATAAAAGGAATTGCACCTCTTGATACACCTTATCTCATGCCTCCCAGCTTCCAGCTTTTCATACTCTTATCTCCCCAGAGCTCCTGGGGAAACCTGTGTAAGCTTCCTTACCAACATTAACCAGAGTAGACTTCCTGACCTCAGCCCCCACCCTGCCTGGCCCCATGATTCCCTGTCTTTGTTTGCTTGTTTTTATGTGAGCAGATGTTTTTAAATCTCTAATTTTTTGGCATTATTTATTCACCTGTTTATGTTTTGTTTGACCACTTCCCTGGGGAAAGGTAATGCACTTGTCTTTGTTTCTGGATCTCTACCACCTTGTACAATGCCTGGCATGAAGCAGGCCCTAAATACTTGACTAAGTAAAGCTATTTCCCTCCTCCACCTCTAGGGAATTTGCTGTCTATTTGGAGATACGGACAACTGAATGAAAAGGCACTGTGACAGTGTTTTACTGTGTAATTGGAGCATGCTAGAGGAAAATATAATATATATTCTATGGTACATAGGTCATGTACTTGCAGAGGAGTGGAGGAGACATGAGGAATAGCTGTCTGGAGAAATGGATAGCTAAGGAGAAATCAGGAGAGCATGCCCGATTTATCCAGGTAAGAGGGAAAAGAAGAGTGTTCTAGGTAGAGAGAGCCCCAAGTCAAAGAAAAGAGTCTCAAGCGAACAAGTGAGGCACACTGAGGCTGTGCAGTTGACACAGCTGGGGCAGATCCTGCAAGGTGGGAAGAAAGGAGTGACTGTTCAAGAGGTAGGCAGAGACGGTTCAGGTATCGTCTAGCCGGGATCAGAAAACTAGGGCCCCTGGGCCGAATCCAGCCATATCCAGTCACATCTATTCATGGATGTATACCTGTTTTTACACTACAGCAGTAGAATTGCATACTGACAATAAAGCCAAACATATTTACTGTCTGGCCCTTACAGAAATAGTCTGTCGTTGAGAAGAAACCCGGATTTCATGAGGGGATTGGGATTTCAGCAGGGGACAGGCAGGACAAATTTGCATTTCAGACCAGCCTTTGTGATGGTTGCCATGGAGAGTGTGGACTGAGAGAGGGAGGGACTGGGCGCTGGAAGACCAGCAGTGTCTTACTTCCCTAGGGTTTACAGACCCAGTGCCAAGAGGACCAAGTCCCAGTTAATCTTTATATCCCTCGCTGCACGAAAACACCATACATGGCTCATCAGTTTTACCAACTGAATGAATATATGAATGAATGGGCAAGAGAAGATGAGAGAAACCTGTATTTTGGCACTGAAAACAATAGCAAACCTTATGATGCTAACAGTAACAATAAAACAATTGTACTTAGTTCTCTGTGCCCACGTCTTCAGTAAGCACATTATTTACATTAGCGTATTTAATCCTCTCAACAATTCCCTGAAGTAGAGACACAATCCCTCATTTTCTAGACGATAAAACTGAGGTTAAACAGCATGCCCAAGGTCACACTGTTTTTTGATAATGTGAAGTAGTCATGGGTTGAACTCAGATCTGCCTTTCTATAAAGTTTATCTTCCTTCTTCTTGACTTTCTCAGGGCTGTGAAAGGGGTCTCTCTTGGTCAGCACATGCTTTGGAAAGACTAATACAGAAATGTCAGTGATGGGCATGTTAAGGTGTCATCTATCACATCAATGTTCAGAAAGCCAAATGAGGACTAAAGAAAGTATCCATAGGACAAAGCCCTGATCATTGTAATGGATGCCAGTGGCAGCTCATGTCTTCTGCCTCAGCAACCCAAACCTTCCCCCTGCAGCATCGAAGGCCACCAGGGGAAGGGAGTCGGAGTCTGGCATGGCAGGAACACTTCAAAAGCTTGTTGTGAGTACGGCTATGTCAATTACACTGCCCAAGTCCCTCCTAACTGTCAGCCGCGGCAGGGCTGGTGGCTTACTTGCTTTCATACATTTCTATCATTCAACAGTTTATAGGTTTAAAGGGACCCACTTCCCCTCCTCCACTTCCCTTTGATGAACCCCTCTGTCCCTTCTCCTTTTATGATTTCTCTTGGGCTGATGAGCCATCTGTCCCAAGAACCCCTGAAGAGCATTTCCGGGAACACAGTTGTTTACAGGAGCTGATTATGCCTCAATAGTAGCCCCGGAAAAGTGAAGAATATATACTGTCAAGTTAGTTTCTGGTGCAGAACGAGTTTTTGATTAACTGTGGCTTCCCTCACACCTTTGGTACCCAGGAGGCCCCCAGCAAACTGATGAACACTTTAAAACCTAATGTTCCATTTCTTCTCATCTTTGTCTAATTCTTCTTTCTTTTAGTGTGTCTTCTCCTACTGATAATTGGATTTTTCCCAAGGAAATTGACCAAGCACCTTCTTCACTATCAGTTTATGGTTACTGCAATATTCTGACCCAGTAAGCTTCTATGAATAACCCTGTACAACCTCAGATGGGACATTCATGTGAAGATAAAAACTGCAAGTTGTCCCTGGAAGGCAATATAATTGGATCTTATTGGGAGGCACTGAAAACTACTGTCAGAAAGCTTTCCCTCATAGAGCTGGAGGTTTTCTCTTGTCATTGTACATAACTATCCGTGTTCTTAACCAGCACCAGTATCTCCCATACTGCATTCCATTTCATGCCATCTGTCAAATATCGGATATTGTGCCCTTCTAAACTTTGTGATTTGTGTGAAATCCTCCCAGGCAAGAGCAGCCTCACAAAATTGGTACTTCACACCATTACCTGAGGAATTCTGACCAGCTGCTGCAGAGAGCTCCAAATCAATTAGAAAGTAAAAGAAGTTTGTTTTCATTGTCTTAAATGTGCAGCCTGGAGACTGGATCTATTAGTAAAGTATTTGATCACAATAATGGAAAGCTTGACCTATAGTAGCTTAAACAAATAAAAGTTTGAGGATGTCTGGACAAACATCTCTTTGGTTCCTTTGGTCTTTGCCTCATAGTCACAAAATGGCTGCTGTGTCCCTGGACAAGTTAGCTGTGTGGGAGACTGGAAAGTGAATACTCAACTTTCCTGGGCTCTGTAGGGAAGGTAAGCAAGGGACAAAGGCTGAGAATGGTTGCTGAGTCATTCAGTCTCGACTGTCTGCCACAGGAACTTATGGGACAGAGGGGAAGAAGTAAAACAAGTATTCAAGGGATTTTATAAAGGCAAGACAGCATAGGAAAGCCCATTCACTAAGTGGTCATTTCCAATGTCCTAGACAGTGCCTAGAAAATCCTGTGTCTCATATGCAATAGGTTTAATTTAATACATGTCCATAAATTGAAATGTAAATTTCTGCTTCAATTTTATTTCCCAGCATAAAGCCTGACAGATCGTTGAAGTAAAATGCATGGTTGAAACAGTAAAAATAAATTGGAAACAATCTTCATGCTTAAAAAAATTTTGAATAACCAAATAAATTCTGAGATATTCAATCAATGGAATAGTATGCAATAGTTATAAAGAATGAATAGCAGTATAGAAAGGTGTTCATCTTTTGTAAACAAAAAAGAGCAAATTGCCAAGTATACCATACATACATTGCATTTTTATAAAAGAAAAATATATGTTATATATTAAAATATATTTCTATTTATATATTTTTATTAAGTATATAACATAAATATATATAAATATATAATATAGATTATATTTTATGTAATATTAATATATAATATTTTATTATGTATATTTTATTAAAAATACATGTGCTATTATATTATATATTACATTATATATAAACATTATACATATATATATGATAGATTCCAAAGGTCTATGAAGTATCATCTGTTATTACCATTGAGGATTGGACTTGGGAGGCAGAAATTCAGTTTTTAATTATTTTTGTATTGTTTCCATTTCTTCCAAAAGCATGTATAACTTTTATAATAAAAAAAAGGCTTTATTAAAATTGCAAATTTAGACAACCTCTGGGAAACTTGAACAAAGTAATTGGAGCCTGTCATTAGATGGTGGTGCTATTTTTAACTTCCATTTGGATGAAAAAAATATAAAATAAACTCCCCCCCACTCTCTTCTGGAATTATCTTCAATAATCCCTTCAAATTATTTACATTTGCAGAGGATGTAAATGGAACAACATTTTTAGCCTGTTTAGTTGTTAAAATATTTTGGCAAAGTCACTCATTAGAATCAAGGTAAAAACATTTCAAAATACACCATGGGAACCTACAGCTCGAGTAGACTGTCCATCAGCAAGTGAATTAAAAAGTGCAACTTCTCTTTCATCAGATTCAGTGATGGCAATTATTTTTAAGGTATCAATTCTAATTCTCTCATATCTGTCTTAATGGAATCACACAAAAAAATGAAAATTCAGCAGAGCTTCTCACCCAGAACTGACACCATTTCTCTGATACCTGATTAGAGTCTCATGAATTAATTTGTTGCTTATTACAGTGTTTTTGAACTTGATATTTTTCTGTGATAGGAACTTCCTGAATTTTCTTATCTATCATAACCATCTCTCTACAGCACTGAAGAAAATCATTGATGATAGCTATCTTAACTGCACACTTCTGCTTGATAGGCAAATTAAAGCAAGATAAGCCAGGGAACATAGCCACTGTTCTGTAGTTCAATAACATGTATTGAATATGTTGGCATGAACAATTCTTTGCCAGAAGCCATGCTTTCCTGACTAGATTTTTTTTTAAACTGAAGATAAGTCACAACTCTTAAATCCCATTTTTCAAAAAGAGTCTGCCTTAGATACCATGTCCAGAAAATTAAAGTCAAGTTGGGATTCTACTCCAGTTGAATCCAGTACATTTGACATGTCATGTTTACATTTTGTGAACTAGAGTTGTATTTATATGCCTAAAGCAAATTAGAATAACATAGATTATTTTGGAAAAAAAAATATTGATCCTAACCAATTGGCTACATTCAATTAATTGTTTGTACTAGACTGCATGGTCATTAAAAAAAAAGTTTCTCTCACTCTTTCTCCTTTTTAAAACAAAATTACTTTGTTGTAAATTCAGCTTCATCTTGATGAAAGACGAGCACAGAATTCCAGGAAAGAATAGTGCAGTAGCTGATTTTTTTTTTTTTTTGCTTAGTTTTGTATTTTTGTGTGTGTGTTTTGTGGTTATATTAGTAAAATCTAGGACATAACCAAATACAAGCCATGAGTATAAACAGGCATCATATACAACCTCATGATCTAAGAGGTAGCAACCCAGAATTAATCATAGAGCTACTGATTGTCAGAGAATTTTGAAATATGCAAATAACTATAAATAGAGATTTGAAGGCCTTCCCATGTTCTTCTACTTCTTTTGAACACCTCACAGGCAAAACTGCATCTCGACACTGTTCATACTTTAGGACATTCATGAACTTGTTTTGACTATTCTGATTTTTTTGACCATTTGATTTCTGCGTCAAAACCTCTGATCCTTTCTAACATGAAGCAATGTCATCAAATCACCTCTGTCATAACAGAGAACTTGCCACTATGTATTAGTTTGATTATATAATGGGGAAAAAAAAGCAAACCTAAAACACGCAGTTAAAAGGTAGCATATTGTTCATATTGAAAAATACTACACAATAGAGTAGACGTTCTATAGGAGCAGTTTGAAATAGATTCTAAAGTAATATTTTCTGATTTATAATTCAAATCATAGTAAGAACACAACTGTTGCTAAGTACACTTAGCAAGATTCTTTTTGTGTCTGGCAGTGTGCTGGGTGCTGTAAAAACATTGCTATCTCTGAAGTCTCATCACATTGTGAGGTAGGCACCATCATCATCCCCATTTCAGGGCTAGGTAAACCATAGCTTTGAGGGGTTAAGTGATTTGTCCCAGGCTACTCAGATAGGGAATGGTAGTGTGAATCCATGACTTTATAACTAAACTAAAGGAATCAACTAAAATTAAAAATCTAATCGGTCACTCTTATAAGATATTAGTGAAAAAACCCATTAATTACTTTTATTTTAAGTTTATTTATTTTGAGAGAGGGAGTACGCTCATGTGCAAGCAGGGGAGGGGTAGAAACTGAAGAGAGAGAGAATCCCAAGCAGGCTCCCTCGAATCCGTGAATTCATGACCTGAGCTGAAATCAAGGATAGGATGCTGATATAGTTATAAACTATAATTATTTGTGTTAGCTGATAACACAAAAAGAGACACAATCAGATATTATGTGCCTTAGTCTAATGGAAGAAGACCTCACCAACTATGAGATTTCTTGGCAAAAAAATCGATCGATCAATCATTCAAACTCTGAATTTGAGCAAGTCTCTATGCCCAACTGCCAATTTACAAAAAAACACAGAAGAGACAGGAACATGTAAAATGACACCACAAGGATTAAGCCAGTAAAATCCAGACCCTGAGAAACTCTCCAGGGGAAAACACCTTGTTTATTTAAGAACAACAACAAAAAAACTACAAAAACGTACAGAGAGAGAAAAATGTACAGAGGGGGAGACTGAAACACAGGAGGTTACAGATTAAAAAGGTTTTAAGAGATATATCAATCCAAGGACGGATTTTTTTAAATGCAGATTTAAGGAAACTATAAAAAATCATGAAATTAAATGAGACATTTGGGAATTTGTAGATATTTGAAGGTATTGAATTCTTGCTCATTTTTAAAATGAGATATGGTGGTATGGTGTTTTTGTATTCAATACCTTTGAGAGATACATACCAATTTATTTATAGGAAAAATGATATGATGCCTGGGAAGAAGATGGAGTAATAGGAGCATCAGAAGGAACAACACCGGCTATGAGTTGATTATTGTTGGAGCTATGCCATGAGTAAAGAGAGGCTCATTAAATTATTCTGTGTCTTTATGCGACTGAAAATTTCCACTATTCAACGTTTTTAACAATTGAGATCATGTTATAAATGAATCCAGATATGAATGCATATGTATAGACAAAGTTCAATCATTTTTTAATTTCATGTTTTTTAAGAAAAGATATTCAAAAATAATCTTAATCATAATTCCTGAGTGGAATACTTTTTAAAGCAAGGAGGTCTCACTGTGTTCTATTATTATAATACTGCAGGGCTTAGAGGAAAATATATTCTCTTCTTTAACAAAATTTTCTTTCTTAATAATCTGTTATTGATTGTTCTAAGAACCCATTTAGTTCTGCCTCATTATGAGAGACCAGCTTTTTCTCATTATGTTTTAATGAGATGAAAGATCACCATAGCCTAAAGGACTATACATGCCATGTAAAGGACATTATTTCCCAGACAATAAGACAAAAATCTCCACCATTGTTCAATAATGTCCTTCTATTGATTAAATTCAAGAGATAATAAAATATATCAAATTACTTAATATTTAATATATTGGTTTTAGTTTCTGAGTACTAATGTTGTTAAATGGAGTTCATATAGACCAAACTGATAAGCAGAGACATAAATATTATCCCAGCAACTTCAACCCTGCAAAAGAGACTACAAATATGGAGCCATCTAGTGATTCTGTGACTAAAAGACAGAGCGAGTGATCTTTCCTAAAACATTTAGCTTCTGGCTCCCATATTATACATAAACCACTTTCTAACACATCTAGCAAGGTTAAAATACTATCAGAGAGTCACCTTATTAGTTCATGGGAATTAAGCTAAACAAAAAATAGTGACATAATTCTAAAAGATGGGATTCGCATGGGCTAGAGACCCTTGTGAGTTCTTTGATGAATGTAAATAAAGAGCGACATGACAGAACTGTCCTCTGGGTAAACACGATGCTTAGTTCATAGCAGGTATTTGATATTAATTTGTTGAATAAATGGAAATACATCCTGGGAATGTATTTGGAGGTCCTCCCTCCAAAGAGGGCAGAACCTACAACATTATTTCCAAGTAGTTGGTGGGGGTGGAAGGGGGAGGTCCAACAAAAAGTGATTCAAGTAAGAGTCCAAAAGGAGCTAAGTAGAACTAGAAGTTAGAAGAAAAGGCATCCACATAAAATTTGCAGTCATGTAAGGGAAAAAGGTAGAAACAATATGACAAAAATAGATAAATAAGAGTTATAATAATTCAATAGCAACATTCCAAGGAGTGACATCATTTTGGAAGTTGGAATAAGATGAACTTGTCTTGGGGGACATTGGATAGTTGTCTTCTGGGAAAGTCCTGATGGGGTGATATAGGGAATATCTGTGGGCTGGCATTCTATGTCAGTTTACCCTTTGGGAAGTTGCTGAAGGCCATGAACTTTCTTCATAGAAAAATTCTCATCACCACATATATTTAAAAATTATCACACAGACACCGTGGATTCAGAGACCCTTTGAGGCTCTGTAATAGACCACACTCAGCTATCCAAAGACCTCAGACTAAGACTCACTGCCCTTAAAGAGAACAATTTACCAGAAACCATAGCTGGTGGCAGGCCATCCATGACTCCTGTGAAGACCTATCCCTCACCTGTATTCCAGTTACCTGTCAGGCAACTACAATCTCCTAGGCACTCTCCAGTCTATCCCACTCCTTCCAACTGTCTTCAATACTTACCATAAGTCACTTCCTTTAGAATTACATCATGATCTAATTCCTTTTTTGTTACTTCCAGGTGTACTAGAACTCTGTCTAATATGAAATCCAGTATCTGGATTATTTGTTTAATTTTTTTTCATTTGTATTTTTATTTTGAGAGACAGAGAGAGACAAAGTGTGAACAGGGAAGGGGCAGAGAGAGAAAGAGACACAGAATCCGAAGCAGGCTCCAGGCTCTGAGCTAGAGGTCAGCACAGAGCCCGACATGGGGCTCGAACCCACGAACCGTGAGATCATGACCTGAGCCGAAGTCAGGCGCTCAACCGACTGAGCCACCCAGGTGCCCCAGTATCTAGATTTTTGAGCAAGATCTGGCTACTTCTTACAAGGGGGCTACCTGAATAGAAATCACTTCACTGAAAAGGTAAACTATAAAATGCTCCACGGTAAAGTATAAAGCTAGGGACTTTATCTTATTCCCTCAATTATAGAAGAAAGTGACAGAATCCTTCTGGGAAACCCACCGGCACAAGGAAGACCGAAGTGACTGCATGTGGCATTGAGTGCATCCCCCCTCTTTTTTAAGTATTTATTTATCTTGAGGGGAGGGGAGAGAGAGAGAGAATCCCAAGCAGGCTCTGTACTGCCAGTGCAGAGCCCGACGGGAGGCTCGAACTCATGAACTATGAGATCATGACCTGAGCCGAAACCAAGAGTTAGATGCCCAACTGCCTGAGCCACCCAGGTGCCTTCCAAGTCCATTCCTAATGGAATAAGCTGCCTCCAAGGAATGTGGTTGAGGGAGGCCATGGTGGCTGGACTTGTGTCTTCAGAGTAGAAAAACCCCACAGGAATCGTTGAGCCCTACTTACACTCATTTATTTCTCTGTCAGCCCTGGTTGTTGTACACCAACACACTTACCCTTACAGGAAACCAAAGGCATGCCCAAGAGGCCAATTTGAGACCAGTTTAGGGTGTTTTGACTTCCTTAGCAGAGATTCGTTGGAAATACATGTTCTTATGGATGCACTCTGAAGTATGCAAAGGATAATTTCCCACTCTAATGTTTTAATTTCTTCCCAATCATAATAGATGTGAGAGAATATCACTCTTTGAAAGAGATAAGTCTCAGCTCATTTTATATCAACGCACAATTTAGGAAAGGCATCTTTTATGATCTGTTATCAACAACTCTGGGAAGCAGGTCCCCTATGATCTGGGAATAAGGTGTAATACAGTGACCTGAAGTAAAGGTTAATGAGTATAAATCCACACCACTGAGGTTCAGGGTTGATTTGATATATGGCTCTTCAGGGAACAGTCTATTATCTAACGCAACTCTATCAGAGGTATGTGGACTTCCTCCTTAAAGTTTTTAAAAGAATGGACATCATCCTCTAAATGTAAATATTTATTATCTGCCCACTGAGTGCCTGTGTGTCAATACTGGGGATAGATGGAAGATAGATAGAAGATAGATAGATAGATAGATTGATTGATTGATGCCACTCTCTTGGAGCTAATACTGCAGTGGGAACAATAAGCAATAAATGAATAAACAAATACAAAACTGTGATAAAGGAGATGAAGGTATGAGTGGGTACAGTGACAGATAATAACAGTGGGTGAACTTATCTTAGATAAGGTGAACAGGAAAGACTTCTTTAAGGAGGCAACACTCAGGCCTAAAAGACTGAAAAGGAGCTAGTGCTGGGAACAGTTAGAGATGCATAAAGGGACAATCCCAGATAGAAGATTCTGAGAAGGCCAACACCTTGGCAGGTTTGAAGAAATGAAAGGTGGCTGACATGGGTAAGGAGGGGAATGGCATAAGTTGAGGCTTGAGGCAAGACCAGACAAGTCCTCATAAGGAGTCTAGATGTACTATATGAAATCAATTGTTATTTATGAGTCACATTATAGTATTATTAATAACAAAATACTCATAATCAAAAGAATGGCTAATACTGAGGGAGTATTTACTACATGCCAGACTGAGTAAAGTCCTTTACATGCATTATCTGAAATGATTGTCCCAACAGGCCTAAACCATAGGTATTACCCTGGTTCAACACTGGGGCAACTGAGAGCCATAACATGGTAACTTCTCTAACATCACACAGTGAGTAAGTGGTAAAGCTGAGAGTTGAACCCTAGACTGTATGACTTGAATTCTTAGCAAGATCCAGAAACATCCTCCTTCTCTTGAATTGCATCCATACCTAGAAGCATTTGAAGATAAGCAGAACCTGCCTTTGGATTAGAACATGGAGGGACCTGAGCTCCTTTTGATCTCATTGAGACTTACCAGTGTATTTGGCAGATGCTGAAATGGAATCCAAAATCCTAACAGAACCAATGGTCTGTGGGGAAGAGATTAGAGGCCATGTTTCTGACACAAGTCAAGAAAAAGGGCAGAGCGAAGATATAAGAAAGTGACAGACTTGCTCAAGTGAAAGGAGGAAGCTGCTACATTTGGCTTTTATCAGTTGATACATTCATAGG
Source organism: Cryptoprocta ferox (assembly GCA_028646485.1). Lineage (NCBI taxonomy): Eukaryota > Metazoa > Chordata > Mammalia > Carnivora > Eupleridae > Cryptoprocta > Cryptoprocta ferox. The sequence continues at coordinate 28,881,518 of CM053574.1, read as the reverse complement.
AAGCAGCTCTCCATAATGGTTATGATTTTTATGTTGTTCTCATTTCTTAATGCTGCAAGTCCAATGAAGTCTTGGGAATGAAAAAATAAACCTGGTATGACATTAGGGTACTGGGCTTAATGAGCATGTAAAGGCTGTATTCCTTCTTCTTTCTCTCATCTTACTCAGTCTCCTCGCTTTGCTGGTCTGTATTCTTAAATTTTATTTTAATGTTTCTTTATTTTTGAGAGAGAGACATAGAATCCAAAGCAGGCTTCAGGCTCTGAGCTGTCAGCACAGAGCCCGACACAGGGCTTGAACTCATGGACTGTGAGATCATGACCTGAGCCGAAGTTGGATGTTCAACTGACTGAGCCAACCAGATGCCCCTGTATTCTTAATAATGGTCATAGCTGTGTTCCCTTCTCCATTCCCTTCTATTGCCTTTGTCCAGGCCACCATCATTGCTTGCCCAGGGTAAAGGTGAGGTCTCCCATCAGCTGCACCTGCCTCCAGCCTGTCCCAGGACATCCAGACTTCATTCTGCCACAAGAGAGATCTTCCTGGAATGCAGATTTGATTATGCTGCCTCCACTTCCCCACTTACCATCATTCAATGGCTCTCCACTGCCTATCAGATAAAGTGTAACTTCCTTAGCATGGCATGCAAGACCTATGTCCTTGCCTCTCCAGCTTCATCTCTCATAGTCTACAGTGAACAATGAATTACTTACAATCATACATCCTGCCAAAAATTTTTGGCCATTCTTTCCCTACAAGCTCTCATCTATGCTGCTGTCATTTCCTAGAGGGCTTTTCCCATCTTTGTCTTTTAGACTCGATTCAAGTGTCTTTTTTTCATGAAGCCTTCTTATATCATGCCGTAATTTTGTGGTAGACAGAACAATGCCCACCCCCAAATATGCCCATGTACTAATTTCCTGCCATATAACTACTTTACATGGTAAAAAGAACTTCACATATGCAATTAAATTAAAGACACTGAGTTGAGATTATGCTGGATTATTTGAGTGGGCCAATGTATTCACAAAGGTCCTTATAAGAGGGAGGCAGATAGGTCAGAGTCAGAGATCTGTGGTGACAAAAACAGAGAGGGTAGGGGAGAGATTGATTTAAAGATGGCTGGAGTGCCTGGGTGGCTCAGTTGGATGAGCATCTGACTTTTGATTTTGGCTTGGGTCATGATCCCAGAGTTATGGGGTCAAGCCCCACATCGGGTTCCATGCTCAGTGTGGAGTCTGCTTAGGATTCTCTCTCTCTCTCTCTCTCTCTCTCTCTCTCTCTCTCTCTCTTGCTCACTCCCCCTCCCCCCACCCCCAATCATTCACTCTCACTGTCTCTCAAAAAAATAAAAATTAAAGATAGCTGAACCAGGCTACTGGTTTTGAAGATTTAAGAAGGGGACACAAGCTAAGGAGTGCAAGCAGCCTCTAGATGTTAGAAAAGCAAGGAAAAAGATTCTCCCCTAGAGCCTCTAGAAGGAATGCAGCCAGGCTGACACCTTGATTTTAGGACCTCTCACCTCCAGAACTGTAAGATAAATTGGTATTTTTTAAGTCACTGAGTTTGTGGCAATTTATAGTAATTGTGATGATACTAAAGTAGTATACATTCCTGTCTTTCCTTCCCTCTATCACAGGGGAAAATTGATCCCTCTGTCTTCAAACTTCTACTAGACCCTCTACACTTCTTAATTCACATACTTTCCTCTCTTAATCAAAATTTAAGCTCTTGAGGACAGGATCTGTGTCCATGCACATTTATGCATGAGCACAAAGCTAGAGCATAGATCTCCATTCATTCATTCATTCGTTTACTTGTTTGCTCATTCACTCTTCAAATATGTTATTTATTGGTGTTTAATATGCACCAGTCATTGCTATACTTAGTAATTGCATTAAAGAGCATAAACAGAGGCTTTCTGTCTTCAAGAAGCTTACAATTTGATGGAAGAGGTGGACATTAATTAAATAATCTCGAAAATAACTTGAGATGACTGAAGGTTGTGTAGAAGTGGATGACATACCTGTCATAGTGGGCAGAGGGAATGGAATATGTAAAGCCTCCATGGGAAGATGGAGCAGGGTATCCTGGAGAACTAAACTGGAGGAACCTGTTCAATCGGGGGGCATTTGGGGAAGACATGATCTGGAGAGGTGGGCAGGGGCTAGATGCTTCAGGGCCTTATGGGATTCTGCTCAGGATACTGACATTTAACCTAGCAACAATGAGAATTTCTTGGAACATTTTAAGCAGGGGAGCTGAATAATCAGACTTGAATTTAGAAATGGTCACTCTCATCACTACATGGAGAAGGGCTTGAAGGAAATGTGTGTGGGAAGAGGAGTGAAGAACAGTAAGACCTTTGATGGGAAGTTGCAAGAGTCCAAGGGAGAGAAAGGGGTAAGACTGAAGATGGAGAGAAGTATACATATTGAGGGATATTTTGGAGGCAACACTGACAGGATTTAGAGTTGAGTTGGATGGTGGTGGGTGAGGGAGGCATCAAGAGTGACTTTACTGAATAAGAGAATACAGCATTTTCCTATAGTTTGGTAGCAGAAATCATTTTGTCAGAATTAAGGCACTACAGAGTCCATGTAAAGAACACTGGATCAGTTCGGATCATTTTAGGATCTCATTTTTCCATTCAGGCCCCTTGAGCATTAGGTTGTGTGAACTTGATAGATCACATAGCCTTTCTGCTTCCTCAAATGACAGAAAAAATGATCTGCAAAAGGATGTAATGAAATGAAATTAAGAGATTTAATTCAATATAATATGTTTCTGTTAAAATATGTTCTATCTTGCCCATACCATGGTCTTATGAAATCTGAAAAATTCAAAAGGAAAATGTAATGTATTTATTTCCTTTTGAGGATAACCAACTTAGCTGGAGAACACAACACTAGCGCACATGAATATTAGGTTTACATAGCATAAAGCATAATTGCAGAGCAAGTTATATAGTTTTGGCTAAATACAAAACTGAGCAACAGGAAGGTGAGAAATTGTTGTGACTATTGCCTTTTGGCTGTTATAGGAAGGAGAACTTGGTCTTCGTCTTGTATGTGGTTTAGAGTTCAAAAAAAAAAGGAGAAAACAGTGTGAATAAAGAAACAGAAGCAATTAAGGAGTATTAGTTCATGAAGTGTCTCATTTCACTGAAATGTGAAAATCCAAACTGGTGGATGGTGTAAATAAATCTCAACAGATAAATCTGGGAGCAAATCAGAAAGTGGGGTGTGACAGAGAAGCTTGATCTTGGTGTAGTAGGATATTGGGGGGGCCATGTAAGTTTCTGAGGAGGAGAAAGAAGAGATAGGTATGCTGGATATTTTGGATGGAAGAACAACTGGAAGCAAGGAAATCAAAAAGAAATCTGAGTGGTGTGGAGGAGAGATTGAGAGATACTTCAGAAAGACTCTCCTAGAATTTGGTAGTTTTGCCTATCAAGAAAGTGGAGAGAGAAGAGTGTGGAAGGAGTACAAGGTTTTCAGTGAAGAGCCTGGGAAAATGACAGTTTTACTGCCAGAAATGGGTTATGAGGAAAGGGAGATAATAGGTAGCCTTGTTTTGAAGAAGCTAAGTTCAGATGAGATTGTGATAATCAAGTGAGCATATTCTATAAGTGAGAAAAGAAAACTGGACTCACGAATTAAGCAACACGGTCATAAAATGATAGCTGAGTACTGGATAGATTGCAAAAATGGCTATAATTCTTTGTAGCTGCTCCCATCCAGAGATGGGGTCTCTTTCCCCAACCCTTGAATCTGTGATGACCTCATGACTTGCTTTCAGCAACAGAATGTGATGAAAGTGACCTTCTGTGTGTATCAAACCTAAGCCTTAAAAGGGCTTGCAGCTTTCATGCTCACTCCTTCAGAACCTCAAGATTGCCATGAGAACAAGCTAGCCTCCTAAATGATAAGAGACAAGCTGCCCAGTCATCCACATTTTCCCAGCTGGGAGTTGGCTAACCCCTAAAAAGACAGCCACCTTAGTAACCAGAAAATGACAATAAATGTGTCATGACTGAGCCCAGTCAAGACCAGCAGACATACTACCCAGCTGAGCTCAGGCCAAATTGTTAACCCACAGAATCTTGAGCTACGTAAATAGTGTGGTTTCAACCACTAAGTTTTGGAGTATTTTGTTATGCAAGAGAAGCTAAATGACACAGAAACTCTGAGAGAGAGAGAGAGAGAGAGAGACAGAGAAAGAGAGAGAGACAGAGAGACAGGGAGAGGGAGAGAGAGAGAGAGAGAGAGAGAGAGAGACAGAGACAGGGAGAGAGAGAGAGAGAGAGCGAGAGAGAGAGAGAGAGAGAGAAGCAGAGGTCAGTGCTATCTAAGTAAATCACATAAATTCAAGGAAGAATTAATTAACCTAACTAGCAGATTTTACAAGATTTTATTGAAGCAGTAATTCAATTACCTCATCATGTATAAAAAGCAAACAAAGGTTTAGTGCCTCAAATACTCTGATTTTCACAAAAGGTGCATGCATATTAGGATCAGGAGACAAGGTGAGAAAAAAATTAATTGAGGGTCTTGAAAGGAGAGAATGACTCATAAGAAGTGGGTTGACACTTCTACCATTTAGAGTGAACAAAGGCAAGAGGAACAAGTTAATATCAATTTTATCATGTCACATGTTATCAGTAATACCCAAAGCATCAGCCAAGAGTATTCCTCCATTTGCCAGGCAGAAACCCAGTCAGGCCACGGAGACTTCCCCTTTCCTGGATGAATGCTTGCTAAATATTCAATATGTTCTGGATATGGTTTGAGCTCTGTGGACCTGTGTAGTTCTTCAGGAGAACCTCTTCCTGCCTTCTTAGGTAATACAAATTAGAATTTGCTTCACTGAGACTATTGACCCTTTATTAAGTACAGGAATTTAATGACTTTCTTATTCTTCAGATCCTTTCCACTCTCCCTGCTTTCTAGATGATAGTGTTAGTTTGTTAGATGATGAAAAATGTGAAGCTCATTTCAATCTTATTTTGACTTAATTTATTTTAGCAGATGCAAGAAAGGTCACTGAAGAGCTCACTAAAATGCACCTTCTGTGCTGCTGCTATGCTCATTGGTAAGTTCTTGGCTGTTCTTAAGTTCTAGGGGGAAAACAGGGGCTTATTAAGATCTTAAGGAAGAAAAATAAAATAATAAAAAGGGATCATTGTAAGTGGACATATCAATTCAACAGATTGGAGCTACTAGAATAAAAAACACAACTGATGGAAAGTGAAAACTATCCTTGGAAAGTTAGCACTGAGGAATTCTCCAGGAAGCTAGTCCTTACCTTAGGAGAGGGAAAACAAGAGGACTCTGAGCATGGATCACAGCCTCAGAGAATTTCTGGAGATGTACTCTGAGACATGCTAAAGAAGGCATTCTTAGTTTGGAGAGTGATGACCCCATGTAGGGAGAAACTTTCAAAGAAGGGCCCAGGTGCTTATAAGCAGTCCTTCCTTAACACCCAGCTGGGCTGCTCCTGTGAGACAGCCTGGGAGAGGACACTGTGAAGATTGTTCTTTCTAGGGTCTAGGGGTGGACTCTTGAGTTCGAGGTCATGAGTTTGAGCCCCATGTTGGATGTACAGATTGCTAGAGTGTAGGGGTGGACATGGTTCCATTGGAGCCCAGTTGTGTTCTAATTGTGCTAGAAGAGTTAATACAATAATCATATCCAACTCTGATATTCTTTCTCTTTTAACATACTGTCTCTAATATTTTCATTATTAGATTGTAGTATTGTTTGTGGACTATTGGGATAATGAGAAGGAGGGATGTTAGATCTTTAAGGTACATTTAGACACTTAGCTCATAGAATTCACTAAGATATAATTTCAATTTTGAACCAATAAAATTGTTCCTATATTTAAATCAGAGGGTATTAAAAAAAGATATTAGGAGTAAAATGCTTTAAAAGCCCATTCTAAACCTAAAGTAAAATTGGTTTGGAAAATTCCATAATAGCCTAATAGGTTTGTGGGGTTTTTTAAATATATGTACAATTGTTTGGAAGCTGATGTTCCATGGCTCATAAATTCTATTTGCTAGTATAGTACTTATTCCACTTTCATCCTTAATATGATCATATTTAGATAGTGGTAATAGTTTATACCTAAAATAACCTCAACAAGACCCCAGAGGGCAGAGCAATGACATCATACCAGAGCCATTCACTATTCTGGAGCCCTTACCTTTTTTTTTTTTATAAGGCTTTTAGGGACTGTCAAATAAGGAGATATTCTACAGAATTCATGTTGAATTTGGTGAGAGAAGACCTGTGTTTGATTCTTCACATCGCCACTTATCAGTACTAAATGCCTGGTCAATGGAAAACGAACGTTTTGTGGGGTTTTTTTGAGAAAAGGAGATTTTTTTAAATGTTTATTTTTTTATTGAGAGAGAGAGAGAGAGCGTTTATTCAGTGCTCAAGCAGGGAGGGGTAGAGAGAGAGGGAGACAGAGAATCCTAAGCAGGCTCTGCACTGAGCCAATGCCAGGCTGGAACCCATGAACTGTGAGATCATGGCCTGAGCCGAAACCAAGACTCTGATGCTTAACCAACTGAGCCATCCAGGCTCCCCATGAAAATGAACCTTTATCTAGCTACAGTTTACTTTCCTTGATGGAAAACTCACTATACAATTAATCTACTGTTTCCCTGGTATTGTTAGTATCACCTGGAATGATGCATGACACTGTCAAGTATTCAGTACTAGGAACCGGCCATTGCCAAACATTCTATGGGAAGATGGAAAGGTGGTACCAATTGGTCATCAAGCCTTGAATCAACTTAAAGTCTTCAAACAGGATGATTCTAGAGTTTTAGGAACTCCTAGAGAGAAAATCTGAAAATTCATAAAGATAAAAAATCGTTTTTTACACTTCTAAAGCATTGCTGTAGGTTTCTCTTGATAAATTTACTGTTTAAGTTTTAAAAATAGGGGTTTGAAAGAATTACCTGATTTATATTTCTCTATCGCTTTGAGCACGATCCAAATTTTCTATTATTTGTTTATTGCCCCTCCCTCATCTCCAAACCTCTGAGTAACATATAGCACTCCTGCATTTCCAGTGACCAGGAAAGTTCCTTGCATTTAGTAGAATCTTAATAAACATGTGTTGAATGACTAAAAAAAATGAATGATTGAAATGATAAGATCTACATGTTGAAATTAAATTAAATATCACTTCTACAATTTTCAAAGTCGGTTTCTATTTATAGAAACTAACCTATAATTTCATGACTATGTCATGATATTACAGATAATTTGAGAGTAATTTTGTGAAATTTCATTTTGTTTAACAAGCAATAATAATAGTTATGATTCATTTCATATAGACTATATGCCACATACTTATAAATACTATTGAGATTTATAAATACCCCTTGTTCTCCCATGGTGAGAATTCTTTCCGCATGTCACAGATGAGAAAACTGGGGTTCAAGAAATATAAATCACTGGACTAAAAGTCACACAGCTAGTGGGGAAAGGGAGTCAGAATTTGAATCCAAGGTTTGGATAGATCCAAAGTATACATTCCACAGTGATAGTTCCTCCCAAAAAAAGGATTAAAGGTAAAATGTGATTTAATGTTTGTCTGATAATGTTTTTATTGCATCCTTGTTCTGGATAAATACTTTACCTTGTTCTAGGTAAATTAGATCTTCAATTCTAATTGGACAGTCATTTCCTCTTAGTGTTTAAAGACGTATTACACTATATTTTGGTATTATTGCTGCTCTGAAAAGTCTACTTTTAATCTAAACATCATTTAATTTTTTAAAACTTTTTTAAGCTTATTTATTTTGAGAGAGAGAGAGAGAGAGAGAGAGAGAGAGAGAATCCTAAGCAGGCTCTGCACTGTCAGCACAGAGCCTGATGTGGGGCTTGAACCCACGAACCATGAGTTTACACCCTGAGCCGAAGTTGGATGTTTAACTGACTGAGACACCCAGGTGTTTATTATAAACATCATTTATAATAAATTCCCGAGGTGATTCTGATGTAGATGGTCCATGGACCACACTAGGTGAAAAAGATCCTAGAGGTAAAAGAGACTCACAGTTTCTACAGAATCTTTTTTCCCGACAGCTTTGGGTACTTATAGTGGGGGGGAGAGGTGGTGGCAGGGAGGTGACCCTTGATACCATCCATGAGGAGGGTTGAGGTCATCCTCGCTGAAGAGGCAGAACAAAGAAAATCTGGGGAGCTCAAATGACTGGTCAGTTAGCATCAAAACCAGAGCTGGAAGTCCAATCTTTTACCTTGTTCTACAGCTGAGTTTCTAAAACTTAACTGTGCATGTGAATCAGCTAGAGATCATCTAAATGTAGATTCTGACACTCAGTAAATCTGGGGTGGAACCCAATATTCTGCACTTCCAAGAAGCTCCCAGGCGCTGCTGCTGTGAGGTGGAGAGCAAGCACAGTGCTGGGTGTGTGCTAAGTGCTACATACATGTCAGTTATATGATCTCTTAGCATGTTGTCCTGTTGTGCATGACCCTCATTCAATATCCCTACACTTATGAAAGGAGTCCATGTCCTTCAGTATTTTATGGGCTCCAATCCTTCCTCCTTTTAACTCCTTCAAAGAGTTGTTCCGAAGAGCGAGTGAATTAATATGCATAAAGCACTTGGAGCCGTGCCTGTCACATAATTAGTACCCAGGATGGCTTAGCTTTCAGCCCTTACTACAATGGTAATTAAAACACTTTTGAGGGATTTTTAAATTGACTCTTCCCCCATTAGACTGCAAATCTTAGGAGAGTAGAGACTACATCTGTTTTAGTTGCCTCTGTATCCCCCATTTTTAAAAAAGATTTTATTTTTATGTTTATACCCAACATAGGGCTCAAACTCATGACCATGATCAAGAGTTACATGCTATATACCAACGGAGCCAGTCAGGCATCCCTCTGTATTCCAAATTTTAACACTGAGCCTGGCAGACCATCACTGCTCAATAAATACAGTAGATGGCATAAATGAATGAATGGATGAACAAGTAAATGAGTGAATGAGTGAGAAAACATCCTTATCTTCCACAGAAAAAATGCTTGAGAAAAACACTCTCCTGGAGGACGGAGGCGGTGGAATAGGGAGGAAAAAAAATTATCCTGAGGAACTAGTCTGGGAGAGGTTTGGAGAAAGTGTTTTCCAAATTCCTTGGAGGATGAGGAGTTTATGAATACCAGTCTCAGAGTGAAAAGGTGAGCTAAGGGAAAGGAATCTGGGGAAGGATTGCCAGCAGATAATGGTCTTGGAAAAAAAATATGAGCTAACTGAGGTTTCTGATCAGATGTGTCAGGAGGTGCTTTGAGGTAAATAAAATATGAGAAATGAGAAACCTTTGAATTTCCTGCATCAGGGACTAACAAGGAACCCAGGGCAGGCACTGAGAGCCTTTCCCTGAGCTTTGGTCCCCCGAGAGGGGAAAATGAGCATTTGTCAATTCTCTTGAGGAGCTTCTGGGATCACTTAGAGAGAGCAGAGGGTTAAGGTCACTCAAGTATTAGAACATGATGGACCAACATCAGAGGTCAGATCAACCCCCTCTCCCATCCACCACAGCAAATAGGTTATGCCTGGACAGTAAGAGGGTGAAAAGGTTCCAAGGGAGTAGAAAGGAAAATTCAGGGGCATTTCTTAAGATGAACTGATCATAGGGAATTGCTTTACCCATACTGCATTTGGTTTTATTACAGTTATTCTTCAGTGATGATACGGTCTCTGCAATTTATAATATGGACATAAATCTCCCTTTGAGATGGAATTGCCCATCAAAGCATTTCCAGACTACTTTAGACACATCCCATAACTGCAGTCATTTTCCTAGTAGGCTGGGGAAACATTTCCCCTAACCTCCGTGCACTCATCAGGGCATGGAGTGAATGAAAACTGATAGCAGAACGGCCTTTGCCTGCACAAGAAAGGAATTAAGGATAGTGACAATAGTGACAGTAGATAGGCACAATAGTGTCTAGGACTGCATGGTCTCACAGGGCTTTCCTATATTGTCTATGACAGCAATCCTCTCTGCAATTCTAGGGAGATGAAGCATTATTTCCATTTTACAGATGAAGAAATTGAGGCTCAGAGCAGGCAAATGAATGGTCTAAAGCCATGCATGAGCATAAGTGGCAGAGCTAGGCTTTGGACCTTTCATTCCACATCAGTTCTCCAAGATAGTGCAGACAGGAGACAGTTTTCTTGATGGGCATTTTGCCAGAATAATATGCTTAGAAAGCTTTTACCTTGGCTAATGTGCCAAGTGTCTCAATACTTACCAATATCTTTTAAAAAATATTTTTAAATGTTTCTTTTTGAGAGAGACAAAGAGACAGAGAGCTGGAGAGAGAGACAGAGTGTGAGCGGGGGAGGGGCAGCGAGAGAGTGAGACACAGAATCCAAAGCAGACTCCAGGCTCCTAGCTTTCAGCAGAGAGTCTGACACGGGGCTCGAACCCATGAACTGTGAGATCATGACCTGAGCTGAAGTCAGATGCATAACCGACTGAGCCACCCAGGCACCCCTTACAGATACTTTTTAACAAGATATGGGCACAGGTACAATATGAGCCCTCCTTCTGGAAAAACCATGCATCTATTCAAGCTCAAGGGCATATATGAAGAGTGCTATGGTAAATTACCACCTGCCCTTCATGTGTTCTCAGTGTCTTTCACTCTTCTAAGATCCATCAAGGAGCTCCATGCCTCTGTAGCTTCTAATGAGGCTAGAAACATGGTTAAACTCACCCCAAAGATTCTTGGGTGTACTCAGTTAACACAACTAGGGACCTATGTCAGGCACCTAGACATCTGGCAGTAACCCAGAAAATGGACATTTCTGGTATGTGCCAGATCCATAAACTGGCCTTTCCCCATTTGAAATGACTTTTCAGGTCATTTGTCTGGAAGGACATTAAGCTCTGCTTTTGTCTTCCTTCTGTATCAAATTCACCAGAAGGTCTTGAGAAACTCAACTCACCTCTTGGGGCTGCAATTTTCAGACTTAAAGAAATTAAGTTTTAATATTTTACAGTCATCAAAAAGAGGTCAGGTGGTTCACGGGTGTCATATTTTCCTGCTGGGATGCTGATTCATACAGCAGGTTCATCTGACTTCAAAAGCTGGGCCTATCCACTTGCTAGACTGATCTCTAGGGCTCGCTGTGGCTTTTGCAATGTACCGCCCTATATTCCCTGAACTACAGAGGAAATTCTAAGAGTGTAAATGGACTGTCCCAAACTCCTTAGCTAATAAATATTGAGGAAGGAGTCAAATCTATGGCTTTCCATCCACTACTACATTGCATGTATTTCTAAACTAGCCTCAAAAAAGCTGTTCTTTAAATATACGTCCCTTTTTTTCAATTAAATATTCTAATTCTATAGAAAACCACTAGAATTTTAGTCAGTGTATGCAAGTGTGAATCCCGGTTCTATTCATCATTAATTCCAAGAATTTAGGTTCTATGGCCATTCTAACTATCCATTTTTTTCCATCTGTTAAAAGTTTGTTATATTTTAACACTGCATCATTTGTTGATTGCTGGGATCAAATAAGACAATAAGCCAAGTGACTATGGTGAAGTGCTATACAGAAGTATGAGATAATAATAGTAAAAAAGACTTAAGAGATATCTTACTTATATTTGTTATGCAAGTTATACAGAATGTTTGAGGGAAACAATATAAAAATCTTGGGGTGAACCATGCAGCAAAGCATCTGAAAGTATGAAAAGTGGAAATGAAATAGGAAGTTTGGGTCAAAGCAGATGATGATCACTGAAGTTTCTTGCTTAGTGGCTCTAAACCTGGGGTTATTGGGCATTGTCTGGAGATAATTTTAGTTGTGACAGCTTGCATGGACACCCAGAGAGAACCAGATAATGCAAGGTAAATCTAATTCATATGGCCACTGAAAATCATAGTTCCTCTAGGTACCCTCTCCGTTTATGCTTCATCTTCTTTATTTTCTTGCCCTGTCGAATCTTCTTCCCTTTCTTTCTGCCCCCAACACTGGGCAAGAGTAAGCACAGCCTATCGAATCAGAGAATTCCTAGGAGCAATAAATAATGCTTATAAGACACAAGCTTTGCATGAACTCTTCCAGCTACCCCCTTCAAGCCATCCATTTCAGCCAGACAGTAATCACATCAGTAAATAAATGGATTCATTCTTATTCCTTCACTGAGCATGGACAGATAGGACCAAAAACACATATTTCCTGCGAAGGTCTTACTGAAACAGCTCACTTATGCTTTTAAGAAGGCACATCCTGGGTCATGAAATAGAAACTAGGTTTAGGTGAGAACATGGAAAATAAAAGGCATTTAGTTCTGGGAGTGCAAATATTACCTGTTAATCACTGTATCTCTCATGCCTAGCATGGTGCCTGGAGCATGGAAGGCATCCTTAAATATATGATGAATGAAGGAGAGCCTGGTGAAGTCAATAGTTCAACCTTTCTCTCAAATCTGCCCCCAAGTAATTTTTTAAAAAGTTTTCAGTTATAATTTTTTTTAAAGTCTCAACCATTCAATTTCACAAGAAGGCAATTTGAATGCCATAGGTCTTGAAAAATTGTATCCATTTTTCTCCCTTATGGAGATCCCAAAACAGATAAAGATATATGGGTTCATCACTGAGAGGTACATATCAATATTGTGACTTAAAAGCCCTTGCAATAATATTGTGTTTTGGACATGCTCTTTTATTTTAATTTTTAAAAACACTTATTTATTTTTGAGAGACAGAGAGCGCGAGCAGGGCAGGGATGGAAAGAGACCGAGACACAGAATCTGAAGCAGGCACCAGGGTCTGAGCTGTCAGTACAGAGCCCGACACAGGAATCTAATCAATAAACCCTGAAATCATGACCTCAGCCGAAGTCAGATGTTTAACTGACTAAGCCACCCAGGAGCCCCTGGACACAAACATTCTTAAGGCCATGTTATACCAAAAATAAAATAAACCCAAAATATTTGTCACATCTTTGCCAGAAGTCTACACCGAGACAATGTGTCATAACTTGGGAGGTTTTAAAGATTCCATAAGCAGGACTAAAGAGGTCACATGGGGACTATCAATAGAAGCCTTTTGTGCCCAACACATCAGTCCCCCAAAGGACCATAATGTCATGATTATCCAGTTATGTTGGCCAGCCCAAAGCTCCACAGTGAACTGACTGCCCCGTGTTGGAAATAAGCTTTCCAGAAACTGTAGTGGAATGTGTTTCAAGTTGCCCCAGAACAATTTTCCATTAGTACTTCTGGCTAGAATCTGTGTTAAAAAATGACCGCTGTAAAACATATTAATTATGCAGATCCATTAGTCAGCAGAGTAGAAAGACCGAGGTGTTTCCATTTTCAACTCATCGCTAATCTTTAAACATTTAAAGAGACACCGATGACCAAAAACCCCTTCTAGAGGATTTAGCACTTCATGTACTCACATTGAGCTCAAAACCCTCACAGATTCCATTTCCTTACCCAAGTAGGAAACAGGACCACTAGCTCTGTTTGTACACCAGCTTAGAATGTTTGAAGACAAATTCAGGACTACTCCAACACTCATTATGTCCTATACCAGCTGCTTTCTTCTTACTTAATAGATCCTTTTTAAGCTCTTAATGATCAGTATGTTTAAGTAGACGTATCCACAGCCAAAGAAAAAACAGAAGGAAACATAGGTAAAATAAAGTACAATCTCTATTGCTATTTTATTTTGGATTTGATCATCTCTGTGAAGAAAGCTGTATCTTGCAAATGGAGACTGAAATATGATATGCTTCATAAAACTGTCTTTAAGTTTAGTTGTAAGGAAGAGCCTGTATTTGATGAGCACTGTGGCTGAGCACAACATATTTCGTTACAGTAAAAGTGCTCATTTGATGGTTCTTAATATATTTAGAAACATCATAAATACTGTTGGAAAAAGCAGATGGATTTAAATGTCTTTATCCTGACTGGCTCTAATATCACACTTTCTGATTAAACCACCCAATTATTATTTTTTTAAGAGCAAGAAAAAAAAGTAATAGAGAATCAATAAGTTTCCAAGCTTGCCTCTGACAAAAATGACTATCATTTTGGAAACATTTTATTGTGTACTACACTCAGAATTATTTTTAATTAACTGGGTGTCTATACCAGGGAGGGAGGTGGGGAGCTCCAAGGCTACTGCTTATTAGACACAGCAAGTCACACCAAGAAGTCAATATGGTGTCAACAACTCAAACCTTAAGTCTCAGTGATCCCATTTTGTGGTGGGTTGTTTAGTTTCTTTGTTAATTTTTTTAGATCCCTCTGGTTTTGATGAAATACAGCAAGGGTGTCCTGAGCTAGGTTCTATCTTCTGGTAACATTTCCATCACTCATAATCTATTCTCTTTCACTGGAGGGAATAAAATGCAGCATTTAACAGACTCACCTCATGACTAGTGTGCTCTGCCTCCAGTCCGAAAACTGCTAGTTGAGGAGGAATTTCAAACATATTGATTCTATGTCAGTCGCATTTTTTCCCCTATAAGACTCAACTGAATTTTATTGGCTTAAATGGATTTCAAATGGGCAGCTCGGTGCTCAGGTGCAAAAGAATGCATTTGGGGACTCTGGATTTCATCTTTGTCACGCTCCTCAGTATGTTTATTGGCAGCTGTGCTCATTTTTTAATGACCCAGGTGGTATAGACACTTTGCAATATCCTACCTCAAGTGCCACCTCAGCCCTTTCCAGCTAGCCGGAAGTGAAAGGAGATCATGCTGAGGTGAGTAAAAGGAGGAGGAGAATTCTACAAAGTTCTCCACAAATAAATCAATTTGGCTGCAACTGCTTTTTATATTTGCACCAATGACAAACCAGACTTGAGATTCTGATATTTTGAAGTTATCATCCCATCTTTATTTTTACGCTATGTTCAAAAGATTGAACGTCAAAGGGATGGATTTCCTCTGATTAGTTAAAAAAGCTACCTTAATTTAGCCTCTTCTGCATATGTCTTTCCGTAGGCTGGCTCCCTTTCATCATGTCCACATCTTTGTAGATACACAAGTTGGTGGAAATAAAACACACATTCTCCAGTTTCAAGTGCATAATTAGCTTGGAGTCACAAAAGCACTGCCTGGGAAGAAGGAGGTTATGCAGTGTCGGAAGGTGGGGAGAACAGTAATGAAAATATGGTGTGTTCTTGCAAGCCCCAGCAAAGCACTCCAGTCTAGTCATTGATTGAAGACTGTATGGATAAAGTGAAGCCTTGACAGTGGGGAGAGATGAAAAGCATGACCCTAGAATAAACCTACCTGTTCTGAGTTCTGTCATCATCAATATCATCATCATCATCATCATCATCATCATCGTCATCATCATCACTGTGTTGCCTCAAGCAAGTTACTGGCCCTTGTCTGTTTTCTTATCTAAAGAATGGGGAGGCTGTGTTATCTCCCATGGGATCATTGTGAAGGTTAAATAAGCTATGTAAAATGCTTGGCATAGTTAAGCATACAGTAGGTACTTACTAAATGGAAACCACTATTGACATTCTTTATTTTGCTGAAAAGAATAAATGATCTCATTGTGAATTAAAGATTCCATGGATTATTTCCCCAACATGGCACAGATTTTTATTCCTTGGAATAGATTACAACAGTTTTTTGGCCAGGGCATTCTGGGGTTTTCTGAAGGGATGCTTTTTAAAGATCGTGCACAGTAACCCTTAGTCAAACTAAGGTTCCTGACCTGTTGAAGATACAGATGCCCCATTGCCCTTCTTACATCAGTGAGTCCAAGCATGCTTGGAGGCTTAACACTTTTGTAACCTGGCAATCGAGAAGCAAAGACAGACGCTTTTACATGCAGGGTGCTACCCACCTCACATCTTCATTAATCTATATTACTAAACAGCTTCAGATGATGATAAGCTCCATTTTCAGCTAACAACACTGTATATCACCTGCCTCAAAGCCATGAAAGGAGAAGGATTCCAAAAGGCATTAGGGATGTTGGGGGAGAGGGTAGGTGGGGAGGGAGAGGGATGTTCAATGCTCTTGAGTTCATTTAGCAGTAAATGCCAACAGCCCAAGGATAAAAGTTTTGTTGGTTTTTCAATAAATGATCTGCTGAAGAACACTTGGTTCCAGTGAGGGTTTAGGGCATGGAAAGCTGTTATTAGTAACACTGTGACCCTGCTAACAGGCAACAGAAGTTCATATGGGTTTGGAGGGTTTTTGAGGCTGAACTGTTTTTGAAGCTGAACTAGACAAATCCAATTCAAAATTCTGTTTGTAAGAAAGAATAGCTTCGTTCCAGCATGCAAAGGGTGTGTGAGGGGCAGAATGCCCCAAAAGAAAGTAGATTTGAGGCTCAGTGTATTCCTAGACACTCCTTACGAGTTCCATGAGTTGCCCCTTAAAAGATTCAGGATCTGAATAATTGCTATTCTGAAGATTTTACACTTAAAAGGTCTAGGCATACCCATGATAGTCCCAACTTCACTTTCACAATCTTTGAAAAATATATATAGTCAGACCTCATCTTGTTCCTCATTCAAGGGTGACTTTAACTTTCATTATAAATATATTCTCTTAATTCATTTCACCATGAAAAAGCCTGTGCAGATCTGTTGATTGTGTAACATAAAGAGAAAATTAAAGCATCCATTTGTTTCCATGAGACCAATTACTAAATCATCTTATCATCTCTGTCTAGGGTAATTATATTAAGAGAGAATTTCTCCCAGACTTCTGAATGAATAACAAAGAATTCAGACCTTCTAATACTCTCTGGAAACAAAAGAAAAAACAGAGCTAACTAGGGAATGCATTTAAAAGTCATCACTAGTTTGAACTTAATAACAGCAACTTTCGTCCTAATCATCTTCAGATACAGAAACACGAGAGCCAGGGCTGGGCATCTGACAGATGGTGGCACAAATACACGGTGCAAAGAAAGACAGAAGAGAAGCAACAGCCACTTGTGATTCCATCTTTTCACGGAACGCTAGAGACTGACTTTAATGATCTGAATACTTTTCATAAATTCAGTTCATTTAAAGGTGCACATACCTGATCTTATAGGGACACTCATCTCATTCATTCCACCTTTATAAGACCTTATGAAATTAGCATACCCCTTTCAGCCCTGCATATGATATCTGGTAGCTATTTATGGAGTTTAAGAAATTCTTGCTCTGACAATGATGAAGAAACTTTAATTAAAATGGTAAGGAGGTTGTAGCACAATGAATAGACTTAGGACATTAAACACTCCAAAGGGAAGCGGTGGCGAGAATGACATTACATTTTTATAAAGCCAAATACAAGTTTGCTTAAATAGTTTCCTTACTATGTTAAAAGAAACCCGACACATCCTTCAACAACTAAGGTAAGCATCGCACTATCGCACAGCACAGCCTCTTCGACTTAAAAATACGAATATAAAGCAAAGTAAAAAAAAAAAAGACGTTTCCACCAAAGATTTCAAAAATGATATTTGGAAAGAAAAGTATGCAGCCTAAATGTACCTATGTAAACACACGCACACGCACACACACACACACACACACACACACACATCTCCACAGCCAGCAGTAAATCAAGAGAGATATAAACTTACCGGAGCAAATATCACCATACACATTTACAAAAGAATTGATAATCCAACTTCCCTCTCCTGAAAGAAAATAGAGGTTGTCTCATACTAAAAATAAAGCTTCTCTGTCCACAGCACCAGCCACTTGTCCCTCTTTTTATGAAGCAAAGGAGGAGAACAAGAAAATCAATGAGGAGGGAAAGTGAGATGTTATACCAATCAGGTAGCAGCTTCTGCCTTATTTGCAGAGAGATGGCAAAACGGTCATATTATTAGACAGTGACAACCCACAGCCGAAGTACAGCAACCTGATACTTCCCTCTGGTGAAAGGCTGCCTGCCTTGTGGGGAGGTGGTTACCATCATGGTGAGCTCCCACACTTGGCTTCTTGCTAACAACTGCAAGTGCAGGGCTGCCGTGCACAAGCAGGCTGCATCATGAAGAGAGCACCATCTCCCCTCTTACTCCAGAAGCCCCCTCCTCCCCCAACACAGTGCTTAGAAACACACTGGGAAACAAAAAGGAGCCAGGATTCTGTGGGTGTGGGGTGTGGGTGGGAAGTGGTGGTTTTACAAAATCCTGATGAATAGATTTGCATAGATTAGGTAAATGTTTATATGTTTGTTAAAAAAAATTGCCCTCATTTTTATGGAAATGCCTGGATGTTATGCAGGAGACCCATTTGGGAGATTCCTGCACCACCCATAAATAATCATTAAGGGGATGGTACAGGAAGTCTCTTCAGGCTCTGGCAGCTGGAGAAGGGACACATTACAACTTGGTTGCTCATTTGTTGCAGGAGTGCTTCTTAAAGGCTTCTGCAAAATCGTAAACCTGAAAAGGTTTCAGAGGTGTTCACATAATCTGGGGCTGCTTTTTCTACAAATGGGCTTCTACGGGAGGAGACTAGATTGGCTAGTGCCAGGGGCTAAAATCATGGCATCCTGAAGCAACATGTTTTGGGAGGTTTGGCACAGAATTCATGGAGAGCCTTCCATGCTCCCGTCACACTGGCTTCCGGAGGGTGATTTCTCTCAATGGCCTGTATAACAATGGCCCAAGAGACCTCCATGCCTCGTCCCTTCCTGTTCCCAATTTCAGGGCCCGCTCTGTACAAACACGGTGTTAGTTTGGCCCAGGTGTCTCTGCTTTACTATTTGTGCAGTTGGTGATGGCCAGACCAAAACTCACCTTGACTGGCTATGTTTTTTACTGGTGGGTATTAATTCAGAATTTGTCCAGTCTTTCTTTGGGTTCCCCTACTCCTCTGTCTCTGTCTCTTTCTCAAACATACACTCATCACCACCACCACCACCGCCACCACCACCTCACCACATCACATAACATCATCATTGTGTCCCTGATTCCCTTCCTTCCTTCTCCATTCATAGTTACAAATCAGTGGGCAGGGAAAGGCGGTTGGGCATGTGGGAGGTTGTAGGACCAAATAAACAAACAAAATATGATGAGGAGTCAGGCAACCTGTCATCTAGTCCTGAACCTCCACCAACTAGCCAAGTGACTTGAAGTTCCTTAAGATCTCTGAGCCTCAGTTTGTCTTCCGTAAAATGGGCATGCTAACACTTCACAGTACTGTCAGTGGGGAAGTGTGGGGTACAAATGGAAGATGGCTAAGGCAGCGCTTCCCAGCCCACCCCACACACAGACAACCTGGGATATGGATCCTTCAGCTGCCTTTCTGTGCCAGCTTTGATCTGCTTGGTCCTTACACACAAGCCTTCAGGGTACTTATGAATGCTTCAAACTGCACACACCCCAGGGCCCCTTTGAAATTCTCATAGGAACCTTACGTTCCCTTACTCCCTCCACCACCACCCCTCACCTGCCAATTGAAAAACCACTGCATTTCAGTGAGGGAAGGTACTCAAGGGAGTAAATTAAGCAAGTGAATACAGTCGAAGCAGAACAAAAAAGGCTAAGAACCACCAGGCATCTAAGTTCACACTCAGTAAGCATTTGTTGAATAAATGAATGAAAAATGGAGTGAAGGAGAAACGTCCCTGTGCTGAAGGCCACAGTTCCTGCCAGGTGGCTGCCGGTGAGCAGTGTGAGGGCAGAGTTGAGAAGGTTGCGGTCCTAGCCACATACCCACAAGGGAGAATGACATTTAATAGTGTGTTCGGGGTGGAGAGTGAGTCAGTCTCATAAGTCTTGAATATCAAAAGCTCCATTTCAAGTAAAAGAAAGAAAATTGTTGCCTTCCACATTATAAGAGAGAACATTTCTTGAATATTTGCTCTGTGTCACTTACTCTTCTAAGTGATTTCTTTTTTCTTTCCTTCTTCCTACTCTTCTAAGTGATTTCTTTTCCTTCTTTCCCCCTTCCTTCCTACCTTCCTTCCTTTTTTCCTACCTTCCCTTCTTCGTTCCTTCCTTCCTTCCCTCCCTCCCTTTTTCTTCTTTCTTTCTTTCTTTCATTCTTTCTTTCTTTGTATAAGTGGATTACCTTAAATGGGCATCACAAAACTAGGAAGAGTTACTATTTTCATTCCAGTTTGCCAGAGAGGAAATCAAGACCCAAAGAGTTAAGTAACCTATTTAAAGGTACACAGTATAGTAATTAGTAAAGCCAAGATTTTAACCTAAGTTGGATGCCAGACAGCAAGATGTTAACCATGCCACTCTACATGATTGTACCTACAGTTTTATTTATTTAGCCTACAGGGTATGAGTAATCCACATATGTATACATGGACCCTGAAATAACTCCACTGCTCTTCTCACTATGTGGATTCACATTGTAGAGACTGGGAACCCTGGTGTAGACAGAAGGTCTACCAAGCTGACAAGTCCCACGCCCAATCTCTGTTGATTTTCTATGGACTTGGCCATCTTACTTAACATCCTGAGAGAGGGGAGGCATGAGGCTCAGTCTTGGGATTGCCAGTGGTCTGCTCAATGACCTTGTGTGTTCCCTAATGTGTCCGTGTTTCAGTTTTACTCATGTTTAAAATGAAGGGTTTCCACTGAATGATTTCTAAAGGCTTTCCTGAGTCAACTTTGACTAGATAAGGGTCTAAGACTAAAAGTTCAATTCAAATCTGATGGTTGAATTACCTTTTACTGCCCCATATTTTGTGCCAAATTAGCCGTTAACATTCTCTACATCTCCCTTGCTACCACCCTACCATCAATCATCTCTCCCAGTGCAATAGACTCCCAACAGGTCATCCTTTGGCTCTTATCCCTATAAATCATTCTCCATATATTATTCAGATTGAGCTATTAAAAGTACAAATCATATCACTCATCTGAGAAAAATATTTCAATAGTTGTCTAGTAGGTTTAAAGTAAAACTGAAATTCTTTACCATGTCCGCAAAGCCTAATGTGTTCCGGCTCCTGTATACTTTTTTGTTTCCATCTAATTCCAACCCTCTCCCTCCCTATTCTTCAGCCACATTGGCCTTCTCTACCTTTGTACCTGCTATTCCTTCTGCCTGGAACATTCTTTCCTTAGCTCTTGCCTACTATCTCTTCCTCTGTAATTTACTTCTTAGTTTTACTCTGCTCTGTAGAGGGTCCTTCTTCCCTGACCACCTACCCTAAACAACAACAACAACAACAACAAACAACAACAAACCCCACAAAACTCTTTCCCAGCCAGCTCATTTCACATTACCCTGTTTTATTATTTCTTTAATTGTCATTGGTGTGTGTGGGGGGGGTAGGGAGGTGGGTGTGTGGGTGGAGATGTGGTTTTGGATTACTTCATACTGCCTGTTATGCCCTTGTTTATTTATTGCTTATTTAATTGATTAGCTTCCTTCACTAGAAGATAACCTCCATGAAGGTAGGAAACTTGTTTTGCTCAATACTATAACCTTGGCATTTAACAGAGTACTTGGTACATAGCAGGTACTCAATTGATATTTGTAAACAAATGTATAAATAAATGAATCAATCAACATGAAAACAAGTTAGGCTTGAGACAGAGGGAAAGAAACCTACGTTCATAAAAGAAGCTTAGCCTTGGGGCATCTAGGTGGCTCAGTAAGTTGAATGTCTGACTCTTGATTTTGGCTCAGGTCATGATCTCATGGTGGCCAAGATAGAGCCCTGCATTGGATTCTGTACTGGGTGTGGAGCCTGCTTAAGAGTCTCTCTTTCTCTCCCTCTATCCCTCCCTGGCTTGCAAGTGCTCTCTTTCTCTTTCTCTCTCTCTCTCTCTCTCTCTCTCTCTCTCAAAAAAAAAAAAAAAAAGGATAAATAAAACAAAATAAAATAAGAGAAGCTTATCCTTGAAAGGCAGGGCAGGTGAACAAGGGTGATAGAATCTTTCATATTAATGGACACAGATTGTTTTTACCTCCTCACTCAGGGAACACTCTTGAAAGACTTCAGATTTCAGCATCATATTAAGTGAGGTCATGTCAAAGATAATGGAGAACTCCTATTGTGAACCACACTGATCAGATGTTTTATAGAAACTTGGGTTCCCGGGCAGGGTTCAGTTCACCTAGGCCCATATAGAGAAGCTGATATTTGGATACCTGACTGTACCTTTGTTATCAGAGAGCAAGTAGTCTTGTCAGCTAGCCACTTCAACTGTCCTTACCTTCCAATTTATCAGGCAATTCAGACAATTGGCTCTCACTCTCTAACATGCTATTGGAACTGACAAAAATAAAGCCATATGCCATTATTTGAGGGTTCTTTTTTTGAAAAGTAATATTAACATTGTTGCTACTGCCTTAAAAATAACATTTACCCATTATTAGGCTATTAAAAATAGAATTACAGTGTTTTCTAAATTGAGTATTTATAGAGAAGGTTAAGTAGATTAAAATAATCTGTGAGTCTCTGAAAATCTCATTAGCAATGCTAATTTCCAATATGGTCCAACCTTTAGCTCTGATCTTTCAACTGAGCATGGCCTTCAGATAGCTTCAAACACATTTTTTTTTTTCTTTGAACTGGAAAGCTTGTCTCTCCTTTGGTGGACACACCTTCTGGTGCCCATAAAGCTCCTCTCCTTTACAGCTTCTATCCTTAAACATCTGGCCTCTCATTAGGAGTCCTTTCAGGCTTGCCTGCTTCAGGGTTAGACAGTGGGAGACCTAGCTTTCTAAGCATTTAGCAAACACAGAAAGGAAAATTCCAGCACCAGAAGGATCTCTCTCTTTCTGTGGGGGAAGGGAGGTAATCAAAGACAAGAAGACTACTCTGGCCATACTAATAAAAGACCAAGGCAATTAGCTAAGTTTCTTCCATTTTGCATCCAAAACAATTTCAACTCTTTTCAAGCTATAGCAGTGAGAGCACTTAAAATCAATCCACTTAGGGAACAACCTTGACATCTTTAATGGTGCCTTCCTTGCTCTGACTGAGCACAACTCCTACCCACGTAAAATGTAATTTATTCTAATGTGAACAGGTATATAGATAGAGTCAGGGCAGAACCTTCTAAACTCCTTTTCCTTTATTTCCTTTGTAAGAAAAAGAGTATTTTTCTCCAACTCTGTGTCTTTTCCTTTTCAAATATCTAATGAGACAAAATAAAATCAGTATCACTTGAACACATTTATTAGGTCATTAGCTTTCCTCACTAGAGTTCAAGGCTGGGTAAAAGAAGCTGAACATAGAAGAGAAGTTTGTAGAAACAGGTGAAGCTAAGAAATACAGTAGGACAAGATTTGAGGATATTTGGTTGGAAATGTTGTCCCACCTGGGAGGAAAAAGGAGACAAAATGGTGAATCAAACATGTTCAAGACCTATTTTCTGAAGACCATGAGTCTAAGCTCTTCAAAGGGAGGATAATATCTTATTTATCTCTGTGTCCTCAGCCCAGAGCAAAATGCCTGACACAGAGCAGCCAAACAATGATGATTTGCTTAATGAGGGATAGACAGAATCATCTAGGTGCAGAATATATATGGTTAAGTGCACTCCCCTTTAGGAAGGCATTGTGCTGGTCAGATTCTGTTTTTCCTTCTAGATCCCCTTTTCCACCTACTCTGTGTCCCAGCAGGCTGACCTAAATGACCATCATCAATGAGCAAACCATCCCAATGGGAGGTGCAGGCAGTGGAAGTACAGTCAGATCAGAGTGGGAGGAAACTGAGGTCTGGGTATTTATTCTTTAGATCCCTTCTGATGGGTCGATGACTGGTTACATCCCTCTGGCAAAGGCCAGAGGTGGTGTGAGGTTGCCTTCTCCATACAGTTTTTCTGTCTCTCTCTTTCTCCCCACAGTTGACCCTTCCTGCCTTGGATGGTAACAGCTTCTCTTAGTTAATTACTAGGTATGGCACATGCACCTTCCCTTTCTGTTTTACTCAAACCTTGCCCACATCTTTTTAATTCACCTCTTTTTAAAAATTTCCCTCAATTAGTCAGTTTGAGTGCCCTAGCTCTTTCCCACCTGGAATCTGAGTATACAAACAGGTGGATTCGAGCTCCAGTTCTCTATCTTACCATTTATGTAGTCTTGTTCCATGCCCTCACCTGTAAAATTGGCTACTTGAAAATTAATGCATATAGAATGCTAAGTACCTAGCAAACATTTGGTATATAACAACAATAATGATAGTTATAATCTTGATCATGACTATCTTTCCCAGCTTCCATTTGCTTTATGGACTTCAATGCACAGCTCTTTCATTTTTCCTCCAGAGAGAGGAGCTTATCATGTTGTGGAAAGGAAAGGAGAGCCTATGCCCTGTTCATAAAGATAGAGTAGATTTTCCTTCCTGAATATGAGGGAATAGAGAAATGACACTGAGGCATATGATTTAAAGCAAATAAATATTTGTTGAAAATTGATTTTGAAAGTTGGTATTTCTGAATGTTTAGGACACTGGTCAATCTGCTCAGCCTATAGAGCAGGTATGTGGGCAGCTGCATCCTTCTGATACTTGGTGGAGGGCAGTTTATGGATTCCTGGATGTCCATCCATGATCTCCTGGACCTCAGGCAAAAACTCAACATTTATTATGTACTATGTAATCTTCTGCATTCATTCCTGCTCTAATTAAATTTTCCAAGCCAATGGAGTTGCTTAGTCCCATTCAATATCCCAGAAAGTCTTTGACTCTGGAGAGAAAAGGACTCAGGTTTTACATGTCACAGCCAAAGCCTACCTGAAGGTTCATGTTCTTAACAGAGAAGAACAATTCTCAAATCCACAGAAACTTCATTAATCTCCTAAAGTGAGAGGGCAATCATTCATTAGCCTAAAAATTTGAGCTCAGCAACTATTTATGGAGTGTGTGCTATATGCCAGTTCTATGTGCTAAGTTCTACAGATTTGGTTGTGAAAAAGTTACACATAGTCCCTACCCAAAATGAAATTAGGATCTTTCTGGTTTTCCTGTATAAGCAAGATCTTACCTGGTGTAAATAATGCTTACTACATATTTGCTGAATTACTGAATGGATAATGCCGAATTTTTGTGATGTATGTCTTAATTATAAAGGAAACATATGAACATATTGCCCTAGTCTTTTTAAAATAATTTTTAAACAATTTTTAAAATATAAAATATGATCGTAAAACAAATACTTGGACAAAATTCTTGTATGTACTAGAATATAGAAAGCACATTCAAATGACCAAAACATCTCCATTCACAATATAATTATAAGGATAATCTTTAAGAAAAAAAAATTTTAGGGGCACCTGGCTCAGTCAGTTAAGCATCTGACTCTTGATTTTGGCTCAGGTCATGATCTCATGGTTGTGGGACTAAGCCCCACATCAGGTCCCTGGCTGACAGTGTGAAGCCTGCTTGGGATTCTCTCTCTCTATCTCTCTCTCAAAAATAAATTAGGGGTACCTGGATGGCTCAGTCGGTTAAGCATCTGCATCTTGATCTCAGCCCAGGTCATCATCTTGCAGTTCCTGAGTTTGAGCAACACATCGGGGATTCTCTCTCTCTGCCCCTCCCCTGCTTGCTCTCTCTATCTCAAAAATAAACATTAAAAATAACTTAAAAAAAAAAGAAAGCCTTTAAAAATAATTAAACACAAAAAAATAAAGAAAGAATTTTTGGGGCATAGTTGACATACAATGTTACATTCATCTCAGGTGTACAACATGGTGATTCAACTTCTCTTTATATGTTATGCTATGCTTACCATAAGTGTATCTACCATCTGTCACCATACAACACTATTACAATATATAAGGATAATCTTTAATATCATAGCTTAAAGTTGAATGCCAAGAACACTATGGAGATGCTCCTTGGCACACAATGGAGGTAGGGAGATGGTGCAAGGGGCTCCATCTTCTCTGCTGGAACTCACTCCACTGTTGGCCATTCCCTATCCCAGGCTTCCGTGCATGACGGCACTTGAACACAAAGTTTACATCATAAACAAAAAAGCATGGAGAACTGCTGATCTAATGGAGAAATTTGGCAATTGTCATTTCCTGCAGTGAATCTTTCTGATACAAATAAAGATGCTAATATTTATTCCTGCCTATTAGCCTAAGCTCTGTGCAAGAACTATCCTATCTGATTATCATTCAACACTGTAAATCCAGAATCTATTATTATCTTCATTTCACAAATGAGGAAGCTAAAGTTTAGTGCAGTTCGAGAACTTGCCCTAGTCTGCACAGCTAAAAAGTGTTAGAGCTAGGGTTTGAAGCTGGGTTGTCTGACTCGAAAGTCCTGATTATAAATTTCCATATAACTTGCCTTGTTAATGTGTTTATCATATGCAAGGTGGGCAGCTGAACATTGCCTCTCTGATGGAGTACTCACTGGAAAGCAAAAGCAATGATGTATCTGAATTGCATAATTTCTGGTGATTACACCTACTGTTCTGGTGTAGGGCATTAAAAGTGGTCCTACGATAAACCTCTGGACAGTACAATCCTTCTTCCTTCTATCTTGCATAGCCCAATATTGCTTTGCACACAGTAGGTACTAAATATGTCTTTGCTAAATAATTAAAGAAGAAGGAAAAAATGGATAAATTTGCTTAGCCTGTATTCATAATTCTAGTTGGAAGAGCAAAGATGCAGCTCTCTGTTTTTCTCCTATCATTTTTTATAATAGAGAGAGCTCCATCGATGAATAGATGGCTTACAAATTTGACTGTTCCTGAAACATATTTCTTAAAGCCTGGTGTGGAACCACAAGATGAATAGTTGTTGCTATGATTAAGGATTAAGACTTTATATCAGAAAGAATCCCCGAGGTCCATTTTTTGCATGAATCTTGTTAGCACTCTAATAAGAGTGAGAGAAGAAAAACATGAAGACCATTTTCAATATCTTGCCCAGTACACTGAGAAATGAATAGTAAATCAGATCAAGAGCTACGTGAGATTTTCACTGATGATTTCCCTATGAAGGTAGGTGTCAGAGCCAACTATGTGCACTTGTGTGACCCTTTTAGCCTTTTCTAAACTTCAATTTCTTCACCTGTAAAATGGGAATGATAATGCTGAGGTACATAAGTGACACACAGAAGGAAGCCTGCTGATAATTATCACAACATAAGTGACATGCATTCTCTCTCCCTGCTAATGCAACATAGATCTAAAAATCAAATGGCTGCAAAATGGCTTTCTGGTTTTCCTTTCCTTCCCAAAGAATTGAGTTAAAATCCCTCTGTTGGGGCACCTGGGTGGCTCAGTTGGTTGAGCATCCAACTCAGGTCATGATCTCACAGTTCGTGTTTCGAGCCCTGCATCAGGCTCTGTGCAGACTGCTAGCTCAGAGCATGGAGCCTGCTTCAGATTCTGTGTCTCTTTCTCTCTCTGCTCCTCCCCTGTTCATGCTCTGTCTGTCTCTGTCTCTCAAAAATAAATAAATGTAAAAAAATAAAAAAATAAAATAAAATTCCTCTGTTAAACCAGCATGCTTCCAAAACTCAGAGCAAATTACAGGTCTTAATAAATAAAATAGGGCCCAGGTAGGAAAGGGGATAAAATCTGTCTCCCTCCATGCAGCTTTCCAAATGTAGAATTTATAACATGAGTGTTTTCGCACTAGCTCCAAGGACACTAATCATGGTCTATTTGGTTATGATTCCATCTGAAAGCATTCTCCCCGCTCTCTGCTCAGCCCCCCACCTTCAGCCCCAATCTTACAGATGTATATAGTTATGATGCTGTGCAGGAAGAGAATGGAGCTGGTCACAGGGACCTGGGGCATTATTTTGAGGGCTTATGAAATCTTTGAAAAACCTCTCTCTTTTGCCTTGAGTATGTCTTACGCCGGAAGTGTCTTTGGCTTCCTATGATGTAGGATTTGGCCATTTAGCTTCAACCAAGTAGTTGTTAACCAATAAAATCCATTTGGCCAATAAAATCTCCTGCAATATTACTAAGCAAAAAAAAAAAAAAAAAAATCCCTCTTATCTGGAAGATGCTTCTGCATTCTTCATAGTTTTCCCTAATGCCTGGATTCAGAGCTTATACAAAGAGAGATGCTACAATCTTGGCTATCTCACAGGTCACCTGTGATGCCAACGAGGGACAGCTTCTGTGGAAGTACTTTGAGAATGAAAGTGGCAAAACTAACTGGAGTTCCTGTTAGTCGCTGTACTCAGCGTCTCCCTCCATAACTCTTCTTCCCCTGATAGTTATTTGTTACTGCAGACCTGCTTAGAACGGTTCAAAACGCCATGTGCACTCACACAGAGAGAAACCAGTTTTCTTCTTCAGCTGTGCATCTATTTTTAAAATAGAATGCTTTACCAATGTCTCCCTTAAAATGTTAGTTCTTTCTCAAGCCATCCCCAAGTTGTTACATGATACAAGTTAAGAGAGTGAATCTGAAGAAGAGGACATTCTGATATTTCCAGAATGTCACTTATCTCAACTCCAAGAGCAGCTCTGTTCCTCTCATCTCTATGTAAATTGTGGAGACAGAAACTCCCTGGAAGGGCCTATAACACAGCTTGTTCTGACATTAGTTGGAGGAGGAGAGTCGGCCTGAGATTCTGTGTGTTCTGTTATGACACAACAATGCTCTGAGATATGGATCCTGGAGATGGAAGCTACCTAGCGGTAGCTTCTCACCCCTGACCGCACATCCGAATCACCTGGACAGCTTATAAAAACCATGAATTATCAGTTCCAAACTCAGACTCCCTGAATCAGAATCCAGGAGAGCCCTCAATGATCTCTTGCCAGTGTGA
Source organism: Cryptoprocta ferox (assembly GCA_028646485.1). NCBI lineage: Eukaryota > Metazoa > Chordata > Mammalia > Carnivora > Eupleridae > Cryptoprocta > Cryptoprocta ferox. The sequence continues at coordinate 28,852,788 of CM053574.1, read as the reverse complement.
GTTGAGCAGGGCACAGGTGTGAGAGAACCTCTACACAAAGCCAGTGCTTGAATCAAGTTCTGGTCCACAAGGCCGCTATCGCTGGTCACAGAAGATGAGTTCCATATTCAGCAAAGGCTGTAAGTAGGAAGAGGAATCTAATCTCAAGGGAGAAAGGCTGCCTTCTGGAATCTATTCCACGGGGGTGGAGGCATGCTTCATGAGCCCCCATGCCCCGCTCTCCTCATACCTCTTTCCTGTCTTGGGTCTTGTCTTCTCTTTGAGGAAGCACGTGCTCATGCACACAAGCAAGAAGAGAAAACCAGTATAAAAGTAATAACAGTAACAATCATGGCTGATATCTATGCGCCAGGCCCTCTCTAAATACTTCATACGAATTACCCCCATTTAATCCTCCTTAAAATACAACAAACTAAAAACTCAAAGTCCAATGACCACCAGAAACGCTCCCTGAATCATTTCCTAGCAGCAGCTTGGCTTCCGCTCTCTTGCCTCAAACCAGCCCTCCCTCTTTGTCAGTTTACCAACTGTGCTGGCTCATGGAGCACAAGTAGCCGTACACAATGCTACTACCTCAGCTGCCCTCTCCCACAGGATTCCTCCTGACGCAAGGATATAAGTGCAAGCAGTTTCTTTGGAAAGTGATTCCAGGAAAGGGAGTAGAGATTGAGACAGGGAAGCAAAGGTAATGCATTAATAAGCAGATAACCACAAGGTGCAGGAAGCTGGTGCTTCTCGCCGCCTCCAACTCCCTTCCCTTATTGGCTCCCACAAGCATTAGATCTCCCCTGCATTTCCTGCCTATCCTGCTAGATGGCCTAAAGCCCTCAGGCTGAGGGATCCAGTCCCCTGCAGGAGGACGCTGAGGTCCTGTATGAGATCATCAACTGCCATGTGCACAGGGCAAGGCCTTGATAGTGATTGCTGCAATGCCTACAGGTACGGTTGAAAGGCCCACATCACAAGTAGGGAGGGAAAAAAAAAAAAAAAAAAAAGAAAGAAGGAAACCATGACTTTTTTATGAGGGCTCCAAGGAAAGATTTTGTTGGTTCTGGCTCTACTTTATCTGCATGAATTGTCTTTGTGTTTGTTTTGTTTTTAATGGGCTTGGTGATTTAGGTAACAGGGTTCTCTTTCCAGCCATTTGCTTTAATGCCTTTTTCCCTTTGCTTATGTTGTTCCCTGTAATAGAATGCCCTCACTTTTCTTCTTAGATACATGACCCTACCTGCCCCTCAAAGGCCAGGGAAAGTGTCACTGCCATCCTATTTTTTTCTCATTTATAGACCTTCTTTCTTCTCCTTGGGTCACAGTAAGCCATCTTCATATTTGTCTCCCCACTTTAATCCAAGATTTTGCAAGTGATGTGTTCAATGAATGTCTACTGATTAGATGGATAGACCGTTTCTAAATAAAGAGATTTCAAGCTTACATATGATTTCCCTTCAGACCCTGGGATACAGCTGTGGCTGTGGAAGGGATATCTTGTTCCCTCTGTGCATTTTCAAAAATTTTTTACTTCATTGTTATTGATTTCTACCATTTTCCCCTCTGTTTTTCATAAGTGCTGCCACTGTTTGTTTGCAATGCTGGCTCAAATATGTTTTATTTGTGAAGTGGTACAGGTGAGTTGACAAATCCACTAGGTCAGTGACCTAACATTCCTGATGACCGAGAAAGAATTGGGAGAAGCATTCTGGTTCTGCTAGGCTGTGCCAACAGCTTCACAAATCACCCTCCATTTTCGGAAACAAATAAGGACTCATTCTCTGTTGGAGATTTGTTATTTGGCTTGTGAACTCCTATGCATCCTTCAAAACCCAGCTTACTTGTCATCCACTCTGTGAACAGGAAAAGAAAAAAGATGGGGACATCTGTGGGTCACTTACTCTCTTACAGGGACTGTGTCAGGCATTTTACTTACGTTCTTTTGTTTTATTCTCCCAACAATACTTTAAGGCAGGAGTTAGCCCATTTTCAGAAAAGAAAAGTGGGACTAAGCAAAAACCTAGCTAATATGTGATAAAATAAAAATTTGAATCCAAGTCTCTCAGACAACAAAGTGCACATACTTTTTGCTAGTCCTTATAGCCAACCACATCCTTTACATAATACACTTTTTGTGTGTATATATGTCTTCATTCAGGTTTATTGTGAAGATTTACTTATTAATGTACATATATCTAGCATTGTGTGTCCCTGTGTGTGCATGTGAGCATCCTCAGTGCAGAAAAGAATAAATGAAGGTGTAGAATAAATGAAAAAACTCACCTCACGCCCAAAAATCTAATGTAAAACTGAGTCAGTGCTTTGAAAAAGTTCAAAATTTACATGGCAAACTAACCTTTGACAACGTCGGGATAAGACATGCCTAATGTCCCATGTACAACTGGCCCATCTAGAATGGATTTATTTTATTTATCCATTCAGGTCACTCATATCTTGACCTCCTCAACTCCTGGCCATGAGCCAAGGCTTTGGATTCCCAATAATCTGGGTCTTGTCTGCCTGTGCACAGGGGCAAGCACCAGGAAATAATCAGCCAAAGGGTAAGTCACCAGGCTTCTGTCTGCCACAGATGATGCACCGTACTCAGATTAGAGGCCTTCTGGCCCTTACTCAGCACATAATTACTTTTACTTTACAAATAATCCTAAGAAAGTTGTTTTTTTCTAAGATGACAGCATATTGGAAGAAGCCAAGTAAAATGGAACAAACCGTCAGACACAGGCACACTTAGCCCTCATGGGAGCAAGAGAGAACACAGAAATAAATAAATGAGAACTTGAAAGCATAAATTCTCAGAATATTTTATGTAAGGGCAAAGAAACCTTGCTCTGCTCCACAGGCTCTGAGAATGGCATTGCATTATGGTCAAAAAAAAAAAAAAACAAACAATATTGTCAAAACTGTTAAAATGTTTTCTATCAATTCTTTTAAAGCACAAGGACATCAACAACTTACACTTTTAAAGAATAACTTCTATTCAGAATAGTCACAATCTTTTTTAAAAACCTGAAATTTTGGTTCTTACATGGGCAAAACTTCAAGTATCAGAAATCATGGGTATTAAGAAACTAGTGTTCCCTACAGGTTCCAGAGATTGCTGAAGTGTTACAGTCCAGTGATGGTGTCAGCCCTTGCAATATGCAGAGTGGGCAGAAATGCTAAGAATAATTGGGTGTCTTACAGCTAGATTCCACTTGAGATCCAAGGCTATTGGATATATCTTAGAGAACTACTGAGCTTTGGAAATGTGAGGATCTTTACATTGCTACCCACCTGCATGCACTACAGGACAAAAGGCTATATTGGTTTATGATATGCAAATTACAGATACAAGTCTCTCCGTAGAGTGAGTAATGGAGTTGTTGATCTTATTCTTACCATGGCTTCTCTTACTGTTGTTTTGCTTTCAGTCATTGTTTATTGCATTGACAATGCTATAGCTACCTCCTTGAAACAATAAAGATATAGAAGAAAAAGAAAAAAATACCCTCAGCCCTAACTTGCCAACAAATCAGTTTTTGTGTTCGGACATGCCTTCCATTTCTTGTATACATAGGTGGTACACTGATTGCAAAATTGACCCTTTTATTCCTTTTCCTGTATCCACACTCATGTAGCGTGACTTTGCAGCTCTTCTTGTGCATGAGATAGAACCTATTTCTGCATTTCTTGAATCTGGGCTCTCCTTCTAACTTACTTTGGCCAGTGGAATGTGGCAGAAATGAAGTTGTACTTGTTCTGAGTCTAGCTCTCAAATCGCCTTGTAGTTTCCACTCTCTTTCTTAAAACTTTTCCCACCAAACATGAGAATAAGCCTGGGATAGCTTGTTGAATGACACTTAAAAGACACATGGTCTAGCTGCCCCCACTGCCCAGCCAACAGCCAGCTGACCACTAAGCACGTCAATTAAGTCACCAGTAGGTATCCCGGACAACTTGACACTGACTTTAGACACAAGACCAAGCCCAGATGATCATCAGCAAGTTTGTTGTGGTTTGTTGTAAGCACTGAGTTTTATGTGGTTTGTTATGCAACAATAGCTGATACAATACGCATGCCTTTAGTTGACCTAATGGTAATTATGTTATAAATGTTTTTTTTTTTTTTAATGGGTATCTAGTATGTCATATAGTGGATATACAATAGCTAATTTAAATGTTTCCTCTGGGGGCACCTGGACGGCTCAGGAGGTCACGGTGCGTGAGATTGAGCCCCGCTTCGGGCTCTGTGCTGACAGCTCAGAGCCTGGAGCCTGACTGGGATTCTGTGTCTCCCTCTCTCTCTCCTTCTCCCCTGCTCATTCTCTCTCTCTCTCTCTCTCTCTCTCTCTCTGTCTTTCAAAAATAAATAAACGTTAAAAAAATAAAAAAAATTAATGTTCCCTCTGTTGTCAGATTTTTAAATAATCTAGTTACTTAGAAGAGGCAAGATGGAATGCAATAAGCACAGGTTATTGGTCTTCTAATTTGCTGCAGTGGCTCATAGAACTCAGGGAAACACTTTACTTACTATTACTGGCTTACTATAAAGATATTATAAAGGAAGAGCCAATTGGAGTACTTGGGATAAGGTCTAGAAGGGTCCTAAGCACAAGGACATCTGTCACTGTAGAATTGGGGTGTGCCACCCTCCCAGCATATGGATGCATTCACAAAGCCAGAAGCTCCCTGAACTCCATCGTTTAGAGGTTTTTTAGAGGTCTCTTCATGTAGACATGATCTATTATTAACTCAGTTCCCAGCCACTCTCCATTCCCTGGAGGGTAGGGGGTGGGGCTGAAAGTTCCAAACTTCTAATCAAGGTCTGATCTTTCTAGCAACCAGCCTCCATCCTGAAGCTGTCTAGGGGCCTGCCAAGAATTGCCTCATTAGAACAAAATATATCATCCAATAAATTCCCCTTATCACCCAGAAAATTCCAAGGGATTTAGGAGACATTTATGTAAGACATTCCTATCACTCCAGTTACCCAGGAAGTTATAAGATTTTAGGAGCTCTGTACAAGGAACCAGGGATGAAGGCCAAATATATATATATATATTGTGATATCACAATATCAGAAGTTAAATATAAATAAGCAGACAGAAAACAATGGAGGTCAAGAAAACCAGTACCTAAAGGTAACTGTGGATTTATTCAGTTTCCATCTCTTGAGGTGAGAAGAATGAAGGAACCAGGGTCCTGACCTGGACCTTGCAAAGCAGAAATCATCACTCTGGTGGTTATCAAACACTCGTGCATGACAGGAACTAAGTGGGCTATATAAGAATGAGCTAATGAACTTGTTTAATATGCAGATTCAGAAGGCACACAGCCAGAGATTCTGTTTCAACAGATCTGGAGCTGGACTCAAGAATCTGTATGTTTTGAGATTTCCCTCAGGAGATTCTGATGCACAGTCAGTTTGGGGAATCACTGCTTTATTATCCATCCCCTGGTAATTTTTCAGGTGGGAGATGAAGCTAAGAAACGATTAAATAAGAAGCTCAAAGCTCCCTACGGAGTCAGTCAATGGCTGAGCTGGGACTAGAACTCAGGCCTTGGGATTTTGACCCAGGGTTTCACATGACCTACAACTAGGACAGTTCTCCCAAGTCCATAAAAGGACAGAAATCCGCTGAGACCCTTGTTCTAAGTGCTTCCCTTTCCTAAGGCCAGCTTCTGCCTCATCTGAGTCAATACATACTTCACACCCCAGGGAAATTATAAACGTGAATACATGTTTTATTCTTAACTGAGAACATGTCCTCTGAACTGTAACCAATGTAACTGACTTTCTGACAAGTTGAAACATACCAAAGAAATGGTTTATCTTATATAGTATATTAATATACAGCTCAATGTTAGCTTTCAAAAAAAGCAGTAAATCAAATCAAGGTAACAGGTTCCTTTACATTTTATTGTCTCCTTGGGGCTTTGTAATACATTTTTTAGACACAGAACTTATCACTCTATATAACTCATCCTTTCAAACAAACAGCATGAAGACTTTCTTGGTCTTCCAAATTCAAGGTTTGGGAAGATATGATTCTGTCATAAGATTTCTTCAAAAAAAAAATAGAGCCATCAAGATAGATATGCCCAACAAGCATATTTATTTTGGTAGACTTGGAAAGCTTGATAGGGTTTTAGAGTTATTTAAAAATTATTTTAAATTAATTTGAAAGAATTCAAGCACAAAGAAATATAATTATTTACTGAAACAAAAAACAAAGTCCAGCTTGAGTCCCTTGTCTATAAAGTCTTGAGCGTCTTATAGTTTAGTAATGACAATGACAGTAATCTTGATGTATAATGAAAAACTTGATGCTTGAGGAGATAAGGGTTTGAATGCTTCCCACTTACAGGCATGTGACCTTGGAAAATAACTCAGCTTTTCTCAAAAACCTTAATGTCTATCCATACAACAGGTAATTATAGCACATACAGGATGTCGAACATTCACCATATGCCAAGATATTTTAAGGACTTTGTTTCTATTATTTCATTTATTACCTATAATAACTCCACATTTTAAGTGCTATCATTATCCCTGGTTTACAGGTGCAGAAACAGGCTCAGAGAGGTTAAATAACTCACCTGGGTCACACAGGTTGAATGGGATAAAGCCTGAATTTGAACTTAGGCAGGCTGATTCCAAAGCCTACAGCAACTAGGCAAAAGTGAATAGGTCTTTAGGAATTTGCCATAAGGATTAAATAAAATACTCTGTATCAAGTGCTTTAAAAATAGTGAGAGCTCAGAAACTTTGGCTCTAGTACCATTATTGGCAGAGGAGTGCCTTGAGTCGAATACTTTTACAGGAGGAGCCCTCTGCTTGGACTATAAGCTACTTTTGTATTGGCCTTTAATGAATGCTAGTGCATATACCCCTAATAATAAATTAACTTTTACCTACTTCCATCCATTCTCTTTCAAATAATATCTGTTATTGTCTGAGAAATACAGAAAAGTACAAAGAAAAGTTTCTAAATTCCACCATTCAGATGACCACTCCTTTCGTGGAGAGTATATCCTTCTGTATGCAAATACATATTTGCTCTTTTGTTTTTCCAACCAAAATGTTAAATAGGGTTTAATCTTGCCTTTTCTCCCTGATGATTATACCATAGCACTTTTTCCATCCCCGCACTATCTATGAGAACAGGATTCTTCATAGACAGCATAAGGTTTCATTTTACAGATAAACGATGGAGAGAAGTAGGCAGATTCTGCCCTTTTCTTTCCTCCTCCCTCAGAGGATAGAACTAATGTGACGGGGATCAGGCACAGACACCAGTAAGGATTATTCTGCTAAGAATTTATACATAGCAGTCTCGCTTTCTCTTTGTCCTCCTCTACTAATTTGGCTGAAGTAGGCAGACGACTGTCATATATATACACACTTTTCCCTTTGTATCCTCTCTTCTCATTGGATAGTGAGTGGCATCATGAGATTAGGGTTTGGACTTATGAAGAGTAGGAGAGAAAATTCTCCTGCCTAAGTGTAATATCAAGTATAATTTGCTAATATGCCTCCACTTTCCAAAGTGCCCCATATTGTCAAAGGGACTGTTAACATTGTGTTCAAATTTTTTAATGTTTGTTAATAGAGTGATTAACACTGTCCCGGAGTGATTAGAGTGATTAGAAACCCGTCCCGGAATATGGGCATATTAAACTCAGACAACTCAAGCTTGCTTTTTTTTTTTTAAATAAATATGGATTCTGGATACTATCATTTTTTTTAATTTTACCTGATACAAACATGTCTGAGGTAATCATAATGTAGCAATTATAATAAAATTGGAGTGATTGTTACTGAGCCCTTCCTATGTGCTAAATGCTTTATACATTGTCTCATTTAATGCCTTAGATGATTCTATAAAGTGGGATTGTCCACATTTTGCAAATGAGGAAAGGAAAGCTGGATATAGACAGATGACTGGTCAAAGGCAACAAACCAGTGGGTGCTGGAGCCAGGATTTCAATGTAGACTCACCGGCCTTCATGGTGGCATTTCTCTATACCTCCCCCCGCCCCAAAGCTGTTTCCCCTGGTGCTAAAGGTGATACTTACTTTTAAATAACTTTTCATTTTAGAATAGTTTTAGATTTACCAAAAAGTTGCAAGGATATTGCAGAGAGTTTCCTTATACTTTGCCCTTAGTTTTCCCTATTGTTACTACTGGGATACATTTGTCACAACTGATGAACCCATACCGATACATTATCACTAAGTCAAGTTCATCCTTTATTCTTATTTCCTTAGTTACTAACCCAATGTCCTTTATCTGTTCTGAAATCCCACTCAGGACACGAAATTACATTGAGTCATTGTGACTCCCCTAGACAACGTTAGACTATGACAGTTCCTTAAGATTTTCCTCATTTTTGATGAACTTGTTGAAGAGAACTGGTCAAGTGCTTTATAGAATATTCCTGTTTGGATTTTTCTGATGTTTTTCTCATGGTTAGACAGGGGTTATGGTGGTAATTTAAAAATAAAACAAAATGAGACTCACTCAATACTCACCACCTAGAATTAAGAAACCTTAATGTTTTCCATATCTGCTTCAGAATTTTTATTTTTAAAATTTTTTAATTTTTTTAGTTTATTTATTTTGAGAGGGACAGTGTGAATGGGTGAGGGGCAGAGAAAGAGAGAGAAGAGAGACAATCTCAAGCGGCCAGCATAGAGCCTGACACAGGGCTCGATCTCACGAACTGTGAGATCATGACCTAAGCCAAATCCAAGAGTCTGCAGCTTAATCGATTGAGCCACCCAGGCACCCCCAGAATTTTTAACAAAAAAAAAAGTAAGCAATGAAACTGAGGTCCCCTTTACATCCCTCCTCAGTTTCATTCTCTTTTGTCCCCACAATTTGTATTTTTCTCATCCATGTTTTTACATTCGTTTCTTACATATATTTGTCAATAAATGACATGCAGCAATATTTTATATTTCTATTATACAGATGTTATCATAATGAGCAATTATTCTGCAACTTGCTTTCCATAGACACATTAGATTTTTGATACCTATGTTGATATACACAGACTTAGTTCATTCATTTTTAAACTCCTATACAGTGTCTCATTTTAAGAATAAGCTATTCTTGTTTATTTTTCTGATGATGGATATTAAAGTTGCTTTTGAATTTTGTTATTGCAATAATGTACAGTGAGCATCCTGTGTTTATTCTTGGTGAAAATGGGCGAGTTTCTCTACAATGCCTATCTAGCAGTGGAATTTTTGGGTCTCATGCAATGGCCATATTCATATTTTTTCTAGATCAGACCCAATTCCTCTCCAGTTTACATACCCTCGCCCCAGCATTGTGTGGATGTTTCCATTATATCACATCATTGCTTCCACTTGTTACTTTTAGACTTTCCATAATTTGCCAATCTGATGGATGAAGTTTTTTAACTTACAACTTTACTGAGTCATAACTGATAAATAATAAAACTACACATATTTAATGGGCACACTTTGATAAATTTTGAGACATGCACGCACCCATGAAACTAGCAATACAATCAAGATACTGCATATTTCCATCACCTCCAATAGTTCCTTCATTCCTCTTTGTAATTCATCACTTTCTTAACTTCTGAACCCAGGTGTGGTAAACAAGATTCTAAGATGACTCTCAAGTTTCCCCACTGCCTGGCACACATATCCTGTATAATCTTCTCACCCTGCATGTGAATGGGAACTGTATACAGGTTATGGCAGCACTCCAGTGATTAGGTTACATTGTGTGGCACAGGTGAAGATATCTTGCACACGTAATTAAAGTCCCTAATCAGTTGACTCAGGTCTCTAATCAAGTTGATTAACTTGATTAAGTTAATCAAAAGGGAGATCATCCCAGGATCATGTGAGTCCTTTGAAAAAGGTTCCAAACGTCAGAGAAAGAAGCCACAAAGATTTGATAAAGCAGTCAGGCTCTCCTCTTGACCTTGAAAACCCTACTGCAGTGCTGTGGAGAGGGCCACAGAGTAGTAATGACAGGTGCCTGTAGAATTCAGGGCCTCAATTCTGCCAGTAACTGGAAAGCTTGAAAGAGCACCTAGGGCCTCAGCAAAGTTTGCAGCCCTGATTTCAGCCTGAGCAGATAACCCAGCTTCATGCTGCCTGAGGGAAAGTGTGGGATAATACATGTGTGTTGCTTCAGGCTTTTGTGCTTGTTATCATTTATCATGCATCAATAAAAAGCTAATATACCAGGCAACAGTTCATCTGCTTTCTTTCACCACAGATTAGTTTTTACTTTCTAGATTGTTAAAATAAATGTATCATTTTTTTTTTTTTGGTGTGACATACAGTAGGTATGCTTTTTTTTTGGTCTGGATGTTTTTACTTACCAAAATAATTTTTGACATTCACTCATATTGTTGTGTATCAGAACTTAGTTTGTTTCTTTTCAGTGTATGGATATACCACATTTTGTCTATACATTCACCAGTTAATGGGCAGTTGGGTAACAGTTTTTTGGCAATTAAAAGTAAAACTGTAAGTCTGTGTGAACATATATTTTCATTTCTCTTATTTTAATTTGAATTTCCTGACTATTAGTAAGATTGATTATCTTTTCACATTTTATTACCTACTTAGGTGTCCTCTCCTATAAATTGCCTCTTAGTATCTTCTGTTCCTAGTTGACTATTGTCTTTTAACTTTGCTTAAAATATCCTTTGACATATAATAATTTTAATTTTAATAATGTCTAAGTAACCTATCTTTTAAAAAATAATGTTTGAGGCGCACCTGGGTGGTTCAGTGGGTTAAGCATCTGACTCTTGATTTCGGCTCAGGTTGTGATTTCAAGCCTTATGTCAGGCTCTGTGCTGACAGTATGTAGCCTGCTTGGGATTCTCTCTCTCCCTCCCCTAGACACTCACTCTCTCTCAAATTAATAAATATATAAATAAAAAATAATATTTGATTTTATTAGTTGTTTTAAGACGAGGTTATAAAGATATTTTATTTTTTTATCACATTTTTAGAGTTTTTTTTTCCACACTTAAGCCTTTAATCCTTTTGAAGTTTATTTTTGCATAAAGGGAGGTAGGAATAAAATTTTAAAGAAAAATTTAAAATTTTCTAAAGAAAGCCAAGGGGCACCTGGGTGGCTCAGTCAGTTAAGCGTCCGACTTCAGCTCAGGTCATGATCCCCCAGTTCGTGGGTTCAAGCCCTGCACGGGGGTCTGTGCTGACAGCTCAGAGCTTGGAGTCTGTTTCGGATTCCGTGTTTCCCTCTCTCTCTGCCCCTCCCCAGCTCACACTCTGTCTCTCTCTCTCTCTCAGAAATAAACATTAAAAAAAATTTAAAAAAAAAAGAAAGCCAATTTTCTTAACTCTACATATCAATAGTTCATCCTTACTCCACTATTCAAAGATAGATAGATACAGCAATTCCCCTATGTATGTATTTTCCAGCTTTCTATTCTGATGCACTGGTATATTTGATTATTACTGAATCTACCATGCTGCTTTAATTATAATATCTTTAAAGTAAGCCTCATAGGACACATATGATATTTTCTCCGCTTATTTTCTCTTTCAGAATCATCTTGGCCTTTGCTGGATCTTACTCCTTTAAAGTTGAAAATAAATTTACCTTCAAAATGTTGATGCATTTTCAAAATTAAAACTGCATTGAATTTATAGACAAATTGGGGGAGAAAAACTTAACCTTTACAGTATTGAATCTTCTTACCCACGCATACTATATCTAACCAATTTCTCATCTTAAAGTTTTTTTTTAATTTCTTTTTGAGAGAGAGAGAGAGAGAGAGTGAGTGAGAGAGAGAGGATTTGAAGCAGTCTCCGTGATGAGAGTGGAGAGCCCGGCGCGGGGCTCAAACCCACGAACTGTGAGATCACGACCTGGGCCGGAGTTGGGGGCTTAACCGACTGAGCCACCCAGGCGCCCCTTCAAACTGGCATCTCACCAAGTGGACCGACAAAGAAAATATACCCTCTCCTGGCATTGTTCATGAGCCGATGTCTACAGTGACGTCTGCTCTATTCTGTGTTCACAACGTAGAGCTCATTGGGATCCCTCTCATGAGAGTTTCGCATGCCTTTCCTGAAAAATCATCACCCATAGTCTGTGTTCGAGATACGGACACTCTATAACCTCCCTGACCCACTTAATGAGGGCAGTGGCTACTAGGCTCCAGATAGGAAATGTGGGCACAGAGGTTGCTAGATCTTCCAATTTTGCAAGAAATGCTGACAGTTGAAATTTTAATATGAAAATATCTGACTTTGAAATATTGGCAAATAATTTTTTTTTAAAAATCGCTGAAACTTCTATGGGCCAAACTAAGCAGGCCTGAGACCCGATAAGATGTGAGTGGTGCCAACTGTCAACCTCTGGGGTGTCCCAGACAATTTAGCTTCTGGCCCTGTACCACATTCCCCTAGCCTCTGAGAGTGAGCAGGGCAGGAACAATGTGCCTGAGGAGTATTCTTAGCTCTACGCATCTGATCTCACAGAGTGTCAACTACAAGGGATATTAGGGTCTGTCTGGTCCTACTTCAGTTTTCATAGTTATAGCAATTTTGGGACTAAGATAGGGGAGCAGCTAGCCCATGCTGACACAGTGAGCCAGAGGCAAGGCTAGGCCTAGGACTCAGGTGGCAGATTTATACATGTGGCAGATTTATTATTGCTTATATTGTCTGATTATTTTACAGAGCCTTCAAGGCACAGGCTGTGACCCCTCCCACAAGGTGTCAAATAAATCAATCCGTTTGACAGATGGGAAAATTATTGAGCTACTGATCCTTTTTAGGATTCATGTAGACAAACTCCGGGTAAAGGGGAGAGAATATGCAGGTACATAAATGTTGCCCTTTAAAAAGAAATTAAAAATGAATACAAACTCTTAAGGCTCGAATCAAACATTCCACTAATTCTTAGTGGCTTATGGGCCTAAAATCTGGGCAGCTATAAGCAGCCAGACTTTCCAGATTATCAAGTGGAAAGATTACGCATCATGATAACATTTATGCCTTAGGCGTGTTTGATATATATCCTATGTATGGATATGGATTTGTGGCTATACATAAAAATGCTCCTATAAAACAGAATGAAATACAACATAATGTCAAGCTTCCTACTACCATGTGAACTGAAATGTAATGTTCAATGATTCAACAGAAAAGAGTCTCAGTAAAGTCAAGCACACTTCCCAAACATTCGGCTTTAGATCACTTAAAAGTGCAGTGGGTTGAATATGTAGACATGTCTGCGTCTTGTTGGTAACCTTCTATTGCTTTTTAAGAGTTACCTGTGTAGCTTAGAGAATCAAGCAACTTTAGAGGGCCTTTGAAACCACAAAGCTTCATTTCACAACTGCCATTACAGATTGACCAAAGAGCTTTCAGAGATGAAATGTTCCTTTAGTGGAATTGCAAAGTCATTCAAATTAGCTGTGCTGTAACTTGCAGCAGCTAAAGGTCACTATACTTTAAATTCCTTAAGGGCATTACCTAGATCCAAAGATTATTGCCATTATTATTTGTTGATTAGAGGGATACTTGCAGAACAAAAATTTAGAAATTCCTGTTTAGAATTTACATCAGTTGTTGGAAAATTATGGCCTGAGGGTCAAATCAGACCCATCAGCTGTTTTTGTGAATAAATCTTTATTAGTACACATCCACTTCCTTACATCTTGTCTATGGCTGCTTTTGTGCTAGAAGGGCCATGGTGAGTAGTAGTGACAGTGACAGAGCCGTTATGGCACACAAGGCCTGATACATTTGCTACCAGAAAATGTTTGTCACGTATGGTCTGTCATATTTTTCTAAAACAACTCTTTAAAATGTAAAAAACTTTCTTAGTTTTCTGGGACAAGATTTAGCTTTCCGGTCATAGTTTTCCAATCTCTAGACAGTCAACAAAACAATAAATCAAACTCTGATTTGTAGCATTTTCCTATTTCCATGGTATAAATACTCCAAGTATGACCAATTTTAAGGTGCCACCATGCATTGTCAAACCCAGCACTGGGAAGAAATGTACAGCATCATGACATTTGATAGTATTTTTACCATATAGATATGAATATGATACACAGATATGAATTATGACATACATGACACCTCAAGAACACAGATAACAGTAAGATATAGTAAAATAAGTAGAAAGTGGTAAGTTTTAAGTGTTTATTGTTCTTTCTTAACATAACTTATTCAATTGTAAGTGTACAAGATTTAAAATTTAATAATAACCACGTTTAATAAGCAGTTCACAAAATCTTTGAAAATTTAACAATAGGCTCTGAGTGAGCCAATGCAAACCTCATTGGGTTTAGAAAATTTTTACTGCTTGGAGATAAAAGGAAAAGTCCTTAACCATCATACCGTAAGTTACAAAGTGGTAAATTTAAAAATATACACATATACTTGAAGGGAAGACTTAGTCATGAATGTATGTGCAAATGATATTGGTTGTATCTAGGATATATCTAAGTTGAAAAGTTATAGTTTATATAGTCGGCCATCAGACTCACATATTGTCCACCCCCCAAATAAATTTTCTTTTAGCTTCAAGAAAAATAAACTCAGTAGCAGGTGGGTTTCATCCTAATTGTTTCAAAATATTTACTGGATACATTTTCCAGTCTTTTCATTATAGAGGTTGGTTTTGAAAGTTTTTGTGATAAATGTGAATGTTCACAATATTTCTGAATTGCAATAATGAAGAGGCAGACATAGTTTTTTTGTTTGTTTGCTGATATCTATCATTGTTCCCATGATGGAGAAGGCACTTGGGCAAAGGCTTTTTTTTTCCTTTTTTTTTTTTTACATTTCTTCCAATTTAATAGACCTGAAGCCCAGGCTGAGGTGAAATATTTACAGCCTAATAAAGACTCTAAGGAGTAAGGAATTCATTAGATGGGTCTCTATTGTTTGTGGATTTTAAAAAAAAAGATATTTAACATTTTATATTTTTAAGAAAAAAGAAACACAAAACTAATTACTGTCAACTATATTTTAAGTTTTCAGCTATCTACCCAGCAGAAAGCTGTCACTGTATGCCTTCTTTGCTTTTCTTCCCACATAAGAGTCATTATTTTATTCACAATATTGGCTTCATAAGAGAGGTTGTCAATCAAGATAATCCAAGTTACTGACTGAAAAAGAAACAACCAAGAGCCTGCTTTTATGTCAGAGATATATTTTGTTTCTTAAGGTTTCATATTTTCACCTCCGATTGTTACTAAGGAAATGCATGGAAAAGACTCCTTAATGGTTGACACTGCAACTTCTAGCTTTTAAAAGATCACTTTTTTGTTAATGTCCAACTACCCCCATTATCCTTCCACACCAATAGAACCTTACTTAGCATCTGGGCAGCCTGGAAAACAATTGATGGGGGAACTTACTTCCCAGTCTCCCCCCAAGCAGCCTCTGCCAGCAATTTACAAGTAACAACAGACTATAACACAATAGCTCATAGTGATTTGAATGGGATAAGCCAAAAGCAGCCTTAATATTACTGCTTCAAGTTCTAGCTTAGCATAAGTCTTTTCTGCTTAAGTGGTATTCGGGCTGTATTTGTTCCAAGGGTCTTGTCTTGATTTTTATCCTCATCACCTGTGTTAAGAAGGAAACTAAAATGGCTTTTAACTAGCAGAACTTAATTTTCTATCTTGCTTTATTTGTCGACCAAATAAGCCATTACATAAGCCTTCAGGGATGCCTTAGAATTCTTTCTCAATTATTTACTCATTACTTAAATTAAGACCAAACAAACCCAAACTTTTATCTCAACATTCTCATTGAAAGCTACCCTCTGAGCCTTTTACAAACGGTGGCAGAAAGATAAGAGACCATTACAGTTCAACTCACTTATAGTCAAGACGTGGTGAGTCATGAAAAATGATAGAAGGTAATGTGTATCAATTAAAGAGAGATTAAATATACACTGTACTTTGTTGCTTTGTGTTAGGAAAATGGTTACTTAATGAGGAAAGTTATTTTATGGTTTCTAACAAGTAAGCAAGCCACTGCCATTTTGTGATCATTATCTAATGGAATTATGAAAAGGATAAAGTATAATAAATAGTACACTGATTTGTAGCATTTTCCAATTGCCGTGCTGCAAATGAGATAAGATAATGACATGAACACATAGAACCCTAAAACACCAATAAATGTAAAATCCACCTACTAAAAAGATGCAGATAGCAAGTTTGGATATTGGATATTTATTGATCGCTCACTAAAACCATACACCATGACTCCAGTAGAGTTATCTATATAAAACACAAACCTACATTCCATTCTCTCATTCATGAAAAGCTTCAGCCATACCTGGCAATGTTTAGGTTAAAGTTCAAAATGCTTTTAGGACTGCTGACACCAGCCTTCTGCTTAAATCTGTAGCCTCATTTCCTACTGCCCAGTTCCCTTACTTCAGCCATATTTAATAACAGTTATTCCTTAAGAGCAATGTATTTACTGCTCTATGTCTCTAAACCTTTGCACTGCTGCCCCCACTTCCTAGAACATAAGACACCTCTGTACCTCAACTCTAACACATAGACTCCAAAATGCGCCTCTTCAAAGAATCTTGTACCTACGTCCACTACTTACCTTTTATAATTTGTTTTTGTATTGACCTTTCTATTTCTCAACTACACTATAAGCTCGCCTAGGTCAGTGTCCCTGTCTTGACTGTATCCCCAGTGCCAGGTGCAAGAAATGTGCTGGATAAAACTGCATTGAATATATGGATGAATGCACCAAACTTGTGTTTTTTTTTTCAGTCCCAGCTTCAGAAGATTCTTCTTTTAAAATCAACCGAGCAACATCTCCAGTGCAAAACTCTCCATGAAGCTTTAGACACTCATATCCAATTGTCTACTTATTGTCTTCTCTTGAAAGCTATATAAACACTCCAATTTCAACATGTACAAGACAGAATAATCCCCACTTGTTTGCTGCCCAATCTGATGTTATTCCAATGGCCCTTGCATATGTTGCCCACATCAGAAAAGCTTGGAGTCACCACACATTGCATATCTAACTCGTTGTCATGGTCACTGATTTTCCTTTTCTCTACCTCTCCTGCCAATGCCACCCTAATCCAGCAACCCAGTTTATCCCTAGACTATTGCAGAACGTCCTAATCCAGTTTCCTATGTTCATTCCACTCCCCACCCCATCCATTGTCCCCACTATAGTCAACATGGCATTTCAGAATGCAGAACTGACAGTGTTACTACCTGGCTTAAAACTCTTCATTGGTCTCCTATTGATTTTAGGAAGAAGATCAAAATCCTTAATAGAGTTTCCAGACTGCATGATCCTCCCTAACTCTCCAGTACTACTGCAGCCCTATATCACTCCATTCTCACCTCCTCTCTTCCCTTCAATTTCAGCTTCACAGTCCTTCCCATGTGCCACACTCACTCTGTCTCCAGGGTCTTTGCACACAAGGTTTATCTCTCCTGCAGTGCTCTGATGCTCTTTCCCAAACCCTAGTTTTCTTTAGCCTATAGATCCCAGCTTCAAAATCATGTCTTCAGGAAGCCTTCCCTGATCTCCCATACTTGGTCACGTCATCCTATTATATGCACTTAGAATAGAACTTTCTTTTATTATGAGTTTTTAATTATATATTGTTTCAGTAGTATAATCATTTGATTATAATCAGCCTTTCCACTACATAAAATGATTAGGATTATACCTGACTTACCCACAATGATATGCCCTACCTAGCATGAGGCCAGGCACAGAGTAAGTACTCTATAAATATTTATTGAATGACTGAATGAACAGATCTAAGAGGACAAGAGCCTGCAGAAGGATGCTGCCCACACTAATCTGTTCATGGTGGACTTGAACTCATCTTCTTTTGAACCCTTACTACTTCTGATCTCGGATTTTCAAGACTTTAATTTTTCACCCATCCATCTACTCTCAAACCTTTAGATTAGCCATTTACTGTTCTCTTTCCTCAGGCTCTGGCTCAAAACTTTTTCTGACTCAGCTTCTGCATTGAATCAGTTGGGGTTCCTGCTTGCAAGAAGCAGAAGCTGACTATGGCTGATTAAGCAGAAAAGTTCATTAAAGGATAGCGGGTAGCTCCACAGAACTAGGCTTAATGCCAAATTTCCAGGAATAATGCCCCAAATCGTGTTCCAAAACTAGCCCAATAAGAGGAAGGCTACACTCCGCCCCCCACAACCCATCCCAGCACAGGTACTACTGAATGAGCTACTTTCAACACTGCAGCCGCATTATAGACATTACATGTGTGCCAGGCACTCAGCTCTGCAATCAGGGTCTTTAAGCCAGGACCTCTGCTGCTCTCATCAGCTAAATGGAGTCTGCAGTAAGCCTTTTCCCTCAGATTGCTCATTTCTGAATTGAAGTCTAGAGGATGTGAATCTAATTGGTGGAGAAGGGTCTCGTGCTCATGTTCTAGCTGCAAAGAGGGCTGGAATTGAGTTTTTAGGCTCCCACTCTAAGGAGGTGGGACTCATCAAGCGGAAAAATCCTGGAAACATAACAGGGTATTTAAAAATGCTAAGGAGCCATAAAACATGGCCAACACCCCCCTTTATCAATGATGGTCAAAACTTTGGCATCTTGTCAACTTCTCTTTAGTGGTGAACCTCAGCCTATTTGCTTTGTCCATCACAACTGAGCTGACATCTCCTAAGCAATTTAGCCTATTATTCTGTCTGAGATAGACCAGACCTAGACCCTGAAATATTTTAAAAACCAACTGGAAACTATTCTAGAAATCTATATTTAAGATAGTAGAAAGCAGAAACTCTGAAATCCAAAGGTCTGGGTTTGAAACCTGTCACCATCATTTAATTAAGTGTTTGGCTTTGGTGAACAAAGGCTCTAAAGACAAGTATCATGGCTTGCTATTACATTACCTGGCACAAATCTGGCACATAACAAATATTCAATGATTGTTGAATGAATAAATGGATAAATAATTGCAAGAGTGACTTCTGTATTAATCAGATTAGCAAGGTTAAGGCATGTTAGCAAACAACATCCAAAATTCAGTGGCTTCAAACAACAAAGTTTTCTTTATTGCAGGTTGCTTCCTGTCTACAAAGGTATGGATGGACTCTGTTCCATGTCACCCTTATTCCAGGATGCAAGCGAATGGAGTTCCCACCATCTGGAACATTTTGGGGGCACAGGGAAAGATGGCATGGTGGATTGGGCATTGGCCCTTAGAGCTTCCACCCAGAAATGACATGTGTCATTTCTACTTATATTTTACTTACTTACAGCAAGTTATATGGGTATACTTAACTCCAAGGGGGCAGCAGTACTCAAAACAAGAGATAGAATTACATGATAAATAGCAAAAGTGATGGCCTCAACTTTTCTGAATCTCAGTTTCCTCATCTGTAAAATGAGGAAATAACTGTACCTACCTCATAGGATTGTTGTGAAGACTGAATGAGACATACATAGTAAACACCCAATACATATCTAATGAACCATATTTAAACTTTGGAAATCTTATAAAGAATATAATGATATGAAGAACAAGAGAATTTCAGGAGAACTTCATCACCAAGGTCCTCACTTTACATAGTCATCATAGTGGTAAGAGAGCAGAGTCCAGGGACCACCGTCAACCCTGAGTCAAAGATAGGAGCCCATTTGTTGAAACTTGAAAGTGGGAGCCCAGATGAATCAGTGTGATATAGTAAAATATGTTGTTAAAGCGTCAATCTTTGTACTTTCCTTTCCTTCCTTAATTATGACCCTTCCTTCTGTTAGTCACAGGCAGCACATTGCTTCGAGGAGCACTGGTGTGGTTACAGAAGAAATGTAAAGAGAACAACAACAAAATCGATGTGTAGTTTCTCTGAATTCGAAATTTGTTCTTGAAGTCCACATCAAAAATAATAGCTTCAAAAGCCCTAGCTCTTGATATATAAGGAGTTTTGTTGAGAGAAGAAAAGGCTTTTGAGAATCAAAATGGAAGGCCGTGAGGAATGAATGAGGGATTTGGGTGTATGTTATGATCATGTGGGAATAAGAGGAATGAAAGCTGCAGATTGATTGATCTGGAGGGAGACAAGACAAGGGTCACCTGGCTTTGTGGGATAGGAAAGAGAGGAAGGGAGTAAGCAGGCTCAAAAATCCTGGGGAAGTTTGGTGGGGTTAGAGAGAAGAGACCTCAAAAAGAGAAGCAGAAAGACAGAGTTAGCACAGAGGCTGTGAAGGATCTCTGTGGGCAAAGGGAAACCAAGCCCAAACCCGTTGCCATTTGGATGAGCACCATGTTGCCATTCTGAAAAGACAGTTAGTTTTCTAAAGACTCTTGTGAATCAATCAGAAGAAAGATGCCCTTAGTATGTCCATTACTTTGCTGAGCCACAGTCCAAGTGAACATTCTTACCCACTTCAAATGAAACTGGGTATTCTAATCTTCTGAAAGACAGGCTATCAATGTCAAAATAGTGGTGTTGAAAGGAGAGCCCTTGCATCTGTATTTGGGTGGGAAAAGGGAGACCCTTACAGTCTAACTTCTGAGTAGCCTTGCTACTCACTCCATTTGTCTTGCTTCCCAATAAGACTAGATTGCACTTCTTGCCAAGGAATGATTTCTGGATCTGTATTCCTTTCTTTCTTCAGCAAATATAACTTTGGAAAATTATATAAGATTACAAAATAGGACATTTCACTTGTAGGTTATTAATGCTTATACATAAGTAACTGCTAACACTATGAGCACTTACTATATGTGAAACCCTATTAAGTAGTTTAAGTTAATCTTACAACAGTATTTTCTCAATTCTATAGATGAGAAAATTGAAGTCAAGAGAGCTAAATGTCAAGCACGTAGTTAGAATGATTTGGACAGACAGTCTAAGTTCAGCATCTATAGGCTTGACCACTATACTATAGTGTCCCTTTAAAATACAGGAATAAGTTGATCTTGCTATCCTTCATTCATTCAAGCAAGGTTTTGGAAGGTTTGCTATAAATTAGTCACTGTGTTAATCACAGGGATAGAGAAGCCAATTGGGCACAGCATTACTACTTTTGAGCCACTCCTGGTTTATACTGCAATGGCTCATTACTGCTCTGGCCTAAACTGTTTATGTGATTTCTCCATGGAAAACCAAGATGCAATGGAAATAACTCTGTGCAAGCTTTACCACCAGGAACATGTGGGACTTTACATATGTAAATAAATCATTCAGACTGCCTATGCTCTGTTACTTGTTACATATTTTCAGTCTTCCAATTATTAGATCCTGGGACTAGGACAGGTGTACAGTGATAATACTCTATTCCAAGAAAACTCAGAGGCAAGCTAACACGTCTTTGAGTCTCAATTAATCAACATGGACTGATCTGTGACAATCCAAATGGCACCAGAATCATGTCTGCCAGCAGTAAAAAATATCTAGACTGGAACTTATGTTCTGGTCCTGACTTCTAATTGTTGTGAGGTTCAGAGTGGGGCACTAAAGTTAATAGAACACACTTCTGCTATCAAGGAACTTGGCAACGATGTGGATAGAAGAGGCCCCTGTTATTCTAATGAGACCTTCTTGTAAGATTGCTGGGCTCCAAATTCTGTACTCACTAAAGTTTTCCTTCTTCTTTTTCACTTTTTGAATCACCTCGTTTCTTTCTGCCCAAATGTCTACCTGCCTTGTGCATCTATGTCTTCCTTTCCTCTTTGAGGGGCAGAAGTATGCTCTAAAAGAGAACCAGACCCAGGCTGGGCCCTGCCCTGTCCTAAGGGAATGAGTTTGGACATACAGCTAAATTTCTCTCAATCTTAGGTTCTGAATTCATCAAATGGAACCACACCACCTGTCTCCTAGGGTTGCCTGGAAGATTAAAAATATTACATTCCCTGAACCCAGTATAGTGAGGAATAAAAATAAAGCACCTAGAAGATTATCTGGTATAGTGAAGGTATGGAATATCTAGCCCATTCTTGTTCTAATTATTTGATTTCTACATTCTTTATTCTCTACAGCAAAAGGGGTAATCTCCCTGAAAACACAGGGATATTGGTCCGGACAAGGACACCTGGTATTAGTGGTAAAAAAGCTACTTTCTTAACCCACATACCTCTAGACTCAGACATTATAGAAATCTCAATATTGTTCTCTAATATTAATTTCCAGCAAGGGCCTGGGCTTTGGAGTCAGACTGTCAGTGCCCAAATCCCAGCTTTGCTACCTACTAGTAGTCTGATCCTGGGCAAAAAATTCAACTTCTTGGATCCCCAGTTTTCTCTCCATAAGATAGGAAGAATAAAACGACTGTATCTAATTCATGGTGGTAGTGTGAAGATTAAATGAGAAGTTGATCTTTTAGCCAAGTGCCTGTCATAGAGTAAATGCCCAATAAGTGCTATTATTTTGATTGCTGCCATTGTTACTGAAACCAGCACACTGAAATGCTCTCCAGATACAGAATTCAAGCTACAGTAAACAAAATTTTATAGATTCTATTACTGAATCTTCCTTTCAAATCCATTTATTCTATTGTAGCCTTAGCAGAAGCCACTCCCATCACTTACCCAGAATCATGAAGTATCGCCTGTTTTCCCTGCTGCTAGTCTTGGTCCCTCTAAACCACTCTCCACAGGGCAGCCTCAAGGATCCTTCTCAGGCTAATCTGATCATTTCACTCTCTCGCTCGACACCTTTTATCTGCTTCCCATTGGTCTTAAGATAAAGTCTGGTCTTTCCCATCATCCACAGGCCATGTACTTACCTGGACTCAACATTAAACAGCCTTAACACGAGCCATAGCCTCCTCCATCCTATAGGATCTGACCACATAGAAAAACAGCCTTCGCTTCCTTGAATGTGTGCTGCACTCTTTGCCCTCAGCACTCTGCATTTGCTCTTCACTCTTGCCCTACCTTTGCATCTGGTACCATCTTCCTAATAAATCACAGGGCATTTCTTCTAGGAAGGTTCCTTAACCCATGTTGCATGCTTTCCATGTGATTTCTCTGCTTCATGAATTTTTCCTGTTAGATTATCCATCACACTGTTTACTATTTGCCTGTTGAATTCTGAAGCCCTCCCATAGAGAGTTATATATACAGGGACAAAGCCTATTTTGTTCTTCATTATATATGAGCCACATTTCTCAGCTGGCACTAGGAAGAGACAGAGAGCACCTGGGCTGCAGTAATTGAGGTAGGCAGTCACTTATACTGATGGAAATTGGTCCTTTTCCTTAGGAATGTCACCAAATAATGTAGGTTGCTGCCCACTCATCTCTCATGATATATGTGACTCGTGGTAGGTGCTCAACAAAAATTTGTTGAATGAACAACTAAATAAATGCTAGTACGTTAATCTGCACTGCTGGTTTGTAATTTATGATTACAAAGAGTTAGTGCAATGCCTCTCCCTTCTGTAGATTTTTAAATTCTGGCTTGAGAGGGTAGGTTAATCTTATCTTACCTCTAAGATTTCCATGGCATGTGTTAAATACATGGAGTAGATGCTCTATTTAAAAGAATCACATAACTTCTTTTTTAATAAAAAGGAACGATCCTTCAGTATAAAAAACAAGATAAATATCTCCTTAAATGTTAATACTCCAAATAGTTATTTTATTTTAAAATAGCTTAATTCAATAAAAATTTCTTATGAAGTGGATGATCATACAAGTTATTGCAGTAAAGAGTGCCTATAGTGGATAAAAGCATATAATTAAAATATCATTAAAATGATAGGTTTAGAAAAACTGTGATCTGACCCACTTCTAAGGGAAATCAGAAAGACTTCAGGTAAAACATTCCAGTGAAACCTTGAGGCAAAGATACAAGATAACTGGTTTTCTTTTAAATAAGGGATCCTGTCTCAAAAACTTTTTTTCAGGATTTTCCTCAATATACCTCACGTGTGACTATTATCATTGTTACAGTTCTTTGTTAAGAAATCTATTTTACTATAATTCTATTCAGTGTAATTTCCTTAGTAACAGGCTGCTCTCTTTTTCTTTTAAAAAACTATTAAAATGTCATTCACATCACATTCTAGATGTGGCTCCAGCTATTCCCAATAGCTATTCAAAAAACATAATCACCATAATTACTGTTGACATCTAATTAACATTCAGCTTCCTTTCTACAGCATCTACAGCTGGACAAACCATCTATTCCAGGATAAAAACTAATGCTCTGTTGCCTTTTCTTCAAAAAATAAAACAAACCAGGATGCTAAACACCTGGGCTTGCTGTTTTTGTTCTCCCTGTAAATGGTTGTTGGAGGTGGACAGCTACCATGAACACTTTTCTAAGTATTGCCAACTGATAAACTGGACCTGGTCGTAAGAAATTAAATCCACCCAATGGCTTACAGAATTGCTGATGTGAATCTGTAATGTAAGAGTTGTGTTGATTAAGAATGACTCAAAGAGTTTGCTGCTGCATAGTTTTTTGACGAAGTCTTCCTTGGTCTAGCTCCTTTCTATCTGACTGACTTCAACATTTGCCATCCTCTTCTTTGTTCTTTTTGCATGACACATCCTGGATCCCTTCCAGCTTTCCATCATCATGCTCTCTCTTGCCTGTGGGACTTTAGCCATGCCCCCTCTGTCTGCCTTCATCAGTGTGATGATTAGGGATGTATGCTCTGATACTAGAACATCCACTGTTACATCTCTTCTCTCCATACTACGAGCAGTATGATCTTGAGCAAGCCAGCTTAGCCCCAGGGTACCTGTGTTTTCTCATTGGTTAAATACCCACTTCACAGGGTTATTATGAGGATTAACTGTATTAATATACACACTGAGACCTATAACTATTCTATCAATAAATGTTTACTCTAATGGACTCTTATCCTGGCCAGAGTCCTCTGGTTTCTCATATTTGAGGCCATATTTTCTAGAAAGACTCCCTTCATGTTCCAGGACAGTTTAGGTCTCCATACTGTGTGCTCCCACAGCCCCCTATACTTTTAGCATTATCATAACACTTATATGTCAAGTGTGCCATGCTTTATTCATTTGTGCAACAAATACATCTTGAGCTATACCGTTCAGTGCCAGGTATGGAGGATATATATGGCAATGAGTGAAAAAGATAAGGTCCTTGCTCCAGTTGGGCTCATACTCTGGTAAGTGCCTGGAGATATGAAATAAGCATGTGCTCAAATTAAGAAAACAAACACAGAGATAAAATATTATGAAGAAAATGCAGGGGTACCTGGCTCAGTTGGTGGAGCATGTGACTCTTGATCTTGGGGTTGTAGGTTTGAGCCTCACTCTGGGTACAGAGATTACTTAAAAATAATACAAAATCTGCCTGGGTGCCTGGTCGGCTCAGTTGGTTAAGTGTCTGACTCTTGATTTCAGATCAGGTCACGATCTCCAGGTTCATGAAATCCAGCTCCACGTTGGGTTCTGTGCTGGCAGCATGAAGCCTGCTTGGGATTCTCTTTCTCCCTCTCTCTCCACCCCTCCCCTGCTCGTGCTCTCTCTTTCCCTCTCTCACTCAAAATAAATAAATAAATTTTAAAATAAGTAAAATAAAATAAAAATAATTTAAAATCTTAAAAAAAGAAAAGAAAAGAAAAGAAAATGCAACAGTATAATGGGATGAGAGTATTTGAGGGGATGTACTATCTTTGGTTGGGTGGTCTCTTAAATAATGACAATTGAACTGAGCCCTGTTGATCACAAAGGACTAGCCATACACAGATCTGAGGGAAGAAAGTTCCAGGCCCAGGAAATAGCTAAAGCAAAGCTTCAAGGTGGGACTGAACTAAGTCTTGTAGCACCACTTGTTCCCTCTCGTCCAGTGGACATACAGTCCACACCTACACCCCCATCCTCTAGTTGGAATTACCAGAATGGAAGGAGTCTCCTCAACTATGACCACAGTCACAAATGGGCTGACCTTTTTTTTTCCTTCCGTTATGGTTTTGCCATAAAGAGTTAATTTCAGACAAAATACTGAAAGGAGTCTCTAGAATCCTTCAGGGTTCTTAACATCATGGAAACTGGGTTATATACTACAATTTTATTTTCAAGGTGAGAATTGGAATTCATGTTGAATTTCTATTTTGTAAGTTTTATCATCTAGAGCATCTAGAGAGATACTGTACATAATCCACCCCCCCCAACCCCCTGGGAAATTTGACTTTTTTTGATTGCCACCACTTACTGGTTGTGACTGGCTATTGTTATCTAGAGTGTAGGATGCTGTTAAACATCCCATAGCTCCCACAACAAAAAAGCTTCTGGCT
Source organism: Cryptoprocta ferox (assembly GCA_028646485.1). Taxonomy (NCBI): domain Eukaryota; kingdom Metazoa; phylum Chordata; class Mammalia; order Carnivora; family Eupleridae; genus Cryptoprocta; species Cryptoprocta ferox. The sequence continues at coordinate 28,826,539 of CM053574.1, read as the reverse complement.
CAAAATGCCAATGTTACCTGATCTGGAAAGTGGTCTTCTTCAAATCCCTCCTCCTGCTTCTGACTCCATCTTTAACTAGGACAGTAGGGGACTCCTTCCTTTGCAATAGTTCTTTTCCTTTATAAGCAGATAGGCTTGAATTTATGAAATTAAGGATGAATAGCAGGGGACTCTGTCTCAGGGGAGCAGTGTGTGTCTCTGAGTCAGCAAATTGGAAAATACTTTGTCTCCTTTGCCAAGGGCACTGTTTTCTTCATTTCCTACTGTCTGATCCTATAGAGGGCAAATAAAGCTCACCCTTCACTATAGCTCTGATACATTGGCAGAAGCTGTTTGGAGCATCATTTTGATGCCATATGGATTCCCAAAGCCACGTTCAGTTGACTAGAGATGTCCAGCATGAACCCAGGCTCAATACCAGATATGTGCTACTCCTTCATGATAGAATACCTACTACGCCTTTTGTTCTGCTATTAACCTGATCCTAGAGTTTGCTTCCTGCTGTGCCCTAGACATACAGCTCTCCAAAAAGTTCACAGTTAATGCAAAATTCACACTTTACACAGACAACTGGAGTAAGCCAGTGTTCAGATAACCAGGATTTATTGTGTTTTCTCCCTATCCTTTTGCTGTTTGTCTTGAGGCAAGTTCACCTGTGACATGAGGTAGGGAGGCCTGACCACCAATGGCCTGTGGTTAGAGTAGTGCTTCCTAGCCTCACCTTGATACAGTTCTAGTTGGTGGTAGACATAATGAGCATTGCCATCCTTTTCTTCTTACTTGTAATTGACTATAGCAATTGCATGCTCTAAACTGAATGGCTCTCATCAAGCCTTTATTTGATTCATGGCCAGTCTGTTGAGTGCACACCTGCAGGCCACTCATCAGCAAATGCAATTATCTTCTCAGTGTTTCCTTTGCCATTTCACTTGTAGTCCCCCTCATAGATTTCCTCATAATACCTTTATGAGTGCATGAATTCCATATCTCTATCTCTCTTCCTTTATCCACCTGTATTATAGGTTTCAAAGCACTGTAGGTTTTATAAACTTCTCCTTCTCACACTGGGGCCTCTTTGTCAGCATCATAATTAAACCTTTTGTGTGTATTACCTCTAGTTCCTGTACCCCCACCTTGATTCTGCCATTGGTCGCTCTACTGCCAATTTTGCTTTGCTTCTGGACAATCTCAGAGAATCTTCTATCACATATATCATGCTAAAGCTCTTTTTAAAAATATTTTTTAATGTTTATTTATTTATTTTGAGAAAGAGAGAGAGAGAGAGAGAGAGAGAGAGAGAATATCCCAAGCAGGCTCCAGGCTTAGCATGGAGTCCAACGTGGGACCAGATCTCATGACCATGAGATCATGTCCTGAGCTGAAGTCAAGAGTCAGATGCTTAACTGACTGAGCCACCCAGGCACCCCTGATAAAGCCCTTAGAGTCACTGGCCCTAGTCCTTGTCCTTGGATCATACCAAATGAGTCTAAGCTTATTCTGCATGACATTTCAAGTGGGCATTCCCTCCTTTTGTGTTTATTTTATTTTTATTATTTTCAGCTTCTAATTCCCCTTCCTTTAGCATTTTATCTTGGGAAATTATCAGAATATTTTAATTGGGGGAATTAACTTACTTTATTTTGGGGAACCACCTCTCCCCCATTTTATTCAACTCAATGATCACATAATCTAGTATCTGCCTGTGATGGTTTAAAAATATGTCCACAGGGGTGCCTGGGTGGCTCAGTCTGTTGAGTGTCCAGCTCTTGATTTCAGCTCAGGTCATGATCCTCAGGTCGTGGGATCGAGTCCCATGTCGGGCTTCATGCTGAATGTGGAGTCTGCTTAAGATTCTCTCTCTTTCCTTCTGCCCGTCTCCTCCACTTGCTTTCTCTGTCTCAATCAATCAATCAAATGTGTTCACAATTTCTTTGGCACTTCTTCTTTTTAATAGTCAAGCCTAATTCTCCTCTCCTTATGTGTGGCCTAAACTTAGTGACTCTCTTCGAAGGAACAGAATGTTGCAACAGTGGTAGTGTGTGACTGCACAGGCTAACCCCCCCGAAAGCACTGTGGCCTCCTTCTTCATCTCTCTCTTGGGAACTTCTTGCTGTGGGGAAGGCCACCTATCATGTCTTGTGGACATACCAGCAGCCTTACAGGGAAATAAATCTACATGGCAAGACAATGAGGTATTCTGCCAAGAGACAGCTCCAACTTGCTATCCATGTGAGTAAGCCATCTTGCAAGCAAATTATCCAGCCCTTTAGGTAACTGCAGCCTGTCTGACATCTTGACTGTGGCCTCCCATGAAGAACCATAAGTCAGACCTCCCAGCGAAGCTACTTCTGGATTCCCAGCCCACAGAAATTGTGTCAGATAATAAACACTTACTATTATTTTAAGCCTGTAAGTGTTGGGGTACTTTGTTATGCAGCAATAGATAACTAGTACACTGTATCTCACTAGGAAAACAAGTGGTTGCTGTGATGGAGCCCCATAATCTTATCTGTGTATAAATATTGTCATTCTTTTCCTCATACATCTTCAGGTCACCTGGGATGGCTCTGTTGATCTTGGCTGAGATCAACATCCTCACCCATCCCTCTACAGAATGAGTTGGGGGTTGGCTCAAATACACGGTTCTACTTCATGGGACTCTTGTTTCCACTGAACAACAGAGGTGGTTTAGACATTTTCATCTCGTGGAAATGACAGAGGCACAAAAGACCAACCATAAATAAGGTAAACCTTTTAAGGTTTAGACTAGGAACAGACATGCTTTCACTTCTTCCTCCTTCAACTGACCAAAGCAAGTTACATATTTGAATGCAAAGTCAAGATGCAAATATATGTCCTTTAGAGAGAGGAACTGCAAAGTCACATGGTAAAGACTGTGGACCTATAATCCTGTTATTGAGAGGCCATAAAGCATTGACATGATAATGCCAGACCCTTTAGATTCTATAATGGCTCAAGCACTGTGACCTGAGCTGATCTAATCAGATGGTAGCCTCAGGGCTCTGAATCTCAAGCTGAATAGTGCAAGGTTGGAGAAACTTCCTCCAACATTTTGTACCTCATTCATTCTGGCTCTAGGTCCTAATGAAGCCTCTCCTACTATGAATGATAGCAGTCATATGTTTCAGCTTCTTAGCCCAAGAAGCGGCTTCATTTCAATTCTGCCTGTTTCCTAGCCTGGGGTCTCCAGGCCCTTCAGACACTCACCTTGGGGTGTGGTTTTGATTCCCTCATAATTTAGTTGCTATCATCTGATAGATTCCTCTGAAAGTATACTCTAATGTGGTTAGATTCAAATATAGCCTTTCACATATGTTGGAAGTAGGAGAGACTAGAGAGCGTATCTCTTTGTCACAGGGACCATGCTTTTGTTAATGGCACCTAAGATTCCATTTGCTTTATCTACGAACTCAGGATCCTTTTTTTTTAAGACACCATTCCTTGCCCTATCCTTCAATTATGCAGTCACTTCTTCATTCTTGAACTGGAGAGCCCTTCCTGGTTTTGGAGTTGACTTCATTTCCAGAAGGTGAAGAAAAACAATCAAGCCTGGGGATGAGTCATGCTCCCAAAAGCAAACTGGTCACTTGATCATTTTGCAACTCAGTTTTTTTCAGAAAAAAACTTTCGCTCCTTCTCTTCATCCTGTCCTCGTGAAACAGTGAAAAGCTTTTCCCTCCCCTGGCTATCTCCAGGGATATTTTCTTTAAAGACAACCCTTGGGACACAGAAAAGAAGAGACTTCATATCTCTTGAACACTGTTCATAGGACATTATTATAAGTTTTGAGGAAGCTATCATCTTCCTCAGATGAGAAAAGAGTTTTTGTGAAGATAACTGACTTGTTCAAAGTCGCACAGCTAGTCAGTAACAGAGCATGGATTGAAACCTAAGTCTGTCTAATTCCCAGGTTGACAGTCTTCATTCTACACCATGCAGATGGCCCACTATTGACCTCCTGATAGCCTAGATCTTCAGAACCAGTAAGACCTTAGGATTTGCTGAAAGCAGTGATTTCATTACTGTGATCCTCTGAGTCCAAGAGTAACTCAAAGGTGCCTCAGGAGCTGCCAGAAAGAGGAGAGGGAGGGAGGGACTGGAGTTGGGGAAAGGAAGGGAGGAGTAAGTCAAATAGAGGCCAGGTGTGTAGCATTTTGAGCCCTCAGTTCTATTTTAACCAGAGCAGTTGAATTCTGTCTCATACATCAGAGGCTCAACTCAGATTGTTTTAAAAGGTCCCACTGCATTAAGGAGTTTAAAAGCTACCAATCTGAGCCAATTCTCTCATTTTCCAGATCTAGCATTCTGGAGAGAATAGATGGTTGGCTCCAGGTCTCAGTCAATAGCAATGCCAAGACTCCTCCTAGATACCTTATCACCTAAATAGGGACTTTCTCTTCTCTCCCTCCTTTAAAGCCTTCAAGAGCTAGCCCATGCCGCCACATTTTCCATGTCAACGTTCCCCTTATTCTAGTACTAGAGAAGCCTGAAAGAAATCATAGGCAGAAAGTTCTCACAGGAAAAAACAAAAATAAAAAACAGGCATGAAATATTTAAATTTTACTGTTTGCCTTTTTGTCAGATTTTGAGTATTGATGGTCCCTGAGTTGGAGGGTGACCTTGGCCCCTCCCTCACACATCTTTTCTAACTAACAACCTGACAGCACAGAGACTTAACCAAATGTGTTCTCAACATGTTAAGAAAAAAAGGAATGCTGTCAATCTCGGAGCTAAAGATGTTGGCTGAAAAAGAGATGATATCTGAACTAATATTGTTTCTGAAAGGGATACTGATTTAGGATGTCTCAGGAAGGAGTATTGAAACCTCCCTCCCTAGACAAGGGATATTGACTTATCCACAGAGTTGGTTGTATAATTTTCTTCCTCAGGTTTCACTTCTATAAAACCTCTTCCATCCGAAAGGGAGCTTGCAAAGCTTCATTTTTAAGCTAATCGTTTTTCTCTGAAAACAAAACAAAACCTTGAGAAGCCTTGCGATGTGATGAAGCACTGAACTGACAGCAATTAGAAAGTCCTTTCACAGAGAGGGCACGAGAGTCCCCAAAATAATTAACTGTGGAGCTGATGTCCTACCACATACGTTAATCCAGTGTGCAGGTGCGATCACCCCAAGGATGTTAAGTATGCAACCAATGAAATGATAGCTAGTCCATGTCTGGTCAGGAGTTCAAGCCTAGATAGTTGCTTAAACTTGTGGGCTCACTACTCGGTAATAGCTACCCTTATGAGGCTGTTTACTATGGGATAGGAACTGCTCTCACTGCTTTACGTGTTTTCAATCATCTAATCATCAACAGAGAGGAGGAAACAGAGGTAAAGAGAGATTAAGACACAGAGCTAAGCTTTTATTTATTTATTTATTTGTTTGTTTGTTTGTTTTTTAAAGTTTATTTATTTTGAGAGAGAGAGAGAGAGAACAAGGGAGGGGCACAGAGAGAATCCCAAGCAGGCTCGGCACTGTCAGCACAGAGCCCCACACATGGCTCAAACTTACGAACTGTAAGATCATGATCTGAGTGGAAACCAAGAGTCGGACATTAACCAACTGAGCCACCCAGGCGCCCCTAAGCTTTTAGATAGATGCAATGCATTTCTAGGATTTTAATCATTGATGCAGTAAAACAGAAGAAATGTTCATCTTAACAATTAACAAAAATAATTTTTTTTAAATACCAAGAAATGATTTTGTACCCATTAAATAAGAAAAACAGAAGGGGCACCTGGGTGGATCAGTAGGTTAAGCATCTGAATCTTGCTTTTGGCTCAGGTCATTATCTCACAGTTCCTGAGTTCAAGCCCCACATTGGGCTCTACGCTGACAGGGCAGAGCCTGCTTGGGATTCTCTCTCTCACCGTCTTTCTCTGCCCCTCCCCTGCTGGCTCTCTCTCAAAATAAATAATTAAACAAACAAACAAACAAACAAACAAAAACAGAAGGAGAAAGAAAAATAATTTAAAGTATAACACGTGATGCAGATAGTTATGGTGATAAAACCACATATATTGAAAGAGATAATCTGTATATATAACATGGAATATGATGTATTATACAATCCATAATTGGTATATATTAAACACTTAATGCGTGTTATCTGTTATTGCTAGTTATTACTTAGTTCACATGTAATGAAGAGAAAACACCTATGAGCTGTGTGACCCTAGACAGTTTGCTCAGCCTCTCTAGTTCTCTGAATCTCACCATCTTCATCTGGTGCCTATCTGGCAATAGGCACAGTCATGGTACCTTCCACACAGGGTTGTTGTGAGGTTCGGATATGATAATGCACATAAATTGCTTAGCATGGGGTCTGGCACAAAACAACCACTCAACATAGGAGAGCTGGCCATTCTATCACTGTTACAATTATTAAATAATTACTATTTATTAATAAAATTTTAACATGTCATAATTATTTTGTTACTGTTATGATTACTGGTTACTGTTATAACATGAACACTGCACGTATTTTGCCAACAGCATTGAAAATGTGTGCCACAGGTCTGGAAAAACATCAAGATAAATTCACATACTACAAGTCATAAAGAGGCTTATTTCCACTTTTGAACACTTTATAAGGAAATAATCCAACAGAGTCAAGAAGCAATGTGCAAAGTGCCTTTGGTAGCATTATCTCCAATAATCCTGTGTTTTAGGCACAGAAGGATGGCCATCCAACAGCTCTCTGAATAATGTGGAACTAGAGCCAGAAACGAGCACCCACTTATGATTTTCCCCTCAGAACTGTTTAATAATTAGTGGTCAGGCCCTGAAACGAGTTTGATTTAGAGCTTTTAAACCTATTATCACTCACCGTGTGAGTTATAAGAGCACACTGTTTTTCACATGGTGGTATAGACTAGTAAATCCATATCTTGATGGATGCACCTATTTATACTGAAGATTTTTATTAGATAAATGTTGCCCCATTTATGTGAGATAGTTGCAAACTTCCTTCTGATGCTATTACTCAGAATTGTTTTAGTGGTTAATACTGGTTTTTGGTTTAAAAATTGTTTAAAAGCATGATTACTTAAAGCATTTTTGTTTCTTTGAACATATTTCTATTTCTCAGCTGAAATTCTGCAGAAGTAATTCTGAACTAGAATGAGACTTGGTGTTTCAGCTTTATTTGGTTATATCTTGGCAGTGTGGCTTATAGCAATTTAACATACTTACTACCCAGGGAAATCGAAGAGCATTTTCTCTTCGGAAGATTGCTGAATGGCCTCTTTGATCCATAAAAGTTGAGAGTGGATTTACTTTAAAGGTAAGAGATTTTGCCATATTAAAGAAAAAAAATGTGTAGATGCAATTGCCCAATATTTAAGAAAGCAAGAACAAAAGTTAAGTACACATAGAGTCGCATTAATATTGTCCTCGGGGACCAGACCAGATACTTGATATGAACACAGCTTTTCAGTGTTTCTAGTAATAATCTCTTGGACAGAGTCAGAACAAAACTTAATTTACAACAGAGTCTGGGTTAGAATGAGTGCTGGGAGCCGTATCGGCCTCACTGGATGACACAGTCACAGAGAGGAAATGCAGACATTTGCACAGCTCTTGCCATGAGAAGCGAAACTGGTATCTCCTTTTGCTACTACTGGATCATGTTGGGAGTGAGCCTGCTGTTATTGACCAGGCCTCACAATATTCCACATCAGACCGAAGATATTCCCCACATAGATACCTCATAAGAAAAAGCATATCCCTGCCCCCACAAAGGAGATTTTAGACAAAGCACTGTAGATGTTTGTCGAAAGGCTCTAAGACTATTGGGCCTGGCAGATCCAAGACATAGATAATAAGGGGGGGGGGGT
>CM053574.1:28802903-28818176 GCA_028646485.1 Cryptoprocta ferox | reverse complement strand
TAGGGCCCCTAAGGTGCTTACGCCTTCAGCATCAAATAAAAAGGTTTACACAAGCAACTTACTAACCAGCTCAAATACATTCTTCCTCTTGTGAGCCAGACAGAATGACTCCTAGCCTATCTATATATCACTCAACTTATGACTTAATCTTAGCATTATTGATTTACACAAATGTGTATGTTATCAGCTTTTCACTAAGAACATCCTGTTATCTTCTTAGTTGTAAGATTTACTACCTCACTGTGATTGGGGTAGTTCTGCAAGAATGCCTCTGTAAAACCTGTTTCTGTACACTTTCCAAAGCATCTTATCACAGAGATTTATCCACTGTAAAAAGTCCACCTTCTGATGTCATGTTGTCGTTTGACCTATAAAGAAAGACACCAAAACCGACGGGACAGAGATGCCTGCCTGGTGATCAGAAAGAACCTTGTGGCTCTCTCATCCCTTTCGCCGACACCGCCCATCCTTCAGGAACCCCTGGACCCGCTGGAGCTGGACTCCTGCAAGCGGAGCCTGAACAGGGACCTGAAAGGTAAGCTCTCTTTTATTACTGGTGGCATTGGTCGGGACGGTTAGGATTTCACCGTAGGGTGCCTAGGACTCCCCTGCACAAGATAGGTAGGGCCAATTGGTGAATAATCAAAGAACACAAATCCTGAGAAGCTATGGGCCATAATGAGTCTAAAGCAAGAAGACTCTTTACAGTCATTATTCATAACCTGATTTCAAAGAGGGGGGGCAACGTATCGCCCCAGCAAGTTACTCGTTTTTCTCATTTTGTACAAGAGCAATGTCCATGGTTCCCAGAGGAAGGAACTTTTAATGTAGAGACTTGGAATAAGGTAGGAGATGAGATCAAACAATGTTATGCCTCTCAGGGGCCCCAGAAGGTGCCCATTGAGGCCATCCATTTCCTTGTGGATTCTTATAAAAGAAGCTTTGAATACCACAGGAGACAGCTCTGGAGCTATTTTTAAGCCCACAGACCCCCCCAAATGAGACTAAATTGGATTCTGGAGCTATCCCTGATTCATCCACAACAAAAGCTTCAAATCTGATCCCTAACAATTTGGCATTCCCCGTTCAAACACCTGGGACTTTCCCTCCGGCCTCTAGGTCTTTCCCTTTAACTGGACAACTTCCCCCCTTGCCATTTCCAAAAGGGGCCTGCCTTCCTTCGGGCTGCCATTAGGGAAGTAGAAAAAGAAGGAGATGTGGAATTTGTTCTTGTTCGATGCTTCCCTGGAGTATTCAAAGGAGAGTCTGATAAGGATTCCTCCTGGGAACTTCTCTCATATAAAATCATTAAAAAAATTAAAAATAGCATGTACGGAGTATAGGCCACTTGCACCCTACACACTTACATTATTAGAGGCCTTAGCATCCCATTGGATGACACCTTATGACTGCACTCAGGTTACAAAAGCATGCCTGTCAGGAGGCCAATATCTGCTATGGAAAGCAGAATATGATGATCAGGCCAGGAAAAGGGCAGCAATCAATAAAAGATCAAATAAGAGGGACATAACTATCGACAAATTGTTAGGTGAGGGCGATTTCGATACAGCTCAGGCTCAAATGTATCTTGATAAGGATACCTTACAACAGGTAACAGAATGTGCTTATAATGCATGGCGAGCCCTGCCGATTACCACAGGCAAGGCCGCCACATTGGGTGAGGTTAGACAATGCTCAGATGAGAGCTATGAGGATTTTGTATCTAGGCTTATCCAGGCTGTCAGAGGGTGGGAACTAATGATGAGGCCGCTGATATTCTTATCAAACAGCTGGCCTTTGAAAATGCATCCTCCACTTGTCAGTCATTGTTGGGACCCATAAAAAAGACGGGAACCTTGAGTGACTATGTTAAGCAGTGTGCAGACATAAGCCCTGCCTTCATTCAGAGTGTGGCCATTGCCGCAGCACTGAAAGGAGTAACCTATCCTCAGTATGGTAAAAATCTAGGACAGCCAGGAGGAATAAAAAATAAAAAGCCTTCATTAAAATCTAATTGTTACTGCTGTGGGCAATTGGGACATTTTAGGAGAGATTGCCCTACAAAAAAGGTGGCTGAGTTCCTTGCCAACTATGGCAAATATATCCACAGCAAATAACAATAACATGCCTAAAACTGTATGTCCCCAGGGCTTCCACTGGGCTAGGGACTGTAAATCTAAATATCATAAGAATGGACAGCCGCTGGGAGCTAATCTACAAAAGACTCAGAACCAGGGAAACAGAATGAGGGGCCAGCCCCAGGCCCTGACAGTAATTGGGGCAATGACTATCAGCCCTCTCAACCCATTCACCGCTTTCAGTCAATCTCAGAACTCCACCTCCATTCCGCCACCAGCACAATATTAACACCTGATTCACCCCTCGTTGCTATTCCCACTGGAGTAAAGGGGCCTTTGCCCTCCGGGATGGTTGGGCTGGTTTTGGGACAGAGCTCCATCTCCCTCCCAGGAATTACTGTTGTCCCTGGGACTATTAATTCTGACTACCAGGGAGAGATCAAGGTTCCGATCTCTCCTCCATCTTCTACCAAACAGATTTTTAAAAATCAAAGGATTGCCCAGTTGCTTCTTTTGCCCTATCACCACATAGGAAAGGATGCTACTAATGCCCCCAGAGGAGAGAGAGGGAGGCTTTGGTTCTAGCAATATGGCCTTTTGGATGCAAAAAATTAAGACTTCCAGGCCCACAAAAATATTACAGATCCAAGGAGTCCCTGTACAGGGACTCTTAGACTCTGGAGCGGATGTCTCCTGTATTGCAGGGAAAGATTGGCCGTCAGCTTGGCCTATTCAAAATGCTCCTACTACTCTTATGGGTATAGGACAGACCTCTAATATGGCAAAGAGCTCTCAGATTTTAAGGTGGTCAGACAAAAAAAAAAAAGAAACAACAATTCAGGAACCTTTTGTCCTTTTATTATTCCTCCCATTCCTTTTTCTCTGGGGGGGTGGGGGGCGAGACATTTTGTCCCAAATGGGAGTCTTGTTATGCAGTCCAGATAAATGAGTCACTGGTCAAATGTTACAAATGGGGTTTCACCCCAAGAAAGGATTGGGTAAAAAATTACAAGGTGTTACGGCCCCCATAGATGTCAAATCTAAATTAAATAAAAAAGAAATAGGTTATCCAAATTTATAGGGGAGGGGGCATTGCTCCTTGGCTGCAGATCCCATAACCTAAAAATCAAATGTTTTGGTGTGGGTGGAACAATGGCCCTTAACCACTGAAAAAATAACAGCAGAGAGACAACTCATAAAACAACAACTTGAGGGGCATATCGAGCCTTCTAATAATCCTTGAAATACCCCCATTTTTGTCATTAAAAAAATCAGGTAAATGGAGGTTATTACAAGATCTAAGGGCAATAAATGCTACTATGGAAAGCATGGGCTCCTTACAACAGGGCATCCCATCCTCCGTGGTGGTGCCAAAGTGTTTTGAAGTAATTGTGATCGATTTACAAGATTATTTCCTCAATATTCCCCTCTATCATAAAGATTGCCAGAGGTTTGCCTTTAGTTTGCCTTCTGAGAATTTCCAACAGCCTTATCAAAGGTATCAGTGTAAGGTCTTGCCACGGGGAATGAAAAATAGCCCTACGTTTTGTCAGAAGTTTGTAAGTCTAGCCTTAGAACCGGTCAGACAAGCTTATAATGACCTCTATCTTATTCATTATATGAATGACATACTTTTGGCTCACCCTGATAGAGCAATGTTGCAAGAAATCTTAATAAAGGCTGTGGCTTCCTTACAACAATTTGGTCTAAAAATAGCTCCAGATAAGATTCAAGTGGAGCCCTTCAATTAATTACCTGGGCAGAATACTTAATACTCAAACAGTAACTCACCAGCCCTTGCAACTGAGAAAAGACCATTTAGTCACCCTTAATAACTTTCAAAAACTTTTAGGGGATATTAATTGGATTCAGCCCTACCTAAAACTTACTACTTCAGATCTGAAGCCTCTTTTTGATATCCTTCAAGGAAATCCTGATCCGAAATCCTCGAGGAGTCTTACTGAGGAGGCCGGAGAGGTCTTACATAAGGTCGAAGAGGCCATAAGCAATCAAACTTTAACCAGGGTAAAACCTCAAAATCCTTGGTCTTTAATTCTTTTGCCCACCAAACATACCCCTACCGGATGTCTTTGCCAGGATGGACCTTTAGAATGGATTCATCTTCTGGCTACTCCAAAAAAGGTTGTCATGTCATACCCTGCCTTGGTGGCCACCCTCATGACCAAGGAGCGTAAGCGAAGCAAAGAATTATTTGGCCAAGATGTGGCCTTTATAACTGTTCCCTATACTAGAGACCAATTACATAATTTGTTGCAAAATAGCGAGGATTGGCAAATTACCATGGAAGGATTTATGGGAAAAATCAGATTTCACCTCCCTAATAATCTGGTTCTTCATTTCCTTAAAATTCATCCCTTTATATTTCCAAACACTACTAGGAATGAGCCCTTACCCCCACCAGCAGCTATGGTTTTTACAGATGGTTCTTCTAATGGAAAGGCTGTTACTATTATTGATGGCCCTTCCCATGTACAAGACAACAAAAAAAACTTCTGCTCAACAAGCTGAATTAATGGCAGTCACTTATACTTTTGCCCATTTAACCAAGGTTCCTTTTAATCTGTACACGGATTCACGTTATATAGTAAAGTTGTTTCCTCACATTGAAACTGCCTCTCTTCCCAAATTCCAGTCCACAATGTTTCCCTTGTTAAAAAACCGTCAAACACTTATACATCTCTGAACTCAGCCTTTCTTCACTGGGCACATTAGAGCTCATAGTAATTTGCCAGGCCCTTTGGCTCTAGGAAATCATCAGGCTGACTCACACACTAAAACTGTAGTTTTTCAGCTGTGGAAAAAGCCCATGTGTCACATAATTTACATCATCAAAATGCCTCTGCACTTTACATCATCAAAATGCCACTGCACTGAATTTCAATTTAAAATTCCCAGAAAAGCGCCCGCAATGTCCATGATTCCTGGAGGAAGGGACTGTTAATTTAGAAACTTGGAATAAGGTAGGAAATGAGATCAATGTTATGCCTCTCAGGGGCCCCAAAAGGCGCCCGTTGAGGCCATTTCCTTGTGGACTCTTATTTAAAAAAAAAAAAAAAACTTTAAATCCCACAGGAGACAGCTCTGGAGCTATTTTTAAGCCCACAGCCCCCCCCCCGCGCCAATGAGACTAAATTGGACTCCAGGGCTGTCCCTAATTCCTCCACAACGAAAGCTTCAAATCTGACCTCTAACGATTTGGCATTCTTGGTATTTTCCCTCCGGCCTCTGGGTCTTTCCCTTTAACTGGGCCATTTTCCCCCCAATGCCATTTCCAAAAGGGGCTGGCCTTTGGGCTGCCATTAGGGAAGCAGAAAGAGGAGACAGAATTAGCTAAAACCCTACAAGCAACAGCGCCTACCTAGGAAGATTTAACTTTCCCTGTCCCTTCCAAAGATAATATTCCTGACAACATAGAAGAAAAAGGACAGGATAAGGGGTCTCCCCTGAAAGACAGGGACAATTCGGAAACAACAGCTGATGACTATAGCCAGAAATTTTGGGCGTTCCCCATCCAGGCTTGAGAAACTTCACTGAAACAAATAGATAAAATCAGGGAACCACCCTGGGGGAAATTCCCAGTCTTCCCTGGTCTGATGTGGACTCCATATTTCCATTTTGTTGGAAGAAACATGGCTTCCACTCCTCTGAACTAAGATTTTAAATCCCTTGCCTCTTCTGCCTTCCCCTCCCCCTCCTGTTTCTGCACCAACTTGGGTGTGGTCTACATAACTGGTTCCTATACTATCCTTAATGCCTCGGGCATGTTGGCTCCTCCTCCCACACTGGAGGTCAAGGAGCAAAGTGCACTTCCATGGACATCTAGGTCTTTTCCAAGGCCGCACATTTAGAGAGCTCTGTGTTAACTGTGTGGTCCCGGCCAGTAATAAAGACTCCCTTAAGTCAGCTTCAGTGATCTCGGTTGGTCTCTGTATCTCACAGCATAACATTTTAGAGGCCCCAGCGAGATTTCAGAGACCCCAGACCTCCAAATTCCTGTTCCTTTTTGGGGCAAAACAGGAGACGCTTGCATCCTCCCTGGCTCCTGAAGATGTCCTGGGACCCGGGGAAACACTCTTGTCTTTCCTGTCACCCTAAAAACAGCCCCAATAATCTGTGGGAGTCACCTGTCTAAACCTCCAGAGGTAAGTCAGTTTATCATCTGAATTCTGAAAGCACATGTGCTTCTGTCTAGGGGATTAAGTGGAAGGCTAGATGCAGCACTACTTCCCGCCCTGGGGCTGCACCGAGATGTTGGTCGGGCCCTTCAGAAAACCTGTAAACCTGTTTTGTGGCCACTTCTGTACCTGTTTTGTCCTGTTGTCATTGTCATTATGTTTGGTCTTATCTGTAGAAATTCTGTGGGAGGGAATGTAATAACCTCTGGTGTGTATGTGAGTGTGAATATGCGACTCGGTCTGGCTTGCCTGCCGGGTTCAATTCTGTGGCTCCACGGGTGGGCACCCTTAAGGTCCCAAAAAGCCTACAGAGTCTGAGTGGGCCCATCTGCGATTCCGTGGTGAAGGGCATACAGTCTATGGTGGCATTGGAATAGTTTCCAATCGTAAGTCACAAAGCCGAGACCGCTACGGCTAAGCGTCACCTAAGTTCCTTCGGGACACGGCCAGACGGGCATCTGACTGGTCTCCTCATTAGAGGGGGCACCCCTACCCCTTTGTCTGTCTTTGCGACACCACCTCACGGGAACATTGTGGGGTTGGGATTATGCAGAGAAGGGGACCTTATTGGACTGGCTGAGATAAAAATCAGACTGAAGGGGATGCTAACTCTCTCTTTTCCTATGCCTAGTAGATGTGAGGGCTTCTCCCTCATTCATTTCCCAGGTTAACAGCTGTAATTGGAGCCAACTGTGGTTAGTCTACCTCAGGATGGGACTTTAAGGAATATTCCCACACAGCTGCCGAAACTCCTTTTGTTTTGGGGAAATTCCCTGTCTTCTCCGGACTGATATGGACTGCCTAATTCTACTGGTTAAAACAAAACAAAAGAAACCTGAAGTCTGCTCCTTTGTCTGAGCTGACAAAATTTAAACTGGGAATTCTCTTTCTCTGCCTTCTGCTGGCACCTTTCCTCTTTTTCCCTCCCTTCCCCCACTCCTTTTCTGCACCACCTGGCGGGGCGGGGGGGTCACTGCATAACTGACTCCTCAAGGTCTCAGGCAGCATCAGTTCCTCCTCCTACCCTAGATGTTGAGGAGCAAAGACCACTGAAGTCAGATTTCCCCACCAACTTTCCACGTCAAAATTAACTACGGGGAATAAAGTGTCTTATGGGGGCTCAAGTAAAACATATTCAATGTTTAAGTTAATTTAAGTTTGTTGATTTCAGATAAAGAATGCTTATCAACATTAAAAAAACAACAACAACAAAAACAGAAACAAACTGGTATTCTACCTGGATTTGCTAAAGGTCAAATAAGCTCTGGTTATCTCTGTTCCAATTTATTAATGAAAGGATAACTTAAAGTGATGGTTAATTTTGTCTGTCTGATAGTTTTCATGGGTAACTGTTAAGATAGCTTTCAAAGTCCTTGGTAACCTAAAACATTAATGTTTTGCTTGCACAATAAATTGAGATTAAGTTCATTGGCTATCTAACAAGATAAGAAGCTAAAGCACTAATTACTAGATGTAGGTTTGTTCTTTTGACTTGTTGTAAAAAAAAAAACTAAGGATATTTAAAACTGTTGAAAAACATGCTTTGTGCTTAATTGGTTCATAAATTTACCATCTAAGAAAAAATTCTGGTGTAAACACCTCTCAGTTGGTTACTAAGTCCTCAGTTGGAGACTAAGGTTTCCTAAGAGTTAAAATTCTGCTTAGTGTACTTAAGACTGATGGAAAATAAGGAAAGCAACCCTGTATGTAGGGAAGTGGGAGATATGTAAAAAAGATATAAGAAATGAAAACACATTTTTGTTGAGGGTAAAAAAAAGTAATTTTGTCCTAAATAAGACTGGTTGTTTGGAAAGAAATGGCTTTGGGACAAAGTTTAAAGGCAAAGGAAAGTTGTAGAAGGTTCGTGAAGGGAAATCTTTGAAAAGGAATTTTTATGTGTGCTCAGGATAGACTAAGGTTGAGATGAATGGAATTTTAAAAGTACACTGGTATAAGGGTAAAACTCTGCTTTTCTCTTCAAAAAAAAAAAGGTTTTCTTGGATTGTTGATCTGCTCTTGATAAGACAATGTAAACAAAGGTTTTCTCTTTTGTCTGCCAAGAAAACCAAAGCTTTAGGTTTCATCTTCATCAGGTCTTTGATTGCTTAGTTAAAACTGAGATTCTCAATGTTAAAGGAGCTAGGTTTTGCTAACAACTATATAATGCTATACATTTGCCTTTAGGATCTTTTATTGCCACTTTAGTTAAATAAATAAAGTTTTAAGATTTGTAATAATCTGTGATCCTATTTAGGATGGGCTTTATAACTTCCTAAGGTTTTAACAAACTTCCCAGGATTTAAATGGTAAAAGAAGTCTTTTGACCAGTTAGGCCCTTTTATTTAGGATATTAAGTTACTTGAAAAAGCACTGTTGTACAATGGTAAACCTTAGATGGTATTGCATGGGTAAATGCTACAATTGCCCAAATACATATGCAATTCCTAAAGTTTTAATGTTTTGATATAAAGTCATTACTTAATATTCTGATTACTTCAAGTGTTATGTGTCACAGAAATAACTGAATTTCTTCGTCAATTGCATCATAATGAACTCTCATCAGATCTTTAACAATGTCCATTTCTGAGATTTTGTCATTTATAATTGTCCTTATTCTCTCACAAAATGTGTTTCTTCTTCAAAGAGATTTATAAAAAGGACTTTTGGGGCAAATACAGGTATTTGATATCTTTACGATTCATACTAAAATGGGTAAAAATTTCCAGAGCTTAAAAGCTGCATTCTAACTGAACAAGAATTAGGAACATGGGACCAAATGAACTGAGGAAGATTATAGTTTTGTGACTCTTGTTGGAAATATTGCTGGTTCTCTAATGTTTGCTTATCTAGATTAAGGAAATGTTTTCTTAATATACCTATGATATACAGAAATGTCATAAAGTATTCATTTATAAACTGAAGCATTTATCTTTTCTCTCTACTTGAACCCTCTGAAATTCAAAAACTCCCAGTGAGTATTCTTTCTTTCATGGGAATTACAATTGTCTGCATAAGTTCAATAAGAATCTGTTCATTTTTGTAACAGGACACCACAGGAAATACTGGTTATTTTACCAAGGCTTTGACTGGAATGCCATATTTGAGAGTCATGCATAGACTCAGATATGACCAGATAGCTTTAAGGAACTAAGGTTGACTTTATAAAACATGGAGCCATGAAGCCTCCTGGAAATGTTGGCCGGATACCTTGCTTACAGAGTTCCCAGCAGCCTCCCCAGGTGAATAAAGAAGGTCACTTCCTGGCAGGTGCAGAAACCTCAGGATATCTTGGGGACCTCGTAAAGAGGAATTCGCCCAATTCTACAGGTATTACATGGGTCGGCTTCTGGCCTGGAGAGGCTACTAAAAGTTCAACCTGGAGATCCCTTATAAAAGGTCCCAGCAAAGTAAACTTTAAAAGATACTCATAAACAATCACTATTCTTGCTGAGCTTATGTAAATAATTAAGCCAGGGTTGTTAAGATTAGACTTGTTCCACGAATGCATTGGTCTCGATTTGGCTATCTCTGGAAATGGGAGTCTTTAGAGAGAAAAACTATGTTTCAACAACACACCATTATCAATGTTAAATTCCAGTTCTGTCTTTAAATGTTTGTTGTCTGCCTAAATTAGACAACTTGAGGTAACCTTCAGAAAAAAAACTGTTACAGTATTTCATGTATACACAATCTTCTGTGCTTGTTATTCTGTGGGGATAACAATAAGACCCCTTGGGCATATGACTATTTAAACAACAGGAAAACAGGATGGATCTCTAAATATGCAAACCATATCCTCCCTAATCTTGATCTGACATTTACTAGAAACCCACTCTATATAAATCGAGGATATTTGGTTTATTTAAAGGATGGGGGTCACCCCTTTCAAAGCCTTAGAGGTGAACTTCACAGATAAGCAACCAAACAAAGGATTCAGCTCTTAAAGTTCAGGCATCACCCCATGCGTGCATCACTCCGGAGTTAAGTAGGCCAACTCAGAAGAACCCTCAACCTGGTGCATTGATCCAGATCCAGTCAATTAGCTCAAACTGACCCTCAAAAAGACATTGGCCCCTGAGATCTCCAGCCCTGCTCCAGCCACGCCCTGGAAGCTGGCTGGTGAAGCTGGCTGGTCTACGCACGGCAGAAGCTTGAGGAATCACTGGTCCGATAAGATAAACTGTCCTTACTCTTTGCCATAGGATTGGCAAACGTTGCCCCAGAAAGTTGGGGAAACAGTGAAAACTTCCTGTTTACACTCACCTTCCTCTTATGGATAGGATGTTCTGTTGGTATTGACTGCCTTTAATCTGGGCCCCATTTGTAAGAGCAGGGCATCTTCAATGGAAGATTCTGTTAAACTAACCCTTCCCTGGTATTATGATTATAAATTACAGGTAGTGCAGGAGATCAATTCTGCTCTCATGCACCCAAGACGCTTCATAGGGGCACTAATATTGGGCATCTCCGAATTAATTGCTATTATTGGATCTGTGACTGCATCAACGGTTTCCCTTGTCCAGTAGGTACATATGGCACAACACGTTAATCAATTAACTAAAAACGTTTCTCTTGCCTTGGCTACTCAAGAGATTACTGACAGAAAATTAGACTCTAAGTAATGCCTTGGAATAGGCTATACTATATATTGGTAATTAACTAAATTTTCTAAAAACTCGTTTAACTCTCCGATACCATAAGGAATACAATTGGATTTGTGTTATTCCCCTTCAACGTAATACTGTAATCCATTCGTGGGAGAACGTTCAAAACCATCTGCTTGGTATTTGGAACCACTCCAATTTTAGCATTGATATACAGTCCCTTCATGAACAAATTCAGGCCATAAATGCTTCTTCTGCTTTCATTTCTCCCTTCCAGGTTGCAGCCTCTTTCCTTCAGGGACTACAAAATTTTTTCAGTTCCAAGGGACTGGTCTCGCTCCTGACAAATATTGGCATTGTGGCCGGTACATTTTACCTTGCTTCTGTCGCTTTGTCAATCAAAGCTTTCACAGAATCAATAGGGAATTATACACTCTACATTTAAAAAATAAAAGAGGGAGAGATGTTGGGAGCCATCCTGAACTAATCGGTTGAGTGAAAATTCCTGGTGAGGGTACGGCAAGTTTGCAAAGTCTCTTGCCGCCAGGCAGCGACCAATATTTACTCTCTTGTAACTATCATTTCTGCTTGGGCACCAAACCTCGGAGTGCTTTGCTGATTAGTGTCACGTGTGGCCTGTCCCCCTGCCCTGACCCTGAGGCATGATTGCACCTGGTCAGGGAAAAGATGAGTAAACTAGATACACCCTAATGTGACTAAGGCAAGCAACATATAATTTTCCTCCTCGCTGAGCAATTAACTGATAACTCACTACTTTCTAGGCCTGGATGTCGTTGCAAAAGTCACTAGTAGGATAAATGTCAAAAATGTATCATTTGTCTTTGGGACTGTGAGAGCAGACATTATGTCTCCTGGGGATCCTGTTTTTCTGGGAACTTTCTCTTAGAGCTATAAACAGCCTAATGACCCTTACTCATAAAAAACTGACCTTTACTGAACAATGCTGTTTGCCTCATGGTTAAAGATCACATTCTCAGGGCTATACCTGAGGTTTTGAATATCTTGGTCTTATGCATCCTATGGAAAAAATGAATGCTTAAAAATACCTGCCCTTTCCATATAATAGCATGAGTGCCTGTAGCTAAGTTTTTTACGACAATCATTACTACTAAGATTAGAATTGTAACTTCTGCAGAATCCATGTTCTGGAAAATTGTAAAATTTATCTATGAGAAATCATTTACTAAACACATGCTCCTCTTTCTGCTCCTTGTACCTTTCACTATAAATAAAGCTAGAGAATCAGATAGAGCAGAGATGCCTGCCTGGTGATCAGAAACTTGAGGCTCTCTCACTCTCCTTTTGCCGACACCGTCCATCCTTCAGGGAACCCTGGACCTGCTGGAGCTGGACTCTGGCGCTTTCCGTCCTGCCCTCTGGGGTTAATCCATGGGGTCTCAGGCCTAACGATCTATGGTAGATGGATGTCACTCATGTTCCTTCTTTTGGCAAACTTTGCTATGTACATGCATGCGTGGATACCTTCTCACATGTTATTATTGCCTGCGCACGGACAGGAGAGGCATTTAAGGATGTGGTACAACAC
The DNA here is from genome assembly GCA_028646485.1 of Cryptoprocta ferox. NCBI lineage: Eukaryota > Metazoa > Chordata > Mammalia > Carnivora > Eupleridae > Cryptoprocta > Cryptoprocta ferox. The sequence continues at coordinate 28,805,731 of CM053574.1, read as the reverse complement.
CTCTTTTTTGGTTTTTCATATTTGGGAATTCCTAAGGAAATCAAAACTGATAATGCTCCAGCTTATACTTCAACCGCCTTTAAAAGGTTTACCGAGACATTTCACATGACTCACACTACAGGGGTTCCTTATAATTCTCAAGGACAAGGTACTGTAGAAAAAGCTCATCAAACATTAAAAACACAAATTTAAAAACTTCAAAAAGGGAAATTTAAGTAAAGCTCCCCTCACCACATTCTATCTCATGCCCTTCTCATAATAAATAATCTTAATGTAAACTCCACAAATACCACAAACATATGTAGACACTGGAATCCAGATTCTGAAAAACCAAAGGCTATGGTAAAATAAAAAAATTTACTCACGGAAAAATAAAAAGGACCAGATGTGGTATTAACCTGGGGGCGAGGGTATGCTTATGTTTTTCCATAGGACGTTGACTCTCCTCTGTGGATTCCAGATCGTCTAATCCGATCCTATGTCAAACCCTCCACCTCCACCTACAATGCTGCCACATCCTCTTCTGCCCCCCCACCAGCCAGCAAACAACTGTCAGACGACAACAATCCACTGGTCATCAGCACCTCCCTCTCTGGGGCCCAACCGAGTGGAGTCATTGATCCGACCCATAAATGCTCTCTCTCTTCAAGACATTGGAGACTCGCCCACTCAACTAGAGCCACGCCTCCCCCTACCTGAGGACAGCTCAAGAGATTGACAGAGGAGGCTGGAAAAACTCCTCCAAGACCAAAGAACTTCGTGTACTCTGACAACAATGTTTGTGACAATCCTCATCATTTTGGCCTGCCAGGTACCCTCTGCTTCCACCATAGATCAACAATATTGGGCTTATGTTCCCAACCCGCCTGTACTACAACCTACCACTTGGGAGAATGAGCTCATACCTATATTTACAAATAATACAGATTTACTAGGAGGCAGCTCTAACACTTTTATTTACCCCCCAAACCAATCATAACTTCACTTATGTCGGTAAATCAAGTTCACCTCCCATTTGTTTTTCCCTGTATGGATATACATTACAGGGATGTTTGCCCACCTCCTTTTAAGGATTGCTCACTGACTCCCCAACAGGGTTCGATGGTCAACAGAATCTTTGGTCTCTATACTTACTGGCCCCAGGAGTCCAAGATCCAATGGTTAATGACAGACAAAACCCCCCTAACAAATTTCGACTGTGTTATACTTGGCCTCCAGAAAATGAGCCTACTGAGAAAGTTTGGAGACTTACCGACTCAGCTACAGGATTCCCTTGATGGTGGCCACGTTTATATCCTGCACCTATCACTTACACCTTGTCTCAATCTACTCAAAAAATATATGATTGGTCCAACCCTAATCCTCATTTAGATTATCAAGGACACTTAACCAGAGCTAATAATCATTATAATTGGACTGATCAATATATCTCCAAACCCCTGGCTGTTAATCAATGGCATGTCAATGGTTGGGTGCTCCTGATACTAACAACCCAGATTAATGGAATTACTTATACACAAACCAATCTCTGGCAGTTGACTGCCTCCACTCATCTCATAATTCTGACACAACCCTCGAGCCCCACCATTTATGTGACCCAAGCATATGTACAGGTACCCTATGCCATTATTGTAACAAATACTACACAGGGAATTTTCAAAATTGTCCAAAATATGGACAAAAGTTATTCTATTACCTGCTCTACCTGTATACTAATTGTATTTCACCAAATACCAAGGTCAAATTTATGATGATTGTCAAACAGCCTCCTTAGGTCATAATTCCTGTTAAACCAACCCTTCCCTTGTAGGATGATTATGGATTACAAATAATGCAAGAGATTAATAATTCCTTATCTCAACACAAGCATTTTATTGCAGGACTGATTTTGGGTATCACTGCACTGATTGCCATTATAGGGTCCGTGACTGCTTGTACTGGTGCCCTAGTCCAAGAGGTTCATACAGCTCAACATGTAAATCAACTAACCAAAAATGTTTCTCATGCCCTAACCATTCAAGAAATCATAGACAAAAAACTAGACACAAAGGTAAATGCACTCAAAGAAGCTATTCTATGTATTGGAAATGAACTAAACTCTTTAAAGGTACGGATGGCTCTCTGGTGCCATAAGGAATATAACTGGATATGTGTAACCCCTCTAAAATACCATTAATCCTCTAATGCCTGTACAAAATCATTTACTTGGTATATGGAATCATTCTAATTTTAGTCTAGATTTACAATCTTTTCATCAACAAATTCTGGACCTCAATCAATCTAGTACCCTTGTTTCTCCTTCCCAGGTAGCAATGTCCTTTCTAGATGGACTACATAATTTTGTCAGTAATCGTAGTTCCTTCTCTTTTCTTATAAATATTGGTCTGATCCTTGAAGCCATGTTAATTGTCCTTTGTCTCTTTCCAGTCTACCGAGTACTAAGCAATGGGATTCACAAAATTTCCATTAAATTACAAACCCTACATTTAAAAAATAAAAAAGGGGGAGATGCTGGGAGCCGCACTGGCCTCACTGGACGACATAGTCACAGCGAGGAAATGCAGACATTTGCACAGCTCCTGCCATGAGAAGTGAAACTGGTATCTCTTTCTGCTACTATTGGCTCATGTTGGGAGTGAGCCTGCTGTTATTGACCAGGCCTCACAATATTCCACATCAGACCAATATTTCCCACACAGATACCTCATAAGAAAAAGCATATCCTTGCCCCCACAAAGGAGATTTTAGACAAAGCACTGTAGATGTTTGTCGAAAGGCTCTTCTATTGGGCCTGGCAGATCCAAGACATAGATAATAAGGGGGAGTTA
>CM053574.1:28777570-28802803 GCA_028646485.1 Cryptoprocta ferox | reverse complement strand
TCCCTTACACTGACATCCATAATGAGGATGGATGAGAGTAGTTAAAACATAAACCCATATACAAAGGCTGACACATCTAGGGCCCCTAAGGTGCTTACGCCTTCAGCATCAAATAAAAAGGTTTACACAAGCAACTTACTAACCAGCTCAAATACATTCTTCCTCTTGTGAGCCAGACAGAATGACTCCTAGCCTATCTATATATCACTCAACTTATGACTTAATCTTAGCATTATTGATTTACACAAATGTGTATGTTATCTGCTTTTCACTAAGAACATCCTGTTATCTTCTTAGTTGTAAGATTTACTACCTCACTGTGATTGGGGTAGTTCTGCAAGAATGCCTCTGTAAAACCTGTTTCTGTACACTTTCCAAAGCATCTTATCACAGAGATTTATCCGTTGTAAAAAGTCCACCTTCTGATGTCATGTTGTCTTCAAAGACACCAAAACCGACGGGACAGAGATGCCTGCCTGGTGATCAGAAAGAACCTTGTGGCTCTCTCATCCCTTTCGCCGACAATGTCCATCCTTCAGGGAACCCTGGACCTGCTGGAGCTGGACTCTGGCAAACGAGTAGGGTTAAAGCTAGACTCAAATGGTGAATTTTTTTAAAAAAGAAAAGAATGAGCAGAAAATAGAATTATAAAATGTGTTATAAGTAAGAGAGGTTTAATATACTTGTTCAAGGTTGCACAACCAGGAAAAGGGAAGAGGAAAGACTTGAATTCAGGTCTGCCCTATTTCAAAGCCCATTTGATTGCTGAGCAAATATTTATTTTGTACCTACTGTCTGTCAGTGCTATGATCTGGGGAAAAAATCCTGATGTTGGGGAGATTACATACTGACAGGGGAAATAGGTATAAAAATAATAACTAGGCAAATAACTAATTAGCATTATGCCAGATGCAATGAAGTAAAAGCATACTGTATCATGAAGGGGTATATCAAGGGACCTGATCCAATCTGTGAAGTCAAAGATCTTTCTGAAGAGGAGGTATTTATATAGGGGTATGTAGGGGCATGAAAGATGAAAAGAAAATATCTACACTATATTATAGTTCCCAAAATTCTATTTGCATATACTTTTAGATAGCGGTTAAAATTATACCTGCTTAGAAAATATTTGTATTTTTGTATTTATACTTGTATTTTTGTATTTATATTTGTATTTATATATATATAAACTTGATTAACCATAATATGTAAAGAACTTCTACAAATCAATAAGAAAAAGTTCAGCAGACAAAGGCTATAACAGAATACCACTTATTAGTCATTAAATTAGCAAACATGAAGAAATTTGACAACAGTTCCATGATCATGTGGGGAAATAGTTACTCTTTAACACTAGTAAAAGGAGTAATTATAAAATGAGCAGCCACTTTGGAGACCTGTATACTCTGTGAGCCAATAATTGTATTTCTCGTATTGTATCTTAGAAACACACTTACATACATACAGAAGGAGACATGAATGAGACTGTTTACTTTAGCCTTATCTATAATACAAAAAAGAAAAAGAAAAAAAACAAAAAGAAAAGAAAGAAAAAGAAAAAAGGAAATAACATAGATATTTATCGGTAAGGAGATGGGTAAAATATATTTTGGTATATTTGATCCTGTTCAATATCACACAACTTTTCCAAGGAGTGATTTAGGTTTATGTAAAACTAATGAATAAACATCCAAGACATTTTTCAGTGATATATGATTGAGTCCATGTTGAAAAATAATGCATAAAGAATTACATCAATTACGCTAGACTCAGCCAAACTTTGGTTTTCCAGTGCCAAATGCAGGTATGGGAAAACTAGAAATGTGTAGAAGAGGAAAAGAATGTATGAAAGAATCACAATACACTCACTACAGTGATTGCCTCTGAGGAAGGAGGGCAGATGGGAACAGGGTGTGAGTCAAAAACTAAAAATTTACCTATGATATTTTAGTACATTTTTCCCACATAAATGAAAAAAAAAGGAAAATTCTCCCACATAAATGGAAAAGTCTCCACTTAAATGGAAAAAAATGGAATTTCTGGCACATAAATTCAATCAGAAATTACTTGTATAAACAAAAGCTAATAAAAAGAAAAAGAAAATTGTTTACTGTGACAGCATCCCTCAATAAGAAAGTGAGGGCTTAGTTCATCACCACTTTCCAGAAAAAGAAGTTATCGCTTGGGCTGGATATTATGGCTGAAAGGTGCGGCACTTGAGGTATAAGTGAATTCCTGGGACGATAATAATAATACTGCTTTCCATTTGTTCAGCACTTTGCAGTTTTCAAAGTACCATCCCCATACATTATCTCCATGGATTCCCACAATAGCCTTATGAGGATGCAGCTTTATTTCCAAGGTGATGTTCAACAGTATGGGAAAGACAACACAATTCCAAGATTCCACAAACAGACATACACATACACACAATACCATTTCTTCAAAAATCATGAGTAGCCTGACTTTAGGGGTTCTTTTGTATATATGGCTATGCCTCTGGTTAAGCAAATGGGGATGGAAAATGGTCATTTGAGGAATTTGTGCACAAGGGTGTACCTGAGAATCTATTTGATTGTTGCCTCTGAAACCAGAGAGCAGTGTCATTTCTGAAAAGTTAACTCTTACTGCCTGGAATTAGGCAACCTAATACTCCAGTTTGCACCTAGTAATGTAAGAAGCAGGGACATGTGGTACCATTTCTGGGACCAATTCTCGTGTCTTCTCCATGATATATTTATCATTATACAAATATTATTTTTTTAAAGTTTATTTACTTTGAGAGAGAGAGGGAGAGAAAATGAGCAGGGAAGGGGCACAGGGGGCTGGACAGAGGATCTGAAGCAGGCTCTGTGCTGACAGCGACCTGAGCCGAAGTCAGATGCTTAACCGACTGAGCCACCCAGGCACCCCCAAATTTTACTTATTACTGGTACATTTTAGTTAGGCAATACAGTTGCTAGTCCTAATGGAGTTAGAGATTAGTTCTAATATGAGATCACACTTAGAAGGCTCTGCTCACCGCACACATCTGAAGAGGCAGCATAGCTTAGGAAATGGTAAAGGGTGTGGTCATCAAGGGTCAAAGGACTAGAGTCAGGCACACCTGAATTATTATTTTGCCTCTGCTATTTACTAGCCATGAGATTTTGCATAAACAAAATTACTTCTATAAGTTTCAGCTTCCTCATCTGTAAAATGGGGTTAGCAAATCAGCTGAGAAAGCAGACTCTGAACCCATTCATCTTGATGCACACCTCACCTCTGCCACTATCTTTCTATATAACTATAGAAAAACTACTTAATCTTCCCTTGCCTTGGCTTTTCTCATCTGCATGAGAAGTAATAATTGTGCCCACCTTAGTGTTGTTGTGAGGGTTCATATGTATGTTAGTATATATAAAGTATGAATGTTTGTGTCTCTGGCACATACATTCTCATAGATGTTAGCAACTATTATTGCCCTTAACTCAGTACGCAGCACAAAGTAAGTACTCAATAAATGGCAATGGATGCTCATGGTGGTATTGACACTATTGGCCTTCAGAAAGAGAATTTTTCAGATTCAGACAAACATGAGGCCAGATTCCCTCTGTCCAGGGAGAGGCACAAAGTGACACTTTGTAGATGCCTGTTACTTGAATGACTAACAGATACAAATGTCCTCAGGAAGCCAAAATAAATGCCTATGAAACACAGAGTCACAAAGACATATTGGTGCAAGTTTCATGGACTTTCCATGTCACAGTTAGACAGAGACTGCAGTGGCCTAATATGGGTCCCAGGGAGAGACTGAGAAGGGCATGTGGGAGAGAGGAGCTCCACTAAGACTATTTTTAAGCCTGGCTGGAGCTCTGAATAGCAATGCAAAGAATTCTAAGAAGAGTTATCCCCCATGTTTTCCCCCATAAATAGGCCAAAAACTTCTCAGAAGATGTTGGGTTGTAATGAATCCAGTAAGCCTCATTTTAATGATAATTAATTAATCCATTAAAAAATATTGAGGACTTGCTATGGTCCAGCACTATCCTTAGTGCTGGGCATACAACTAGGAACATAGCAGATATGATCCCCTACTTCCTGGGGGGGGGGAGTCTGGGGGTATAAGTGAGCTTCTGAGGCATAAGGCAACTCAGGAGAGGAGAGAGAACTTCCAAGAAGAAGGAGGGCTTGGTGAGTAGCCGGGACAAGTTAGACATGAGCATTCCGGGCAGAGGGGACATGGGGAAAGGCCCTGGAGAAGGCTGCATTTAAAGAATTTTTTTAAATGTTTATTTATTTTTGAGAGACAGAGCGAAAGCAGGGGAGGGGCAGAGAGAGATGGAAACACAGAATCTGAAGCGGGCTCCAGGCTCTGAGCTATCAGCACAGAGCCCGATGCTGGGTTCGAACTCTAGGACCACAAGATCATGACTTAAGTGGAAGTTGGACGCTTAACAGACTGAGCCACCCAGGTGCCCAAAACCCCAATCAGGCTGGAGCTGGTATGTCACTAGGAAGGCATGAAAGAATGAGGAATCCAAGATCTAGGATGTTAGGACATTTTGCCCAAGTTCACACAACGGGATGCCCAAGTTTGACCAAAAGACTGCTCTATTTCCTCTCACATGGTGCTGTTGGCATGGTTTGGCAATGAGATACATGTCCCCAGGAAGCAACTGTCAGTGACACTGTATCTTCCTAAAGGATCAACACAGATCCCTTTCTTTCAAGTACACAGGCTCATTCATCTCTAACCTTTCAGTTCCTCACATCAAAACCCATCACACTTGAATTTCAGAATCATTCAGCCTTTCCTGGGTTTCCTGCCTTTGATGTATTTAACAGCCACCTGAGCACGATTTGGAGGATGTATTCTTGCGACTGATTTGCTAAATGTACCCTCAAGAGAAAGGCCTGACTGGAACTCTATCTACTTCTATTCAATCCTTTGATTAAGATTCAAAATTAGGCTACAAAACACATTTGTTTATCATGATCTTTAGAGAGAGACCTATTTTCCTGCTGCCAATTTGTGTGCAGGGTAGAAAATGCTGATATATCACATGCTTTTCTCTTCATGGTGCTAAGACAATATTAAATATCTTGTGAAATAGTGGAAGTCATTAGTGCTTGGCCCAATTTAAAAGCTTTTATAGGTTCCTAATCGAAAGTGAGATAATACTTGTGGAAACGCCAGTATAGAGCCCAGAGTGTGCTTGCTATTAACCATAATGACGGTTCTTAATTAGTGAGTACCTCCTATGTTCCAAAGGGCTTTTATGTACACATTAATAACTGTCCTTACACCAATCCTGCCAGGTCAGAATTATCAGCCCCATTTTATACATGAGAACAATGAGGGGAAGAGAATGGGCATAACTTGCCAAATAAAAGTGACAGAGGCAGAATTTTCACTTTGGTGGTAAAGAAAAGTAGCTGTCAGATGGTTTTGCCTGGCATCTACATCTCTCTCCCTCTCTTTTTTTTTTTTATGTTGACCACATATTTATTTTCCTTTGGGGAGTCATGCTACTGAGTTCTCAGTGTACATGTTTCTAGAGAGGCTGATGGGATATCCAGCTTCCTATGTGACACCCACCCACCTACCTGGCTAACAACGAAGCCAACCTGATAACATCATATGGACTGTGCCCTAGTCATGTTGAGCCTAACAATTCTCTCTTCCCTCTCTTTTTTAGGCTTAAGGTATATTTTGGTTATTTGGAATCAAAAGTATTTGTCTAAAAACAGAGCCCAAACTCACACTTTACACAATTAATGAACTACATACTATGTACAAGGGGGACTCAATAAAACATATTCTTTTATTCCTAATTTCTTTAAAAGGAACTCCGAAGAGATCACCACTCTTACTCTTGCTGGTCAGAATTTGATAAAAATAAAAGCCCAGATGTAGCCTCCTCATGCAAAGGGCCAAAAGATCTAATTTTGGAGATCAGCACAATTGTTTTGTTAAAATATAACAAAAACCACTTTTCCTCATCTCCTTTTTCCTATTTATGGGAATTTGTGTTGTGGGAGCAGTTATGAATTAATGGTTTTGGGAATTTATTATAAAGTTTCTGGGTAGAAATATAATAACTCCTGGAATCCCCTGGGACTCTGTCTCTCTACACAGTCACACTTTAAAGCGCCATTTAAAAAGTATACAGATAGTTTTAAAAATAACTCGAAGCTTTACTTGGCTTATGAAAACCATTCAGTGGGGTCCAGTTCATGGTGGATGGTGTGATGTGCCACCCAGATACCCACTCAGGAATGAGACACATAATACTTTAGCTGCAGATCATGCTACTGGCAGATAATGCCCAGCTGTCAGCCCCTTCATGGCTTGCTTCAGCTGAAGAGGGCAGCCTTACCCAAAGTCACACCCTTTTCAGGTGACAACTGACACTCAGTGATTGAGCATGGGCACAAAATCCAGGCCTCTGGTCCTCACTGGGGAGGGCTGTGATGGGTCATCTTATCTTTAGAGCTCCTATAATGTCAGCTGAAGTCTTTCTTGTGACTACACTGTAGCTCATCTTCCTCTGCTAGATCCAGCCTCCTCTCCCCAAGTGTTGATCCAAGTCCATTCTGACAAGTGTCCTGGTTATGAGACTCTGACTCAGGGGCAGCTTCCTCCAAAACTCAACTTTAAAAGATAACAGTACACCCTCAAAGCTTTTTCCCACTCCTTGATCTCTCACACCCCATAGCTGCTGCTTCAAAGCCCCAGACCCTCTCAACAGCCCCCACCCCATAAGACTTTCTTCCTTCTAGCCCAGCGCTTTGATAAACTTGGCCTCTTTGACTATGACCCAGTTCCCATCCCCTCCACCCCGCTTTGTCTCTACCACTCTCCAAATTCTGAAACTGGGCTAGTAAAGAGGAGTCTTTGGCTTGCCAGAGGAATGAGGGAAGACTTAGGAGGGTACATTCAAAATTGTTCTAATCACACAAGATCACAGTGATGTCAAAGTCTTTTTTATCCAGCAGTAAACCTAAATATGGAAAGAGGTGGGGGCTGCAGTGCCTGGTGGCATTTAAAGATCATTAAGTGGAACATGCCAATGGAAGACTCTAAAGGTTAAGTCTATCTACGAGAAAAATCACAGATTTATATCCTCCCTTCTAAATATTTCGGAGTTCCGACATAAGTTTTAAGTTTATTTTTTAAAAAATACAGTGATTGAAACAAAATATAATGTGTATTTGGATATAAGGTAGTAAGGTGAAAATTGCAAAGGTTGTTATGCAAATGGCTAAATTACAGGTATCCCTTTCTTATGAAGTTGTTATGGGGATCGGTCCTGAGCACTATGCAAGCACAAACACTGTGTTTAAGCGAAAGACATCTGTTTTGCTCTTGGAACATTGCACAAAAGGCTAGCTAGTACTGATTCAAAGAGATGGCAGTTTTCCTAACAGGACTGCCAGGCCAAATAAAGCCTGACCCCAGAGAAATGGGATTCTTAAGGGACAAGGCCATTTGTTTTAAAAAACCCTAATTATCTGGAAAGAAGAGCAGAGGCCACTTAGCAGGTTCCCCGCTGTGTGGTCGAGGTTCTCCTGTGACCTGAAGCACACCATCAGCCACTGAGACAGATGGCGTAGTTTGCAGCCTGGCCTGATGCGCTGACCTGCGGCAGCGCCACGCTGCGTTCTTCATGACCAGCCTCTAGCTCCCACCAGGTTGACCCCGGCTGGCTACACAGCCACATCCAAGCTGATCCCAGGTCAGTCACCCAGAGTGGAGGCTCATCAGAGCACAGTGAGTCACAGTCAGATTTGTGTGTTAAGAGGGGGAGGAGGGGGAGAAAGAGAGAAGAGAGAGAAAGGGAGAAAGGAAGTAAATATAATCCAACTCTGCTCTTATTCTCATAGAAGATAATTACAGCCAAACAAAATTTAACGTCAAAGTGCCAGACTATATTATAATTAAACAAACACAAAGCAGGTTTCAGGAACATTAAGAATGCCACCTAAACAATTCAAACAAAGCTTGTTAACGAGGAAGGCAGACACCTTGTCATTACTCCAGAACTCAGCACTGCCCCGTGCCTTTTAAGATGGCAGGAGGCCATGGAACATGTGGACTCCTACACGGCAGAAGAAATGTGTTTCTTTATTTTGGGGGCGAGGCTTAGTAGCTGAGGCAGAAGCTGTGGGGGTCAATCAAAACGGTGTTCAAGTCCCATGTGGCCATGTAGTATATGCATGGACTGTGCCTCCATTTCCTATCTATAAAAAGGGATGAATAACAGATGGTTATGGGAAATGTGTAAAGTCATACACCATGAAGCCTCATTTGTAGTAAATACTTTGTATATGTGTTACCAAAATAATAGGTACTGACCATACACTTGATGTATTATAGTGGTCCAGTAGGTGTCAGATGAGATGAAACAGACGTGAATAAACTTCTAGCTACTTACAATTCCCAAGATATAATTCAGCAATTAACCAGCAAGGTTTTGACAAAGCTAACGTTTGGTCTTTAGTCCCTTAGCTTTCATAGTCTGTGAGGTTAAGAACCATATTTGGTTCTTTTCTATAGAGTGACTTACACATAGCATGTGCTTCAAAAGAGCTATTGACTAACTCCATGATTAGAATAGTAAATAGCACGGCATGTATGTTTTCCCAAACTTGTGATAGGGAGCTTTCATCTACGTGACCTCATATGGAGTCTAGACACATACTCTCAAGTCCTCAGCCATGACAGTATTTGAAAACATTTTCTAGATGATATTTTGGAAAAACATAAATTAGTGCTCACAGGGAGAAGAGCTAGGGGTGCTATTAATGTTACAGCCAAATTATGAGTTTAGATTTCTTTAGTCCAAAGGGAAAGGCTGTAAAAGAACCTTCCAGTTCACTAAATGATTTCCTGTCCATTCCTTTGTTGGTCACAAAAATTCTCAGTTTATAATGTTATTTATTTATTTTTAAACTTACATCCAAGTTAGTTAGCATATAGTGCAACAATGATTTCAGGAGTAGATTCCAGTGATTCATCCCCTATGTATAACACCTGGGGCTCATCCCAAGTGTCTTCCTTAATGCCCCTTACCCATTTAGCCTATCTCCCCTCCCACAACGCCTCCAGCAACCCTCCGTTTGTTCTCTATATTTAAGAGTCTCTTATGTTTTCTCCCCTCAAAGCATTTAGACCAGTGATTTCTCAAACTGTGGGGCACATTCTTAGGATAAGAGGTGATATTACATAATATACAATATTAAATGACATTGAATCACACTATCTAAAAATTGTTCCTTTTTAAAATTATTTTTCAGTATTACTTATTACATCCAGGGAAAAGTCTCAGTCTGGCGCTAGCACGTCCTTAACACCTCCAGAATACATATTAGCAACCTCTGCGGTGGGAGGAGAAGGGAAGGAAAGCAATAGAGGGATTGGGGGGAACACACAACTTGTCACCTTCAAAGCATTATGCAGTATTTAGTATTTCTTTAAAAATAACTGCTTTCTTTGTTGTATTTATCTTCAGCGTTCTCTATTTAAAAAAGAGTATCAAAAAAGAGTATCAAATATATATTAAGTAAATGGTACAGGAGGTATCAATATAACGCAAAAACTGAGGAAGTGATTTTAGATGACTGAAATTTATATTCATACTTGCACTCAGCCATAGAGCTGTAAGTGTGAGAGCTGGCGACAAAGGGTCCTCCTATATCTAACTCCTGTGTTCTTTCCACCTCAGGAATACCTCCACAATAATTAAAGCATTTCATGGATAAGTCTGAGTAGAGGTTAAGACCTCTCCTATCTAGTTAGAAAGATCTGATACTGAGTGCAGCTTCAATGCTACTAGCTATGCTTTACTGACAACTTATTTAACATCCTCAACCCCCAGAATCTATCTTTTAGAAAAGGAGATAATAATCGCGTCTAACTCAAAGGGTTGTGTAGTGTCTCAATGAGAAAAATCAATATCAGGCATTTAGCACAGTCCCACAGATACAGGGGCAGTGACATAAATGTCAGCTCAAAATATTGATGACAAAGCTGGAGGCATCACACTTCCTTATTTCAAACTATATTACGAAGCTATAACAATCAAAACAGTAAGGGATGGGCATAAAAACAGACACATAGACCAACAGAACAAAATCAGGAGCCCAGAATAAATCAGTGCATATACAGCCAACTAATCTTTGACAAGGGTTCCAAGAACACACAATGAGGATAGTGTTGAGAAAACTGGATACCCACCTGCAAAAGAACGAAACTGGATTCCTATCTTACAATGTTCACAAACAAAATTTAAGTCAAAATGAATTAAGGACTTAAATGTAAGCCCTGAAACTGTAAAAATCCTAGAAGAAAACATAGGGAGAAAGTTCCTTGATATTATTTTAGGCAATGATTTTTCTGGGTATGACACAAAAAGCACAGGGAACAACAGCAACAAAATAAACAAGTGTGACAACATCAGACTAAATCTTCTGCAGTCTAAAGCTTCTGCACAGCTAAAGAAATAATCATAAGAATGAAAAACCAATCCAATCAGTAAGAGAAAATATTTGCAAGTCACATATATAAGGAATTAACATCCAAATCATATAAGGATTTCACAACAACTCAATAGCAAAAGAAAGAAAGAAAGAAAGAAAGAAAGAAAGAAAGAAAAGGAAAGGAAAAAAAAGATAAAGAAAGGAAAAAACCCGACTATAAAACGAGAAAGGGACCTGAATAGACATTTTTTCAAGGAAGACACACAAATGGCTAAAAGGTACATGAAAAGGTACTCAACATCACTCATCATCAGGGAAATACAAATTAAAACCACAATGAGACATCACCTTACATCTGTTAAGATGGCTATTATCAAAAAGACAAGAGACAAGTGTTGGTTAGAGTATAGAGAAAAGTAAACCCTTGTATATTGTGGGTGGGAATGTAAATTGGTACAGCCATTATGGAAAACAGTATGTAAGTTCCTCATGAAATTAAAAATAGAACTACCATATGATCCAACAGTTCCACTTCTGGGTATATATATATCCAAAGAAAATGAAATCTGTACCTCAAAAAAATATCTGCCCTCTCATGTTCATTGTAGCATATTCACAGTAGCCAAGATACAGAAAAAAACCTAAGGGTCCATCAACAAATGAATGGATAAAGAAAATGTGATACACACACACACACACACACACGCACACGCATGCATACACACGATGTAATGTTATTTAGTCATGAAAAAGGAAGAAAATCCTGTCATTTGCAAAAACATAGATGAACCTAGAGGACACTATGTTAAGTGAAATGAGTCAGAAATAGATAGACAAATACTGTATGATCCCACTTATGTGTGGAATCTAAAAAAGTTAAACTCCTAGAATCGGAAAGGGGAAGGGCGGTTTCCAGGGGTGGGAAGCTGGGGGATAGGGAGACGTTTGTCAAAAAGTACAAATTTCCAGGTATAAAATGAACAAGGTCTAGGGAGCTAATGTACAACATGATGACTACAGTTAAAAATACCTAATTGTATACTTGAAATTTGCTAAGAAAAGGTAACTCTGTGAGGCAATGGATGTGTTAATTAACTTGACTGTGGTAATGATTTCACAATGTATTATATATTAAATCATCACATTGTACACTTAAAAATCACATATACAACCTAAATATATGAATTTTTATTGTTATCCATACTTTAATAAGCTGGAAAAATATTGATTGAAAGGCTTAGAATCAGAACTCTGCCAAATGCTTGAACATTCTAGTATTACAATGAGTGGTTGTTGTCACCCCCAGGAATTCACTGGTCTATCTTAGGACATACTGTTCATTCTTTTTCCAGGACAAACCCTAACATGGTCAGGGAACTGCAAGGCTTGTTCCTAAGACTGACTAGTTAAGATACAGGGAACCTAAAATCATACTTTTGGTCACGCAAATACACTGTCATAAACAGCTAGAGTTTGGGGAAGGGAGGAGAGGTGAGAACTTGATCTTTTTTTTTTTTCATATTTATTTATTTTTGAGAGAGAGAGAGAGAGAGAGAGAGAGACAGATTCAGAAGCAGGCTCCAGGCTCTGAGCTGTCAGCACTGAGCCTGACGTGGGGCTCGAAGCCATGAACTGCGAGATCATGACCTGAGCTGAAGTCGGACGCTTAACTGACTGAGCCACCCAGGCGCCCCTGATCTTAACTGAATCTCAACAAAGGATGCTCTATTTAGAAGTAAAAGATAAAATTCTGTAGGATATATACTAATGTCAAGAAATTTCAAATTTTCAGAATGTTTAAGCATTCACTCTGTTCTGTATTCTCTATTAGATGCTGGGAATACAGCAATAAATAAAAGAGACCCAGGCCCTGCCTTCACAGTAGTGCAATCAATTGTTCTAGAACACTAGCCCTCAGGTCACACAATCTTCTTAGCTCCTGCTCAGGAAAAAGCATACTTGGAAAGGAGCAACTTAAGTAGGCATTAGTAACTGGATTTCATATCCAGCACTGATTGCCCTCAAATGATGTGATGCTTTGGAGAAGGCATTTTACCTGAGTGATACAATAAAATCATTAGATATTAAATCAGAATTTCCCAAATATCAAGCATTTATATAGAGTTGTTGTCATATCTATACTCCACTATACTATATATTTTTTATTCTTTACATTGTTTCATGTTTTTACTTTGGTAAATTTATTTTTCAAACGAAATCTTGTATCACTACAGTAATTAAAAACTGGCATCTTTTTAAAAAAATTTTTTTTAACATTTATTCATTCTTGAGAGACAGAGTGTGAGTGAGGGAGGGGCAGAGAGAGAGAGGGAGACACAGAATCCGCAGCAGGCTCCAGGCTCTGAGCTGTCAGCACAGAGCCCAACGTGGGGCTCGAACCATGAACTGTGAGCTCATGACCTGAGCTGAAGCTGGGCACTTAACCGACTGAGCCACCCAAGTGCCCCCCAAACTGGCATCTTAATGACATAAATGGAAGTCCTGTAAAAAATAAACATTTGACTTAATAAGGTTTAGCGCAATCTTACTGCCAGTTATCTATTAAACTATTACAGAGGAGACAGACATGAAGCCAAGATGTGCTTCTTGACATCAGTGTAGGAAGGGGTGCTGTCACTTCACACAGCAGTTTCATTAGTGTTACTCATCGCCTTTCGTTCCACAGCTCATGCTGTTCCACGAGAGGTGGATTGACTTATGTGCTTGATAAGTGTGGGAAGGATAAAGAACAACCTTGGCAGAGATCCACTCTTTTCTCTAGGGAGCTAGTAAGTCTCACACTAAGCTGTTTTCCCCAGTTCAACCCTTAGCTTCCAGGTGCTACTCCTTAATATTATTATCAATTTGTTCAGAATGTGGTTGGGTAAGGTGTGCTGTTCTATACGACTGGAAGAAAACTGAATGTGAATGCCTTCAGAGATAGTTGATGGGAAATTATATAATTAATAAGCAAGGCCAACCAGTTCTTAACTCTCTGATAAATCTTTACCTCCCTAAAAGTGGGATGTCCAGATGTTTAGCATCTCCTGGGGTGAAGTTCACAGTGCCATCCATAAAATAATTCTTCTGAAGAATCAAACATGAAGCTAATTAAGACTCCAGTTCTAATTAGCAATTTATGGAAATATAGGAAATAGAATAACCAATTAAGTGATACATAAAAATACAATCAGCAATCCAGAATGTTGGAAATTCTTCACAACAATTAAAAAATGAAAACCATCCTCTTTTCAATAAACAAATGGCAGGAAAAGGGGAAGAGGTGAAAAAGTAAAAGCCAGCCCAGGAAGAAGATGGAGTAGAAATAATTTTCATTATTCCTCCTGCTTAGTACAATGACAAGCCCTAGAAATTATATATAAAACAAACAAAAGAAGACTCTTGAAAGGAGAAAAGAGAAAGGCAGACTGGTTAGAGACATTGGAACTGAAGAAACATCGTGGAGGTGAGTTCCTGGAGTTTTCTTTTTTCAGTTTCTTACTTGTGTATTCTGAACATGTTTATGGGAAGAACCTTATAAAATAAGAGGGATCCTTCCAGTGATACAAATGCCTCTGGGGAAGCTCATGGGGTGACAGGTCTGAGCTGTCCTCATACCTCCCCCGGCGATCTCGTCCCTCTCAGTGGAGCCAAGCCCATCTCTACTCAGAAGTCTCTGTGGCCCCTCTTCCCTATGATGCACGTGACTGGTTGCCTTGCTGGCCACTCTGACCTCAGCTCCCACTCTTTTCCTAGCTTGCCCTTCTAATTTCACCTCCCACCCTTCCCCTGGCTGGCTTCTCCTCGGCTGCTCCTCAGACATATCCACACATGCCCACCTCAGAGCCTTTGCACTAGCTGTTCCACCCCTAAAAATGCTTTCCCTTTACCTACCCTCTGCCTCAGCAATTTACCTTCCCTCATTTGTTGTTCACTACAGTACATAACTCCATTTATTCTGTGACACGATCTCTGGAGTTTTCTATTTTGCCTCATATATCACAGACAGGGAGATGAAGAAACCAGGAGCCAGAAAACACCAAGGATCACAGAAAAAAAAATCCCAACAAAAGCCTATTCTCTCTAGACAAAGGAGCAGGAAAACAGCAGAGTCTCATAGCATGAGGGCCCATATGTGTTTTAGCTGGCTTCCTTGGAAAATGCTTTTGCAGGAAAAGGGGAAGAGATGCTGCCTCATTACTGCTATGTGGGAGGAGAGGCCCTGGTTCCCCACTTGACCTCCACTGACACCCAAGTAGCAGAGGGACACTTGTTAGTGTTGGTGGTAGTAGGTGTGGGAGTGGGAAATCCAGCTACCCTCTAGGTCGCTGGTGCTAGCACCCTGGCTTGGAGAAGGAGGAATGCCTTGCTACTGCTCTGTCCACTGCTGCCACCACAGTGGGGATGAGCTCATCACCACCAGGCAGTGCTGAAAGTCCCGACTCTCCTAGCTTCTGATACCACTCCAGCAGGAGGTGTGACTCAATACTGCTTGGGTGAGAATGGAAATCATGGCTCCTCAGGTAGTCTTCTCTGACTCTGCAGCTGGGAGTGGGGCTCTGTTACTGCCCAGCAAGCATGAAAGTTGGGGTGCCTATTCAGTAATTGCAGGTGGAAGGGGGGTACAGCAGGCAGTTAGGGTTCTTCATCACAGCCTAGTAAATTTGGAAGTCCAGGCTTCCCACTCAACCTTTGCCAGTGGGAGTGGACCTGGGGGCCACAGCTCTCTTCAGTGGTATTCAACGGTATGAAGTAGCTTCAGTGGTATTCAAAGCCTTTTATCTTGCTAGATTGAACAGAGCCTCAAGGACTTGTGGGGCTATAAAAAAAGATCGAACATTCATATCATTAGAATCCCAGAAGGAGAAGAGAAAGAGATGAAAATGTACATGAAAAAAATTATAGCTGAAAATTTCCCAAATTTAGCAAAAGATGTAAGCCTGGGTGGTCAGTATTTGGTCGTTTGTTCCTCACTTCTCTCTTTTGTGTTTACAAAGTTCCATAATAAAGGGTATTAAAGATAGAAAGAATTTGAAAGTGATTATCTTTTTCAATCTATGTAATGTGATTTAACGCAATGACTTTAAACAACTTAAAGCCACATCATGAAAGACTGTAGTAGATAAACTATCAGCATCCACCCAATTATAATAGTAACATTCTAAAGATCTTTAATTCACATACAAAAATATCTATGGCGTTACCCTTTATTGAAAATATTCCACTATACTGTACAATTTTTCTTTTTAAAATGTTTGATTTTAAGCTCTTATAGCAAATGCAATATAGATCCATAGATTGACTCTAAAGAATCATAATTTGAACTTTTTATTCTTTACTTGCTGAACCAGTGCTAATAAGACTTCTTAGTGAAGTTCACCTGTGCAATATTTTGCATCCATGTATTCTGCCAGTCCAAATTTCTTATATTCCTCTAATTTCTGTTATACTTGTTTGATTAAAGATTCAACTTGGCAGTAAGTGGATAACACATAAAACACAGAACCATCTGTATAATAACTCTACAGTGCTCTGCTAAGTTTAAAACCATGTAATTAATGTTTTTGCTTAATAACATAGATTCTAATTTTCTGCATTGTGTCTTTGTGAAGCAGGGTTTTTTTTAAAGCATCTAAAATACATCTCACTTGGTTTGCTTCTTCCTTACTGTTTGACTCTTAAAGAATGTTTTTTCACCTTTTATAGTACACTAAAACAAAGACTTTAACTCAAAGTACGTGATTTCATTAAAGATGATAGGTTGGCATGACTTTACTGAAATTTGCTATTGTCCTGAAGCTATTTTATTGTTCCTTTCCAGGCTGTCAGTTTCACTTAAACCTGATAATTATACTTATAAAATAAGATTTCTTTTCTTACCTGAAAGTGACTTCAAAAATAGGAGCAAGTTGCCTTTTAAATCTAGAATTGTAAATTGTGTCTGTTTAAGCCTCAGGAAGTCTCCTGGCTAAAAAGCTGGTTTAAAAAAAAAAGGCCACATCCTGTTGACATATTTCAATATAAAACATTTTTCTAGTGCTTTTAAGTAAATTGAATATTTGTTGTGTGCTTCTTATTAAAGAGATGTTTAATTTATTTAACAACAGATGTATTTTACAAATGCTATATCAATGACATAGAATCAGAATCTATCAGCTCTATCAACATATTTTAGTCTTGGTTTTTCTTCTAACCTTTTTGTTGACAATGTAAAAATGAAGCCATCACCTCAACTTACACTTAGCTAAGTCAGTTTTACTTGGTTTGGGAGACAAAGATACAGATGGAAATTAGTCTAAGGCATGACTTTGTGAAAAACACCATAATGAGAATATAAGACTTATGTTTTGATGCCTCTTCATTTAACTATTTGCTATGCACCACGACCTGTGTTATGCACTAAGAATATAATAGCAAATAAGACGAGTATGGTCTTTTCCTTGGTCAAGCTTACATTGTAATGGAGAAGAGAGTCAACAAACAAGTAAAGAAAGAAATAATTTCAGGCAGTAACTAGCTGCATGAATCAAACAAAAGGGAAGTAATAAAAAGAGAAGGTGATGTATGGAGCTACTTTGAATGAGATGATCAAGAAAGATCACTCTTATACGTTAGCACCTGAGCTAAAGCCTGGAGGAGGAAGAAGACTTGATGGATCATGTGAGGATCTGGAGAAGAGGGGAGTGGCAGGCAGGACACCATTTTGGGCTCAGAATTCAGCAAGTGCAAAGGCACTGGGGTAGGAAGTTTTGCCCCTTTACGAAAAAAAGAAAGCAGCTCAGGGTAGTGGGAGAATGGCTACTAAGGTAGAGAGAGGTCTGAAATGAGGTAGAGAGATAGCTATGTGGCCACATAATGTAGGACTTTGTAGACCATGATGAAGAGTTTGTATTTTATCCTAAGGAGAAACCAGTAGAGGTTTCACAGGGAATTGATATGAACTTATGAAATTGTAACAAGACTGTTCTTGCAGCTATATGATATAGAAAATGGATTTTAGCAGGGAAAGACCAGAAAAGGTTCAAGTTAGAAGACTATTATAAGAGCCCTCTTGACAGATGGTGATGACTTCCACTAGAGTATGGATAGTGAAGCAGAGAAGGAGACTGATTTGAGATATGTCCAAAAGGTGCTATTGACAGTACTTGCTGATGAACTTGCTGAGAAGGGAGATAAGAGGAGAGGAACCAAGGTGACCTCTAGATTTGAGGTTTGTTTAGTTGGGTAGTTGGTTGGTTGCTATTTACTGATAGGAGAAGAAGAGCAGAGGAGCAGGTGTTAAAGAAGACATGAACAGTTCCTTTTTGGACATGTTTAGTTGTTGCTTTTTTTTCTTAATGTTTATTTATTTTTGAGAGAGAGTGTGCAAGCAGGGAGGGGAAGAAAGAGAAGGAGACAAAGAATCTGAAGCAGTCTCCAGGCACTGACCTGTCAGCACAGAGTCCCATGCAGGGCTCGAACCCACAAACCGTGAGATCATGACCTGAGCCAAAGTCGGATGCTTAACGGACTGAGCCACCCAAGTGCCCCTCTTTTTGGACATGTAAATTTCCAGATGCCTTTAGACATCCAATTGGGTATGTCTAATGGATCACTGCATACTCAAGTCTGGAGTTTAAAGGGAAAGTCAGGGTTGGGGATAGGAATTTTGGACACACTGGCATCTAGTTAATATTTTTTAAAGTGGAAATAAGTGAAATCATTAAACTGGATGAAATACCATTTTAGGGAGCCTCTGTAGAATAGAATTTAACTGTAAACCTAAGGCCTCAGCAAAAACTGATGGCAGGTTCTTCCATTTTCACAACTATACTCAAACTAAATGTAACTGGAAACTGAAGGATTTGAAGACTTGGTGTCTAAAAGTGCTTTAATCATACAGTCAAAATGGGATCATTTAAATTCTAATTCAACAATGCGACTTGGAGGATTTTTCTGAGCTTCTGAATGCACTATGTATATACAGGATTCTTTCTGTAACTCAACATTCTAAATCTTTACAGTGTTCTCACTCATTAAGTCAAAGCTCAACATGATAGTCTAGAATATAAAAGTCCTCCCTCCTTTCCCCAATGGGCCTGAATAATATCTAAACAATATCCAAATTGCTGAAGAACAGAAGACATACTTATTCTGAACCCCACTCCCCACAAAATTCTAAGAGAGCCATCCTGAAGTTTTGCCTCTGGCCTAGAAACTTCCTGCTATGCCCACAAATAATACACAAAAGGCCATGTGGTATTGGTCTACTTGAAACATCACAGTATGAAATGGCCATAGTTAAGTTCCAGGATAATTTATTGGATGAGCAAAAATCTTCTTTTCAGACCTCTAAAGAAGAGAGATTATGAAAAAAAAAATAAAAAAAAAGAAGAGAGATTATGAAGTTCTATTAAAAGAAAGTATCCAATAGATTCTTTATTGGCACACTACACAGCTTGTCAATGTTTTGTTTTGTTTTAAACTCACCTAAAGGACGATGAAAGGATTAAAGAAATCCCAGACAGAGACAGAGTCAATCCTTTTGGAACACTCCCAAGGGCCTGGTTTTCTAAAGAAATCTGACTAAACTTTTAAAAATATCATTGTTCTTATCTTGGGCTAGATTTGCGGAAAGCTTCTCCCATCGGGGAGAGAACTCAGGGGATGAAAGAGGATTAATATATCCACTTCAAGTGGACATCTACAAACGTATCCCCTCCCTGACCCATCTCCTCCATCCATCTACCCACTTGTTGATTATTTGGCAAAATAATGTATTTCAATCAGAAATCAGAAAGAATGTGGCTAATTCACAAGGATGGTGCTACACAGACTGCTTTTAAGTTTTATTGTCTGCTTTAGACAGTAGGATTCAAATGAGCTAACTTGAAGGGTTCTATCCACAACACTCTTCACAAACGGTCATGGGACAAGAGGAGGACTTGAATGCACTCTGGGTTTCTCAGTTTTTAAATTACATAGACGAGGAAGGGAATTCTTAGTCTTCACCAGCCCAAATCAATCTTACAATTCCATACAGTGATAAAGAAACAAGAACGGAGACTAAAAATGCTTTAAAATGGAGCACCTATTTTAACCAATGGCTCAGTTGGTTAGCATTTGACTCTTGATTCCAACTCAGGTCATGGTCCCAGAATTGTGGGATTGAGCCCTGTGTTGGGCTCTGTGCTAGGCATGGAGCTTGCTTGAGATTCTCTCCCTCTCCCCCACTGTCCCTCCCCCCTGCGTGAACGTTCTCTCTCTGTAAAATAAAAAAATAAAAATAATGAAAATGCTTTAAAACGACAAGTAAAATAGAGTGTTAGATGATCAGAGACTATCCCCATCACTACCAAATAACAATGACATGGCAGGCCTTGAGAGCGACATCCCCTCTCTCCTCCACCTTCACACGAGGAGGTAGTGATTTATTAAAAACAACAACAAAAAGGCAGCAGAATGGAAAAAGAGATTAGATTTCACAGAGTTTGATCACCAGGTTCCAAATTTCAACAGATTGGATCGGTGGATTCAGGGGGGGAAAGGCAAATATTAAAATATTTCAAGAAAAGTAAGAGATAAAGAAATAACACATAGGACAGGTTATTTGGCAATCAACACTTAATTGTTTTAATTTCTTGACTGACTTTGTGTTGTCTTTTCATGTACATATATTCTCTGTGGTCTGTTTCCACTATACTGGCTATCCTTCTTTCCATGCTTATCCTCACCGCCTACCTGGAAGACTGCCTTAGTTGGCTCTGGCCACCATAACAAAACACCACAGACTGGGGGTTTAAAAAGCAGAGGTTTGCTTTCTCACAATTCTGGAGGCCGGAAGCCTAGAATCAAGGTGTTGGCAAGTTTGGTTTCCTGAGGCCTCTGTCCTTGATCTGCAGATGACCAACCTCTTGCTTCCTCGTCATCTGTGAATATGCACCTTGGTATCTCTTTCTCTTCTTATAAAGACACCATTCATATTAGATTTGGTCCCCATCCTAATCGCTCATTTTAATTTAACCACCTGTTTAAAGATCTTATTTCCAAACATGGTTACATTATGAGTTACTGGGAGTTAGGATATCAATATGTTAATTTGCGGGGGGTGAGAGGGGTGAGTGGGAGGGGACACACAACTTGGCCCATAACACAAACCATAAGCATGGATAATTGACTTTTCCTAATTTAAAAAAAATTAATGTTTATTTATTTTTGAAAGAGAGACAGAATGCAAGCAGGGGAGGGGCAGAGAGAGAGGGAGACACAGAATCTGAAACAGGCTCCAGTCTCTGAGCTGTCAGCACAGAGCCTGACGTGGGGCTTGAACCCACAAACTGTGAGATCATGATCTGAGCCGAAGTCAGATGCTTAGCTGACTGAGCCACCCAAGTGCCCCAAGTTTTCCTAGTCTTGAAAAAAAACCGCATCTTCATATAAGACTTCCTTCACAACTCTAAGAAACTCCCTTGCTCAGGTCAGGTTTGAACATCTATCAAGTGGCCTCATTTTCTCATCTGCAACCACTGTATCAAGTCTTTGCAATCTGACTTGAAGCAACAGCTTATAAATAAAATAGCTCCTTCCAAAACTGTTTATAATCTCCTTTGACCAAATTCAAAGACCATTTCCACATTCTCCTTCCTCTGGTTCAGAATGTAGCACTGGATACTATTACTGCTGCCTCCTTTTGGAAATGCATTCCTTCCTTGGGGATCTGACTTGACACTCTAAAAGATTTCTTGTTATTCCTTCCAGGTTCTCCCTCCTATCTTTGCTCCTGTCGCTGAGGTCCAGTCTCATTCTTCCAATCTGCTCTGTTCTCACTTTCCTTGGAAAAAGTGTGCCCTTTCGACTCACTGAGCCATGACTCCCAACATAGATAGCTGAACTGCCTTCCCTGAACTGCCTCAGAACTTGGGTCTCTTACATTCAACTCTAGTCTCTTCATTTGCAACTTTTTTCAGCCCACACTCAGCATATGCAAATTATCTTACCTCTTTTTTTCAAACCAGTGCCCTTCCCAGCACCCTCTTTGCTTTTGTGTGGGACACCCCTCATGCCTGATACTCTTGTTCTCTCTGGTCATTCATTCATGTATTATGCATGTGTTTATAGAGCGCCTGCTGGGAGGCTCACACAGTGCTAAGCAATGCAGATAACAGGTGATTGGGACAGACACAGTCCTCAGCCTTGCAATCTGCTCTTGGTCTAGGCAAGCTCTCCCTTCACACCCCACACCCTTTCACTAGATTCCATAAATCCTTCCTTTCAAACATCCCTGAAGGCCCATATCCCTCTTTCTCTCTTTTTTAACAATTCCTTGCAGTCAAAACCAACATCCCGTTTCTTTTTTTTTTCTTTATCTTCCACTCCCCCTCACCCATTTACTTCATTCCCTCTTTCGCAATGATCAGTTTGTTCTCTTAATTTATAGGTCTGTTTCTGCTTTTTGTTTTTATTTTATAGATTCATTTCTTTTGTTGTGTAGATTCCACATATAAGTGAAGTCATAGAGTATTTGTCTTTCTCTGTCTGACTTATTTCACTTAACTTGCATCCTCCAGGTGCATCCATGTTGTCGTAAACAGCAAGAGCTCATTCTTTTTTATGGCTGAGTAATATTACACACACACACACACACACACACACACACACACCCTGCATCTTCTTTATCCATTCATCTATCAATGGACACTTGGATTGTTTCCACCTCTTGGCTACTGTAAATAATGCTGCCATAAACATAGGAGTACATATATCTTTTTGAATTAGTGTTTTTGTTTTCTTTGGGAAACAATAGTGGAATTATTGAATCATGTGGTATTTCTATCTTTTAACTTTTTGAGGAACTTCCATACTGATTTTCACAGTGGCACCAGTTTATATTCTGACCAACAGTGCACAAGGGCTCCTTTTTCTCCATATGCTAATATCTTATATCTTCTTACATCAATCTTATCACACTTGGATTGATGTGATAACCTCCAAACTGACCCCCTGTCTCTAATCTCCACCACACTAGATCCTTACCACCCAGTCTCTTCAGAATATCATTATAACACACTAACCTTTAACCTTTACCAGTGTGTTCTCTGTTACCCCGTGCAGAAATTTTTCAGTGAGTGTACTGACCCTCTGAAAACAAAAATCCAAGCTATAGAGTTGGGAAGTCTGGAAGAAAATTACAGATTGGAATTCCTGCTTTGTAACTTCAATGCTTGGTGTCCCCAAGCAAATCATTCACTCTCTCTGGACCTGTTTCTTAATTGAATAATTAGGTAACTAGCTCACAGGGCTGTTATGAAGGATACTGGTACACCCTTACTACTGCCCCTACCACTGTGATTACTGTTTAGTATTCATTTAATCTTCACTCTTTATACTAGCTGTATGACCTTGGATAATTTTCTTAACCACTCTATAGCTCAGGTGTTTTTAATTTTCAAATTGGGTGTTGTTAAGGAGTGATTGTGATACTGCATACACATTACAGTACCTGCACAGAGTAAGCTCTCAATAATGGTACTATAACTTACTCTGCATCACTCACTGTAACTCCTGGATAGAGACTGTTAAGACTAAGTATGTTACAAGTGTATCCATCTCCTATTTTCTAACCTAGATTGATGAGCTGCCAGCAAAAAGAAACTGTATCTTCTATTTACTTTGTTTTCCCAACAGGGTCAAATAGCATAGAGAAAACATAATAAACCCTTCCTCAGTGAATGACAATGAATGACTTACCAGGTAACACTGTTATCCATAAAAGCACCCACTCTTTATTTGAGATTGTGATCCAGAATGTCCCTGAGGGACTTACGGTTTTTGGTTTATATCATACTCTGGGTTTTTTTTCTCTCAGAGCAGAGTGAAGTTACTCACTTCTAGCCCTATTATTATAGTAACTGAAAGTGTCTAAATTTATCTAAAACCACAAGTATTCCTCTTCTTGACACCCCCCCCCATAAAATTAACATTTTAGAAGAAAAAGAAATCTTTAAGGGGAAAATCCCTCAATTTTATCCCAAGAAAGTCATTAAATTAAAAGATTTAAACTCTATTTGATTTTAATACACAATCAGAGATTGTATGTGGGTTAATGAGTATCAGAAGTAAAGATAATTAAGATTCTGCCTCTTTTACAGAAAATAAAATGGATTCAGCATAATTCAGTCCTCCAGAGCTTTTATTGATATAATTACTAAATGCAAATATTTATGAAGTGTACAGACAACATCCAATGTTGTTTAAAATAGCAAAGAGCTATTGCTGCAACAACGGAAATTGGGAAATAGAACATCAAAAGCATCTCACAGATGCTTTGCTCACCCTGTTTATGTGGAAAATAATCAGAATATGAGGTATAATCCTATTAATAAACTCATCACTCTGAAGTGGCACCAAGGGTCAAAATGTTTGCATGGCTTCTTAGCTGAATAGAAAATGTAGTGAAAGAACATTTTTGTCTATCCATTTATACACACACACACACACACACACACACAAAATAAAGATACATACACACAAAATAAAGGTATCTATCTACCCATATAGATACATATATGTCTGCTTTGAAGAAACACAGGCCCTTTTTGCCCGTGCTAACAGTTTTCCCTCAAATTAATGAAAGAGGCACTGTATATGTTTCTTTCTTCTTTTAGCATCTTTTTGAGGAAATATACTGTGATGATACTTTTGACAGCAAATTGTACGGCTAACTTTTCAGTAATTCTTCAACTTTATTACCCTATTTAAATTTTAACCAACCAAATTTAAAATAAAAGTCCCCATATGTGGACACCTAAAATGTAAAATAGACAATAGCAGAGCTGCTCTGGTCAGAACTTCCTTTGGGCTGGGAGTGCTGAGCTCCACCTACTCCCTCCTAGACCTAACCCCTCCCCCTGCCAGTCAGGAAGACCCTCTGTGGAGCCCCTGTGATCCACGAAACCCTGTTTGAATACCTTTGAACTAGATGGCTGTAGATCATTCCATGCTCTAAATTCTATTTTTCAGCAACATTCTGGTTGTTCAACACAATGTTCAAAGACATGGTGTCATTTGTTGGAATCTGTGAGGGGAATTATGAATTACACATTTGAACTCTCAACCCTTCACCAATATCCTGTGCTTCAGCTCACATCAGCTGTGTTGCAAACCACAGCCCTCTGCTGGCACATGTTTATTTTGCAGCTCACTTCTAAATATTTTCTATACTTACTAATCTTAAACTATCACTCCCCCTACATAATACTTGTGCAGCTAGCTCTCAGAACCTCTGACGTAACGCTTTTCATTTACCCTTGTTTCTTAAAATGTCATTTCACTAAAACTGGCCTCTATTTCAGTTTTTTCAGCCACTTGAGATCATAACTCAGTCACCTAATATATTAATTCATTCTCCAACTAATGTCATTTACAAGTCTGATGAAGGTAACTTCTTTAAAGTAGAGCATCCCAGGTGCCATCTCATGCCTAATGAATCATAATCTTCAATGGCAGATCCAAGCAGTTCTGTGTTTCCCACGCACCCCCAGCTGATTTGGATGTGTGGGAACCACTACATGAGGTCTTAATACAAGTCATCTGTAGCAGTGAATGAGTCAGGACCAAGGACAGAGATCATCTGACCTATGATTATTAATTCATAATTTATACATATATATATATTTTACATTTAGATTCTTTATTTTTTTTTAAACTTTATACTTTATTGTCAGGTTGGTTTCCATATAACACCCAGTGCTCTTCCCCACAAGTGACCTCTACCAAGACCATCACCCCCCA
>CM053574.1:28688108-28777070 GCA_028646485.1 Cryptoprocta ferox | reverse complement strand
GTCAGGTCTCGGGGGGCTGCTCTCTCCGAGGCCCCGCCTTGGTGGTTGCGGGGAGAAGTATGGCGCCGCCTCCAAGTTTTGCCGGAACCAAGCATTGCAACCGCCCTTCTGAGTCTGATCTCCCTGTGCCGCGGGCGAGCCAAACTGTATTCTCCAAGCTTCGCCTCACTTCCAAATCCCAGTCCGTGCAGTTCAACACTGTCACCGGGGATGAGATGTGTTCCCGCTGGCGGCCGGCCTCCCGGCCCGGCTTGCGCCGCCCTTTTCGCGGAGCCGCTGCTGCCGCCGCCGCTGCCGCTTTTCAAGGCTCCTGGTGTGGGTTGGAGTGGATGCCGGTGCCGCTGCGCCCAAGGAAGAACTCGCCGGCCAGATGGGACGGATTTCTCTCCCGGCGCCCGGCAGTTATATATGGGGAGACGGGCGAGGTTTTCCTCCCTTAGAGATGGTTCGAGGTGCGTTTTCCGTCTCTCTTTCTCTTCCCCAGGTCTCTCCGGGGTACAGCGCGCTCTCCCTGTGTTGGGCTCTGGGGCTCCTTTCCCCTGCACCTCCGGGACCCGCCCGTCCCCTAATTTCCCAGATCACAGTCACTCACTCAGGCATCTTTGAGGTTGTCTTCTTTCTGGCGTCTGTTTCTTCTTTCCTCCACCTGCAAATCCAAGTTTTATCCCTTCAGTCCTTCTCAGTTCAATCCATACGGGCGTGCGCGGATTACAGAGCTCCCTGCTTCTCCGCCATCTTGTCCTCTCCCCCCATAATTTATATTTAACAGTTCAACCAATTAAGAATTCACTGACTCTATCCTCTTCTAAATTCTTTTGTTTTAAGTTTATTTTATTTTGAGAGACAGAGGTGGGGGGAGGGGCAAGGGGAGAGGGAGAGAGAATCCCAAGCAGGCACTGCACCATCAGCAGAGAGCGCGATGTGGGCCTCAAACTCACAAACCATGAGATCGCTACCTGAGCCAAAGTCAGTTGCTTAATGGATTGAGCCACCCAGGTGCCCTAAATTACCTTATCCAAACTGAAAACAAGAATTTTTTTTTTAATTTTTAATATAATTTTTTTTATTGTCAAGTTAGCTAACACACAGTGTATATAGTGTGCTCTTGGCTTTGGAAGTAGATTCCCATGATTTATCGCTTACATACAACACCCAGTGGCCATCCCAACAAATGCCCTCCTCAATGGCCATCACCCATTTTCCCCTCTCCCCTGGCCCCCATCAACTGTCACTTTGTTCTCTATATTTAAGAGTCTTTTATTGTTTGCCTTCCTCTCTGTTTGAAACTATTTTCCCCCATCCCTTCCCCCATGGTCTTGTGTTAAGTTTCTCAAATTCCACATATGAATAAAAACATATGATATCTGTCTTTCCCTGACTTATTTCACTTAGCATGCATAATACCCTCCAGTTCCATCCATGTTGTTGCAAATGGCAAGATTTCACTCCTTCTCATTGCCAAGTAGTATTACATTTTATATATAAACCACATCTTCTTGATCCATTCATCAGTTGATGGACATTTGGGCTCTTTCCATAATTTGGCTATTGTTGAAAGTGCTGTTATAAACATTGGGGTACACCTGCCCCTATGAATCAGCATTCCTGTATCCTTTGGATAAATTCCTAGTAGTGCTATTGCTGGGTCACAGGGTAATTTTATTTTTAATTTTTTGAGGAACCTCCACACTGTTTTCCAGAGTGGCTGCACCAGTTTGCATTCCCACCAACAGTATAAAAGAGTTCCCATTTCTCCACATCCTCACCAACATCTGTTGTTTCCTGAGTTGTTAATTTTAGCCACTCTGACTGGTGTGAGGTGGTATCTCAATGTGGTTTTGATTTGTATTTCTCTGATGATGAGTGATGTTGAGCATGTTTTCATGTGTCTGTTGGCCATCTGGATGTCTTCTTTGGAAAAGTGTCTATTCATGTCTTCTGCCTGTTTCTTCACTGGATTATGTGTTTTTCAGGTGTTGAGTTTGGTAAGTTCTTTGTAGATTTTGGATACTAACCCTTTATCTGATAGGTCATTTGCAAGTATCTTCTCCCATTCTGTCAGTTTGCCCTTTCATTTTGTTGACTGTTTCCTTTGCCATGCAGAAGCTTTTTATCTTGATGAGGTCCCAGTAGTTCATTTTTGTTTTTATTTCCCTTGCCTTTAGAGACGAGTCGAGTAAGAAGTTGCTGTGGCTGAGGTCAAAGAGGTTGTTGCCTGAAAAAAGGAATCTCTTGAGTGGCTTTCCCAAATCCTAGTTGCATCCAGATTCATCTGTTTAAAAGATTTCTTGGGGTGCCTGGGTGGCTCAGTCAGTTGGGCATCCGACTTCGGCTCAGGTCATGATCTCATGGTTCATGAATTCGAGCCCCATGTTGGGCTCTGTGCTGACAGCTCAGAGCCTGGAGCCTGTATCAGATTCTGTGTCTCCCTCTCTCTCTAATCCTCCCTCACTTGTACTCTGAGTCTCTCTCCCTCTCAAGAATAAATAATAAACATTTTTAAAAGTTTAAAAATTTAAAAAAATAAGGTTTCTATAACCCAAATTTTTTTAAAAGGCAGTGAAGTCAGTACTTCTAGTGTGCCTTGTTCCTTCTCTATGTGCCCTTAGGCCATCTATCTATTTGATTATCTGTCCTAGAATTTGGCATTGGAATGACCTTAAGTTCCTGAATCTAGAAGTTGTACTATCTAGTTACTCTCTCCTTTATAAAACATCACCAATATCTATGCAAATTGAAAAGCTCTCTTAATACCTTGCACAAAACTGGCAATTCATCCAGAACACAATTAGTCCTAAATGGACTAATCTAGATGTCCGACACTTCACCTTTATGTAGCTTCAATATCCTTAGTAGTAGTGCGTTTTACCTTTTTAGATTTGTGGTCACTTTCTGACAGGGGAAATAAAGTGTGGGAAAGCTTTTGCAGATGATAACTACAATATTATTATTAGCCAGTATTACCCGTTAACATTTCCTCATCCATCCAAATCAAAGAACCGGCTTCTTCAGGAATAATAGTGGCAATAGTAGTAATAAGGTAGAGGTAATAAATTTCCTTTTAATGCTTAATGTTCCTTCTCATAGCTTTCATACTTGGTACAGGCAATGAGTCTATATAGGTGGTTGTAGAAGAGTCTGGGCAGAAGGAAATACTATTATGTGATCCTTACAGCACTTTCACTATTACTTGCTATTCCAGACATAAAGCCAAATACTGTCTTACCCAAGGCTGCATTCTGAGTATTCAGACAGTATCTGGCACTGAGTAGGGTTCAATAATACCTAAATGTTAAGTAAATAAATGATTACATGAATACGGAGCAGCTCATCTTGTTTAATCCCTGCAATAGCCTCATGAGTTAGCTATCATTCTCTTAACCTTACAGATGAGGAAAATGAGGGTCAGAAAGGTTAAGAGACTCACTTAAGATCAAGAGTCAGTATAAGAACAACAGCTCCAGCCATGTGTTTCCGCTGCCAGATCATAAATACACCTCATCTGCCTCTAAACCACAGTACCAAGAGCATTGAGTTTGCTTTGCTGTTCAGACTCCTCCAGCTAGAGACCTTGGGGATGTCTCAGAAACTTCTCAGTATTCTCATTCGAAAAATAAACGTTGAGTGTCCTGCTTACCTTGAAAGGTGGTTTTAACACTCAAAGGAGATAATATGTAGTTAAACATGAGGAATTATTATTATTACCTCTCAAATCTTCCTTAGAATAAGATGCTTTAATATCTAAATGCCAAGGGGCTGATATTTCCTACTGTAACACAGACACCATGTAAAGGGAATTTTTTAAAATTGTAGCACAAGAAATAAATATGGAGAATGACACTGGCCCCCAATAGTTAACATTGCCCTGGATGGCACAAAAACTGGAAGTTTTATTTGCCACCTTGCAGATTAGCAGTATTGTGCGAATATTATAGAAATTTTGGTGTCATACTTACTACTATCCAGTCTCCATAGACAGGAAATCATTTAGAGGATTCTGTTGGTGTTGGCAGTTGCTTTCCTTAGTAATCATTCAGATAATGGCTTTGGCTCTCTATGAAATTTTGTCTTATTACTTGTCTAGTAAGAGGCTGAAGATTTAGGACAATTTTAGAATCGGGGCACTGAAAAGAACAGATTTCAGAAAGTAGAGTCATTATATCAGCATCCCTGGTTAGAGGCTGAGAAATGACTGCTCATTATTTGGGTCTCAGCATGAATGTTACCTACCTCCTCATGGAAGCCTTCCTTGACACTCCCACCCCTTTAATGCCCAGAATCTAGTACTTTCTTCCTATAGCATTCATCACAATTGCGATTCCTATCTTTGTGTGATTATTCAGTGTAAGTCCCACCAGACTGTAAGGTCCTTAAAGGTGTAAATAGAAGATGACAGACAGCTACAAGACGACAAGATGGGGGCGCCTGGATGGCTCAGTTGGTTGAGTATCTGGCTTTAACTCAGGTCATCATCTCACACTTCATGAGTTCAAGCCCCACACTGGGCTCTGTGCTGACAGTTCAGAGCCTGGAGCCTGATTCAAATTCTGTGTCTCCTTCTCTCTCTGCCCCTCCTCCCCTCCCCAAATTAAAATAAAAACATTTAAAAAAAAAAAGATGATGATGATAAAATGGCTGGAGGAACGGGGTGAAATGGAGTATGTTTACAAAAGTCAAGATTGCTGGTGTGTGAAGGGACAGTTTTGTTTTGAATATTAATCTGGCCATATACCTCCAGGTGGAGATGTCACATCAGAAGAGGGGTAGGGGCCAGGATGTTGAGAATGTGAAGAGAGTAGCCATTAATTCCTAATTCATAAATCTCTAGGGATGCTTGATTCTGATTCTTTCTTCTTCTTTATATTTTTGTTGAACCTGTAAGTTACCTCATAATCTTCAAATAAATTCTACATCTTGTATCCCAAAGTAAGTCTCTGTTGCTTGCAACATTATCTCCATTCTACACAAACAGAAACAAAGTTCAGTACAGTTAAGTAACTTGACTAAATCACAAAGAAAACGAGGGACAGAAGTGGGACTTGAGGCCAAGTGT
Organism: Cryptoprocta ferox; assembly: GCA_028646485.1. Taxonomy (NCBI): domain Eukaryota; kingdom Metazoa; phylum Chordata; class Mammalia; order Carnivora; family Eupleridae; genus Cryptoprocta; species Cryptoprocta ferox. Next base: position 28,772,017 of record CM053574.1, on the reverse strand, counting down.
GTTTGCAAGACACCACCTCTCTAACGTCAGAATATTACACAGCTGCTACCTGCCTGGTCTCTTTAGCAAAAAGTCTTCAAAGGCCTGGGGCCATGGGGCACTGCTCAAAGTGACTTCACAGTGGCCAAGAAAAGCAGGAGAGGCACAACTTCAAATAGAAAAGGGCATCTCTCTAGGAGAGCCAGCAGTTACAAACCTGAAATTTCAAGAGGCATCTCAAAGCAACAAGGAGTTTACTTTCTCTTCTTCGGGAGCACACTGTTATTTTACACGGACTCTCTGTTGCAAATGTGCAAGCAACTCCACTCTTGGTTCAGTTCTCCCAACAGGAGAGCAGACAGGTTGACACGTAGGGAGAAAGTTATTGTTCTCTGGGCTGGTACAGAAATTTAATTCACAGACAAATTCTCAGAGGTTAATGCACTCTCGTTTGGAGAATCTGATAAGATTTATCTACCTAAAGTAAAAAAAAAATAAGGCTCTGTGGATTCCTTTATTGAAGGGCAGGATCTCATTAGGTTATTACCTGGAAGAAAAAGAAAGGTGCTTCTCTTGTTCATTCAAGTGTTCCCCAGAGACCAGCACAGTGTCTGGTACTCAGGAGATGTTTAATTTTGAATAAAAAGAAGGCTTTTTAAAATACAAACATGGAAAATATTTTAATTTCTTAATAAAAAATAGAGGCTTTAGAAATTCTAAGTGCTATAAAAAGTTAATAGAAGAACATTAAAAAGAACAAAAGAATATTAACATTAAATAGAAGAACATCACAGGACTTTTAGACTCTTGGGAAAGGAGAGGTAAATTGTAAAGTGCTTACATTTCACAGTTCTAATGTCAAAACGCCTGGGTCACCATCCTAACCCAGCCGCAAACCAGCTATGCCAGGCTCCAGGGTACAAATGAAAGTTCCAGGGAGGGTGTAAGAGGCCATCTAAAGCAGGAGGGATCTTTGGGTCTCAGGTAGCAAGGCACCTCCCCATGGGGCCAGGGAACAGAGAAGGTGTGGGAGCCCACACAGCAATCAGATGAGGGGTGTTCACCCTACCGGAACAACCAGGGACAGAGCCAGGATACAGAGTCTGGACTCTGCCAGAGCCAGGAAAGCCAACTCCAATTCCAGAGACGTGAGAAACTAGGGCACCAATGTTGAGCATTTGGGCCAAGTCACAAAGATTTGTAATAATAGTTACTATTTGTAGTATTTTTTTATGTGAAAAGCACTATTCTAAGCATTTTTTTCATATGTTGAATCATAGCAATGTTATGAAAATTCTACGAAGGTATATTTTTACTCTCATGTTTCAGATGGGGATCTGAGGCCTATAGTGGATAAGTATCTTGCCAACATTCACATAGTTAGGAGGAAGAGGCAAGACTGGGACACAGATTTTTTGGGGTACAGAGCCAGGCCATTTAACCTCTCCATCTCAAAACCTGACTCCTTCTTTGCTCACATTGACTGATTTCATTGCTTTGTTTTATTTGCCTCAATCTGTTAGGAAAACCCTTCTCTTTCCATTTCTAAAACTGTTTAGTGGTTTATCTCAGGAAAAATATATTTCATATTCAGTATACATTAATTGAATACCTAATATATGCCAGGAACATTCACATGGGAGCTAGAAAGATGAGTGACACCATCTGGCTCTCCAAGTTTCATGAGGAGAGGGCAATAATGACAACGACAAATGTATTGCATCCTTTGGGAGCACAGCAAACTGGAGACAGCACTAATCTATTCTTGCAGATTCAGAAGGTGCCATTGCCTACTGACCTTGAACAAATTATTTAACCTATCTGTCTCAGTTTTATTGCTCTATCTGCAGTAGAGATCGTGAGCAAAGAACCCTAATAGGGTTATTCTAAGGATTAAATGAGGTAATATTTGTAAAGTGTTTAGCATAGTATCCAACATATAGTAAGTATTTTATAAATGCCATGCTATTGTTGTAGGCCTTGAACAATGTTCCAAAGAGCACCACAGAAGTTGGCCAAATAGGGGCACCTGGGTAGCTCAGTCAGTTGAGCATCCAAGTCTTGATTTCAACTCCAGGTCATGGTCCCAGGGCCATGGGATTGAGGCCTGAGTCAGGCTCTGCACTGAGCGTGGAGCCTGCTTGGGATTCTCTCTCCCTCCCTCTGCCCCTCTCCCCTGTTTGCATTCTCTCTCTCTAAAATAAAAATAAGTAAGTAAGTAAATAAATAAATAGTTAGCCAAATAGACCAGGGTGGTTAGCATATTCCTGATGCTTGGTGATTCCACTGTCATTCGGTTAAACAAGTTCTAACCAAGCTTCCTCACCAGGCCTTGTGCTACCTGCTAGAAGTACAATGAACACACTAGTCCTTGCTGGGTTCACTCAGCTTGCAGACTTCCACAAAAGACAGGCATCAAACAAAAGAGTAATAAGTGTGTAAAGTACTGCAGGGGAGAAGGATTTAACATCACCAGACATATGCTACGTCCTATTCCCTGAGTATAGGGGCTTGAACTGAGACCAAAGATGAGTAGGAGGGAATGGGGAGTCCCCGGCCCAGCTGGCAGGTACAGAAGATCACAGGCAGGGCAGCCACATCATACTTGTACTGAAGATACTATAGCAGTTATGTGAGTTTTCAAGATACTCCAATCATACAATTACCAACACAGGAACAGAGCTGAAATGAGTGTGGGTAGGATGGCTGGGCAGCACTAAGAAAACACACGACATGAGAAAGTGACCTTCAGCAAGGTCAGGGAAGCTGTTCCTGAGGAAGTGGTCATCCAGTTTAGGCGTGGCAGATGAGTCCAAGTTCACTAGGGGGAGTGCTGGGGGAGAGCGGAGAGAGGCCCAGGCATGGGAGCCACATCTGCAAAGGTCCTCTCAGGAAGGGATCTAAGCCAGGACCAGAACACCTAGTTGTGGGAGAATGGGAGGGGATGGAGGACGAAAAGGAAAGCAGGACTCCATATCAAGGTCATTAAGAATCTCAAGATTTCTGAAAGGAGTAGTTACGTATTCAGGATTTTATTCAGGTGACTAGTATTGCATTTAAAAAATTTTTTTAAACATTTATTTATTTTTGAAAGACAGAGACAGATCATGAGCAGGGGAAGGGCAGAGAGAGAGGGACACACAGAATTGGAAGCAGGCTCCAGGCTCTGAGCTGTCAGGTCAGAGCCCAACGCAGGGCTCAAACCCATGAGCCGTGAGATCATGACCTGAGCCGAAGTCGGACGTTCAACCGACTGAGCCACCCAGGTGCCCCAAAATTGCGTTTTTAAAGAATCACTGTCACTAAGGAGTATAGAACAGACCGGGAAGCAGGCCAGTGAGGATGTGGGACCATCAGTGGGGAAGCTGTTGCCAATGGCAGCTGTCCTAGCTCTGGAAATCTGAATGATCTGGGAGACAGGGGCCTCGGGCCTACAGCAGATGCAGGTCTTGCTGCAAGTAATCTTTGAACTGAGCAAACCTTGGGTGAAATCCTAGGATCTACAGTTCTGTGATTTTGGGTAAGTTGGCCTGCATTTGTGAGCTTGTACTTTCTTACCTCCAAAAGGTAAAGTTATACCTACTCCTCAGCTTGACTGTGAAGGTCAAGTTAGATAATGGATAGGAAAGCACTCAACAACTATTGATGGTGATTATTATAAATATGCACATCAACAGCTTATAGAGCAGGCTCCATTCTGTCTCAAGATGCTAATGATCATTCCTGCATATTTTCTAGACTGAGAAGACATCTGAAAAAGAATAATAATAAAAGCAAATACCGATAAAGTACTTATGATGTGCCAGGCATCTAAATACTTAACATACATTAAAACATTAATTCTCACAATAACCCTATGTGTGACGTGCATTATGTGCTCCTTATCCTTCCCTCTTCCCTCCAGCCACCCCGTCTGCCGTGTGACTTTGCAGTTCCTCTGCCCTTTGATTTTGGGTTTGGCCATGTGACTCACCTTGGTCAACAGAACAAGGCAGAAATAATGGTGTGCTAATTCCAAGACTCTGTCTCAATGGGGCCTCGTATATACCTACTTGCCCTTTTCATGATGCTGCTTTCACCATGAAAAAAGCCTCCTCTGCTATTCTTCTGGTCTGAGGAACATGGGGAGCAGATGTGAAGAAGAACCAGCCTTGCCAAGTTCACCTTGACCCACCAACTTCAAGTGGACTCTTATTTATACAAGAAATAGCAAATGATCATTGCTTTAAATCTCTGGGGGTGTAAAGCAGCCTGTTAGGCAGCATTTTTGTAGCAGTGGCTAACTGATACATTCTATAAATGGTTATCATTGTTAATGCTTATTTTACAAACGAAGAAACTGAAGCAGAGAGCAGTTCAGCAACTTACCCCAAGTTTTGCAACTAAGTGTCAGAGCTGAGATTTGAACCAAGGCAGTGAGACTTCAGAATCTGTGTTCTTGCCTTTCATACATTAAAAAGCCTCATAAGAGAGCTACATCCTTCAGGGGCACATGCACCTCAATGTTTATAGCAGCCCTATCAACAATAGCCAAATTGTGGAAAGAGCTCTAATGTCCATCACCTGAGGAATGGATGAAGAAGATGTGATACACACACACACACACACCCCGGAATACTACCTGGCAATGAAAAAGAATAAAACCCTGCCATTTGCAACAATGTGGATGGAACTAGAGGGTATTATGCTGAGCGAAATAAGCCAGAGAGAGACAGATATCATATGATTTCACTCGTGTGGAATTTAAGAAACAAAATAGATGAATGTAGGGGAAGGGAAGGAACAATAAGGTAAGAAGAGAGGGAGGCAAAGCGTAAGAGACTCTTAAATGCAGAAAACAAAATGAGGTTTGCTGGAGGGGAAGTAGATGGGAGTATGGGTTAAATGGGTGATGGGCATTAAGGAGGGCACTTTCGGGGATGAGCACTGGGTATCAGATGTAAGAGATGAATCACTTGGGTTCTACTCCTGAAGCCAAGACTATACTGTATGCTAACTGACTTGAATTTAAATTAAAAAGAAAAAAAGAAAAAGAAAGCAAGCCACATCCTTCAAATTTAAAGTGTCTGCTGGTCTTTCTAAATGTAACACAAAGCATGAAGAATAAATGAGTGAAAAATGAGAATCTGACAGCACTATGTGTTTGTGCATTAATAGTCACCAAAAAAATTATGTATCTTCAAGCTAAGAAAATGCCTATGCCTGGAATCCTACGATGTCACCACCCTCAGCATTAAGCAGCCTGCCTCAACCACCTACCTGGATGTATCGACAGCTTGGAATGATGCAAAACTTAAGTTTTATAAGTGGATGGGATGGTTTGCTGAAAGTGGAGCTTATATGAGAAGACTGGAGTCATCAATGAGTCAGGCGAGAGTGTGACTGCAGAGGCCCTGAATCATCCAACTGATCTGTCCACATCGTGATCCAACTACTGGCTAATTCCCTCATCTCTACTCCAGGGACAGATGAGCAAAGACCCATCATGAATGTCAAATAAACCCAGAATGTGCTGCTTAAAACACAGGAGGTTCAAGGCCAAAGTCAAAGGTTCCATTTTAGCAGGCAGCCCCAGACATTCGGAAATCTAGGCAGCCTCACTAAGTTTCCCTCCTTGTCAGGGAAGATGAATAAGGATGATCCGTCTCATTCCTGGGAAGACATCTCAGCTCCTGTGGGTTGATAGCAATCTCTCACCCCTCTGAATTCCCAGAACATTCTATTTGTGTCTTTCTTACCAGATTATATGTTTCCTGAAGATGAAGACTATTGTGTAGATTTCTATTTCACCCACAGCACCTTGTGTACACCTAGGTGTTTAATAAATATTTGCTCAATGAATATGGAGAAAGGAAGATATGGTTTAGAAAGGGCACAATGACTCAGGACTGTCTTGTTCACCACTATCCCATCAGCGTCTAGCGCACTGCCTGGTACTCGGTAGATGCCTAAGAGCTATGTGGTAATGAATGAGCAAATAGTCTGCACTGGGAGTCAGAGAGCCTAGGTTGGAGCTGATCTCTAAACTGTAGTGTCTTAAAAAGAAATTCCCTGTTGTTTCTGCAAATACAGATGACTGGAGGATTTTAAGTCTTGTTAAGCCACCTTCCCTTGTTCCATTAGCTCCCTGGCTGCCTCTTTCCATAAATTCTTGGTATTTGAGTTAGCTGCAGTTGAATTCTGTTGCTTGCAACCATAGAACCCTAACTGATAAGCCGGTATGTTCTCAAAATGTGGTCCAAGGACCAGTTGCATCTTACGCCATGGAGCTTAAAGACTGATCCATAGTCCTCACCCTGGACCTCAGCATCAGAATTTCCAGCAGACTTGGCCTATTTGACAAAATTCTCAGAAGACTGCTCTGCAAGCTTTGAGAACAACTGGACAAGGTGACTTCAAAGGTCCCTTCCAGCACTACAAGTCTACAATTTCATGGTACAAAAGAGCAGCCCCTTGCCGAAGTCTACACGTCTTGACTATGGGCTCCCATTACCTCTTCCAGTGTATTCCATCTCTCCACTTACTTCATCCCAGTGTCACTGGCTTTCTTTTATCATTTCTACTCCAGGACCTTCATACCTGCTGTCCCCTCAGGCTGGAACTCCTTTCTCCAAGTTCATGGCTGGCTCCTTCTTTTCCTTCAGGTCAGCTTTAATGTTGCCTCCTCAGAGAACATGGTTTATATTCCCTGTCCCGCTTGGCTTCTCAACTTCCATACTGTCTACCAGAGCATCTCAGTGGTTATCACTACCTGACTGGGTCATCACTGATTTGTTTGGTTATTTGTTTTACCTCTCCTCTACTTGGAACTCAAGTTCTGTGACTGCAGGGATGAGCCTTCTTTTGTCTCTGAAGTATCTCAAAGTATGCAAAACTTCACTTATCACATAGCAAGTTCTCAGTAAATATTGATAAATAAATGGAATCCATGAATATTAGAAAATCTTTGAACACTCTCCCACATATGATATTACTCTAAAATCAGCCTTGGATTAATAAAACCAAATGTCACATTTACCTTTATAAATTTGTCATCTCAGATATATCTCTCAGTGTATCATTCACTGCCCCAAACTTTGATCTCTCCAAAAATGGAAAAAAAAAAAAAAAAGCACCACTGTTTCTACTTTAAATTTCTTCAGCTAAGGAACACCTGGCCTAAATTTCCTTAAAGCAACAACAGCAAAGCAAGGATTCCTGTTTCTTGGAGCATCAGAAGGTCAGCTGAAATAATTTCCCCATTCGGTGCACTCACACTCGATTTGAAAACCACAGGTGCCCTCTACTGGAATTATGCAATATTGCAGCTTGAACTCAAACTGTCAAACCCATTAGGCACGGAGTGTCATGTTACCCCTGAAACCAGATGAAGTAAGCAGATGAAAAGAGCAAGAGCCACAACAAGTAAATGAGCACTACTCATGGTGCTTATCTGTTATGAGGATTAAATCCACCAAGACCAATTGGGCGGATCACTCAGAATTCTGGCCTTTGAGACACTGAGCACACTTCTACCCGTAAGACCAACAAAGATCAGGGATAACTGGTCACTTTAGGACAACCTAAGAAACAAATAGGATCAAATAGAGGGGGAAATATGCAAGAAGGAAGCACAGTATCAGAAGGGGCACACTCAAGAGAATAAGGGTAGGACCTGATGTATCCCTAGTTTGGGGGGGGGGGAGGCGGGTATCAAGTTCCTCACTGGTAAAACAAGGAAGGATTAAGAAGTGACTCAGAGCAACTGCACCTTGATGAGAAGTCATGAAATCACTCACTAAGGGGTGCCAGGTGGCTCAGTCAGTTAAGTGCCTGACTCTTGATTTCGGCTCAAGTCATGATATCACAGCTCATAAGATCGAGCCCCAAGTTGGGCTGTGCTCTGGCAGCATGAAGCCTGCTTGGGACTGTCTCTCTCTCTCTCCCTCCCTCAGAATAAATAATAAACTTTAAAAAAATCACTGACTGAAGAAAAAAAAAGAAATCACTCAGGAAGGGCTCTGGAGCAGATCCAAAATATAGACATGGTTTGGTCCACACGCTGCTGGTTAAACTATTACTCAGGAGGGGCAATGGCTCTCAGATTGGCCAGTCTGTGTGTCTCTTATGCACTTACATGCACACTCCTGATCGTGATGTCAGTACTGAGTGCGAGCGTCCTCTCCATTCACCACACTTATTGTCTAATGGCCAGCCTGCTTCGTGCATTCACATGACTTGTCTGGGCCCTGCAAGCATGACCTTATATTTTTGTCTAATCTCTTTGGGATGTTCTGCATAATGGTGAAACACCCCTCTCCTCTTCAACCCAACACACATGTGTGTGCGTGCACGCACACACACACCTTCTGCAATGTGGACTTTCTCTCCCTCCATCATGATATACTATGAAGTCCTCATTTGCTAGAAAACATGAACCAGACAGGGCTCCCCTATTTCCAGCAAGTGAGAAGCTAGGGTGACATAGGTGCTTCCCGTAAGGAAAAAACATCTGTCTCCACTCAGAAGTTAATAATTGTGTGGTGTGTGTGTATCTCTCTCCCTGTCCCTCATCCACTCATGCTTGCTCTGTCTCCCTCTCTCAAAAAAAATAAACATTAAATAATGGGGGGTGGGCACCTGGGCTGCTCAGTTGGTTGAGTGTCTGACTTTGACTCAGGTCATGATCTCACGGTTTGTGAGTTCAAGCCCTGTGTGGGGCTCTGTGCTGACAGCTCGGAGCCTGAAGCCGGCTTCGATTCTGTGTCTCCCTCTCTGTTCCTCATCTTTCATGCTCTCTGTTTCTCTTTGAAAATAAAAAATAAACATTTAAATAATTGTGGGGTGTGTGTGGGGGGGTGCATAGGTAGGTAGGAAGGGATTAATCTACATTTTCCTTTCCATTTAATATTTATAAATACTGAGTATAATTGTAAATGTGGAAAGTATCCTCTGGTAATTAAGATTCCTTTCCTAAAATGCTGTAGGTGGGAGACTGAAATGTAAAGTCATGATGTTAGCTCTTCTTACCAGCCTCAATATGTAGCGTCTGCAAAAGACCTGTACTTTAGAATCATAATGCCAGGGTATTAAGACCAGCTTATATTTTAAGCTTTCCTTAGCTTAAATAAAATTAGACAAACTCAATGGATTATTCTAACTTTTTGCATTTTTCCTTTATGAGAAGACAAGAAAAAGAAGCAAAATGAAACCAAAAGATAATTCATCAAAATGGAATCAAAATGGTACCATTTGTTACCCAGCAGGTACAGATAAATCTTCTATGCTCTCGCCACCTACTGGGCAAAGGCGGTTGTTCATGATGAAGTAGATGAGCCTTCAGTTCTCAAGCCAACAGAAAAAAAATCTGCCTTGATTCAGCAGTACTGTGCTTAACAAAAGGCAATAGGTGGGAGTGGGATTCTGACAGGGAATAAACTGGTCTTCATAAACTCTTTCTAACGGTCCAGAAAGTAGCCTGCCTCCTGCTGAAATTCGAACTGGAAATGCTGAAATTTATCCTCACCAACCAGAGGAAAGTGGTTTTTCAACGACAAGTTTGCATTTCATTATTGCCAAATCACTCTTTTAATCTACTACTTACCAGTCTGAATAAGAAAAAAGTAATCATCAGTTAAGAAGATAGTCCTTTAAGGAAATGGAGTTTTAGGGCCATTTAGAAACCTTGTAAATAATTAACATAAGCCAAATGAAACTGAGCACTGATTGTGTCCCCAGTTCTGTGTTAATTACATCATTTCAATTTTTCTCAGTAACCCTGGTAAGGTAAATACTAGCATTATTCTTATTCCAGAGATGAGGAAACTGAGATCTAGACAGTTTTAGCATTATATATACCTGAACAAAAGAATGTTTCCCTCCATAACATTATTCCTGAAGTAAAAAGTAATAATCTTATATTCATTATCATTACAGAGTCTCCCAAATTATAGAGTACTCCAGCACCAAATGGCGCTTGGGGAACACATAACATTTCTGAAGTGACCTCAGTCAATCCTACTTTTGGATCTATTATTAAGGTACGCTGCTAGAACTGGACAAAAGAAAGACAAAAAAAATTTATACATATTTCACGTATTTCCTGTTAATATGACTTCTCAAGTACAAAAGAATATCATTATAATCTCTTAAATTCATTTTTAGAAGTAAAAGAGTAAGTAGCTATTGTGAAGTATATAAACATACTTACAAGAAGAATCTTAAAATTGTTACAATAATATATGAATATCTATTTGTGATGTGGGTAAAAATTCCAGTTAACAGGACCTTAGAAAGATTTAAGAGTTCTGTATTCAAGGGTACCTGGGGGGCTCAGTCAGTTGAGTGTCCAATTTCGGCTCAGGTCGCCATCTCGAAGTCCTTGTGTTCAAGCTCTTCATCAGGCTCTGTGTTGACAGCTCAGAGCCTGGAGCCTGCTTTGGATTCTGTGTCTCCCTCTCTCTCTCTGTCCCTCCCCTGCTCATGCTCTTTCTCTCTCTCTCTCAAAAATAAATAAACATTAAAATTTTTTTTAAAAAGAGTTCTGTATTTATTTAAAAAATGAAGGTTTCTTCAAGCTGTATTAGGTGACTCAAAGGTGGCTCTGTGGTATCTAAATGGGGTGTCTGTCCCCCCAGTCAGATGGGGGGCCCCAAACGTGGGGCAACGATGGGGAGGAAGCGAGTGGCAGTGGTGTGGGAGGTGAACTAAGAATTCACTGGAGGCAGAACAGAGGAGATTGAAGTTTACTGAATATACCACAAGGGAGAGGCAGGCAGGACAGGACACGAGGCACTGTCTGTGACAAAGGTAGTGGGAGTGTTTTTAAAAAGGGAAGGTGAGGAGGTATGGCCACGTATGGAATTTTCCTTTTTGGTAACTGCCTAGTTGTAAGTAGGCCCTTGGTTGGTTAAGGCCCATGGGTATTTGAGGTGGGTCGCCCAATGGGCCTGTCTGTGTTCAGCCAGGTAGTCAATGTGGACCCTTTTTACAGTCCAGGGCTCAAGCCTGTTGGCTTAAAAGCAGCCTCTAGAGGCTCTCGTGATGAAAACAAAATTGATGTATGAAAAGAGTTCAAATGAAATAGTTTCAGGAAATACTGGAGCAGGCAAAGGCTGTATTTCAAAATTATTATATTAGGATATAAATCTCTAAAACATATGAATTTGTCCCTTCAGATCTACTTTCTACCTCCTGCCCCCCCTGCCCTTTCCCCAGGAGGTAATATGGATGGACCATGACCATGGCCTCTCTTGGCCCCTGGTTTGGTCCGGATTCAGCCAGTGGAGCCCAGGAGATCAGAGGATGGGGGAAAGCAGAAGAGTGAGGTCAGGGTACTGGTTCCTCGGTTTTGTTCCCTACATGGCCACCCCAACCAGTCTCTACCCCTCACTGGAGGCCACCACTCAATAGTTTCCTCCTTCCAGGTGACACGGCTGCTCCTTCCTGCACCATACAGACAGGCCCAGGATAGGAACACGGCTGCTACTGACCCCAGGCAGTGGTTCCCCTATACCCAGCTACGCTTTTATTAATACTCCCGTTATAATGGACCATCTTGTTTGAGTATGTATCTGTTTTCCATTGGGATGTAAATATACTATATAAATATTAATATTTTAATATTTAATTATGACAATTGCATATTAACCATTTCCTTTATATTTCTAAGAGCTTATATATTTAAGCCGACCCCAAAAATGGTGGTGGGTTGTTTTTTTTTTAATTTTCACATTAGGAAACAACCAGAGCTTCTGAAACTTGTACCCAAGCCTTTCTGACTTAAAAGTGCAAGTGCCGATCTCCTTACGAATCATAAACTAGGTAAAGACAGAAGATGTGCGGTAGACAACTGGACAATTGGGTCAAATGGAAAATGATGTATTCCATTTCTAAAGGGCTGTTGATACTTTGGGTCTTTTTTTTTTTTAATGCCAGGCTTGTTATTATAAGCACATTCTGTTGAACACAAGAGGTTTGGTTATTACCTTTTATCAGAATGTCAGGAGGACAGATTTTAAAATGAGCTAGACAATATGAGAGAACATTCTTCCCGTCCACAGAGTCTTTGAAATTGATTGCAAATGAATCGCCTCTGAACAGCATATAAGAGAGGCTGAGAGCTCTCCTAATGATGTACATCTGCGAGGCTTCACTTGGGGTTTGGCTGCATTTACATCACTATAAACTCTGCAAATTACAGCTCCGAGCCATTTCCGGCAAAGACACAGAGAATACGAATTGCAGCAGCAGGTTTCCTGCATTGGATCTCTGCCAGGAGCCTGAGTCACCGTTCCAGACATCTGTAGCACATTAAACTGTACTCTTGTTATCTCTCAACACTCTGAACAATGGCCCGAGCCTCTGACAAAACAAATGGCCAAAGCCTTTTCAAGAAACCCTCCAAAGTTAGGCAGTGAATCATGAGCCTGCACAAAACTTTTAGGGTAATTTACACTGTAGGAGAAAGCCAAAATATAGCTGAGAAGACTTTTGATAGTCTGAACTTTATTTAAACTTCATGGATTTAGGTGGTCTTGTATTATATAGACTGAACCCTGCCCCACCCCACAAATTCATATGTTAAATCCTAATTCCACTGTGATGGTATTTAGAGGTGGGGTCTTTGGGAGGTAATTAGCTCATGAAAGGCCTTAATGGCCTTACACGGAGACCCCAGAGAGCTTCCCCACCCTTCTACCTAATGAGCAAGAAGATGGCCATCTATAAACAAGGAAGTGGACCCTCCGCTGGGCACCTTATCTGCTAGTACCTTGATCTTCAATTTCCCAGTCTTCAAAACTGTGAGAAAAAAAAAAAATATATATATATATATATATATTTTTTTTTTTTTTAATTTTTAGGGGGTAGAGGGAGAGAGAGAATATTTTTTTCTTTTTGAGAGAGAGAGAGAGAGATGGAGGGGAGGGGCAACTGAGAGAGAGGGAGAAAGAGAATCCCTAGCAGGCTTCTTGCTGTCAGTGCAGAGCCCAACATGGGGCTCCATCCCACAACTCTGGGATCAAGACCTGAGCTGGAAATCAAGAGCTGGATGTTTAATCACCTAAGCCACCCAGGTGTCCCAAGAAATATATTTCTGTTGTTTATAAGCCAGCCAGACAGGGGTGTTTTTGTGGGAGCAGCCTCAATAGACGAACAAGAAAAGTCAAAATATAGCTGAGATTATTTTTTTAAAAATCTTAATGTTTTTTGAGAGAGAGAGAGAGAGAGAGAACATGAGTTGGGTAGGGGCAGAGAGAGAAGGAGGCACAGAATCCGAAGCAGTTCCAGGCTCTGAGCTGTCAGCACAGAGCCCAATGTGGGGCTCAAACCCATGAACCGTGAAATCATGACCTGAGCCGAAGTCAAACACTCAGCTGACTGAGCCACCCAGGCACCCCTAGCTGAGATGATTTTTGATAGTCTCAACTTCATTTAAACTTCACAGACTGAATAACTCTGCTAAACGGTCAACAAAAAAGGCTGGCCATTCTTAGTCCCTAAGGGAATTTAAGGCATTTAGGCCGGTAGTCAAAGATGGATAGAAATAGTAACTTCAAGCCATGTTCCCACTCCACCTCCTACTCTCCATCTTCGCTGCTGCCCCCAGTATCCAAGCCATCATCATCTTGCAGAAAAGACTGCCAACTTGTTATCATTTGGCTTCTGATTCTTGGCTCCCCTACCATCCTTTCTCCAGGCAGCAGCCATCATAATCTTTTGTAAATATAAACACAGGTATGATTTGTCTTATCTTGATCCATCCAATTGATGAGGGACAATAAGGTAAGCTGAGGGCCAAGCACAAGCTAGCACCCCACCACCCCCAACCCCGGATGGGATATGTGTGATATTCCTCAGGCACTCCTGGCTGCCCAAGAACAAAGGAAAGGAAAGAAAATAGATGATTATTTCACTGTTAAGAGTCTCCATCAGTTTACAAATAACTTAGTACAATTACAAAAAAGAAAAGCAATCTTATCAATAGCCTAAAGTCCAGGAACTCCCTACTGTCTAAAGGATAATGCTTTGCTAGAGGGAAAAACAACCTTAGCTTGACAATATCTAGGCCTCCAGTAATCTGTGAGTCTTTAGCATATAAAAATCTCTTTGGAAACTTCCCTTTGACTCTACTTCCCCCAACTCCATAATATATAACTAGTCATTCCTTACAACCCCACTGCAGCTCTTTAAGCCCACAGGTCCTGTCCCCATGCTTTATTATAAAATCAGCTTTTTGCACCAAAAACATCTTCAAGAATTCTTTCTTGGCCATCAGCTCCAAACCTCAGGATCACCCCCAAAACCTCATCACAATGATATCCTGCTTCTCCTGCAATAACATCTAAGGTCCTTCCCATAGCTCAAGGCCACCACATTCTCTAATCGCTGTCCTGTCCATGTTCAACTCCAACAATTCTCCCTATTGCTTTTTCTACTCCAGAAATTCTTTTCTTCCTTAAAAAGTCCAACCTGGTCCCTCTCTCTGGGCTTTTGCACTAACCTCTCTCTGCGTTCTGCAATTTTCTATGGCTGACTACTTCAGATCTCAACTCATACATGTATCAGTTCCTCAGAGAGGTTTTTCCTTATCATTCCTGTTTATTTTATCCATTGCAATTATCATTATTTAAAAGCACATGCAAAAGAATAATAAGGGAATCCTACAAATAACTTTATTCTCATAAATTCTACAGCTTAGAAGAAATGGACCAATTCCTCCAGAACAACAAACAACCAAAATTCAATCAATATAAAATAAACAATCTGGATACTGCTATAACCATTAAAGAAATTGAATTTGTAATTAAAGAGCTTCCAACAAAGACATCTCTAGTCCCAGATGGTTTCACTAGAAATTATACCAAACACTCAAAAAATAATTAACACCAACTTTAGACAATCTCTTTCAGAAAACAGAAGAGGAGGGAATACTTTTCAACTCATTTTATGAGGCCAGCATTATTCTGATACAAAAACCAGACACAGACATCACAAAATAAAAAACTACAGACTTATATCTTACATGAACTTACACATAAAATCATCAACAAGACATTAGCAGACTGAGTCCAACAATGTAAACAAATAATTATATGCCGTGACCAAGTTACACCTGGTCATTATCTGGTCACTTATCATGACCAAGAGTCCAAGTGTGTACCTGGAATTTATTCTTGGTATGCAAGTTTGATTCATCATTCAAAATTCAAACAATGCAACTCACCATGTTAGCAAAATAAATGAAATCATATGATCATATCAGTCAGTGCAGAGAAAGCATGTAACAAAATCCAATAGCCATTTATGATCAAAAACTCTAAGGCAAACCAGGATTAAAAAGGAAGTTCTTCGGGGTTCCTGGGTGGCTCCGTTTATGGTTAAGCAACTGGCTCTTGGTTCCAGCTCAGATCATGATCTCATAGGCCCTGGGTTCCTGACCGGCATTGAGCTCCATGTCAGAAATTGACCCGAATCAATAGAGTTAAGGGATCTTCGACAAAGGTACAAAGGCAATTCAATGGAGAAAGGATAGTATTTTCAACAAGCAGTGCTAAAACTAGACTCCCATATGCAAAAAAAAAAAAAAAAAGGAATCTAAGGAATCTAAACACAGACCTTATAACTTTCACAAAATTAACTTAAAATAGACCATATACTTAAATATAAAAAGCAACATTATAATACTTCTAGAAGATAACATAGGAGAAAATGTTTCTAAGTGACCTCAGATTTGGTACTGACTTTTTAGGCACATAACCAAAGAACATAATCCATGAAAGAAAAAAATTGTTAAAATGGACATCATTAAAATGAAAAAAAAAAAAAAACTTGTCTGTGTAAGATTCTTTTAAGATATGACACCAAATAGAAAATATTTGAAAACACATATCTGATAAAGAACACTTAAGACTCAATTTTAAAAAATAATCCAATTAAAGATGGGCAAAAGATCTGAGAACACATCTAACCAAAGAAGAAATACAGATGGAAAATAAACATATGAAAAGATGCTCAGCATCAAATGTCATTAGGGAATTACAAATAAAGCAACAATGGGATACCATTATATACCTATTAGTAATTAAAATCCAAAATACTCATAACACCAAATGCTAGTGAAGATGTGAAGCAACAGGAATTCTCATTCATTGATGGGGGTATACAAAATGGGACAATCACTCTGGAATACAATTTGGTAGTTTACAAAACTGAACCTAGTCTACCATTCAATCCAACAAACGTGTCCTTAGGTATTTACCCAAATGAGTTGAAAATTTATGTTCACGTGAAAACTGCCCACAAATGTTTATAGCAGTCTTATTCATAATTGCCAGAAACTGGAAGCAACCAACATAGCCTTCAATAGTTAAATGGATAAATAAATTGTGGTACCTCCAAACAATGTAATATTATTCAGCAACAAAAAGCAATATACATTTATGTGGCTATCAAGCCACAAAATATGAAGAGGAACCTTAAATGTATATTGAGAAGTGAAAGAACCCAGTGTGAAGAGACTACATGTTGTATGACTTCATCTATATGACAGTCTAGAGAAGGTAAAACTACAGAAACAGTAAAAGATCAGCGGTTGCCATGGGCTCCAGGAGGGAGGAAGGATGGGATGAATAGGTGGAGCATGGGGATCTTTAGGGTGCTGGAACTATTCTGTAGGACACTGTGGAAGTATACACATGATTTCATGCATTTCACAAAACCACAAAATGTACACCACAGAGTGAACCCTAATGTAAACTCCAAACTTCAGTCAATATTGGTTCATCAATTGTAACAAAGGTACCACACCAATGCAAGATATTAATATTAAGGAAAATTATATAGAGAAGAATATATGGGAACTCTCTATACTGTCTGGTCAATTTTATCTATAAACCTAGTACTGCTCTAAAAAAGAAAGTCTATTAACTAAAAAACTTAATGGTAGAATCTAGGTGGTGGGTACATTCACTAAAATTTTTTCAACTTTGCTGTATGTTTGAAACATTTTATAATAAAATAGAGAAAAAAACTTATGGCGACACAAAACCTATATACAAATGTTCATAATAGTTTCATTCATCATAGCCATTAACTGAAAACAGGCTTAATGTTCTTCAATGAGTGAATTCTTAGATTGTGTTCCATCTATATATACCATCGATGAGACTCAGAAGTCAGAAGAATTGAATTGTTGATACATAGAACAACCTGGATGAATTGAAGGAAAGCCTGAGTGAAAATAAAAAGCCAAACCCTGAAGGTTACACACTGTAAGATTTCATTACATAACTTTCTTAAAAAGGAGAAAATTATAGAAAAAGAGGACACATTCCTGGTTGCCAGCAGTTAAGACAAGGTAGAAGAGGGAGGTGGGTATGTTATTAAAAGGCAACACCACATCCTTGTGGTGATGGAGATGTTCTCTGACCTGACTGTTGTGGTGGATACATGAGCCTACATGTGTGATAAAATTGTAGAGAAGTAGACACATACACACCTACAGACATACACACACATGAGTACACACAGTAAAACTGGGGAAACCAGAAAAACATAAGTGGATTGTATCCATGGCACTATTCTGGTTATGACATCCTATTGTAATTTTCCAAGATGTTTGTACTGGGGAAAACTGGGTAAAGAGCACAGGAGATCTCTCTATTATTTCTTATAATTGCATATGAATTTACAATTACCTCAATAAAAATTCAATTTAAAAAGTTAAATGCACTATGAAATTTGTTAATTTGCTCACCACCTTTCTCTTTGCAATAGAATACAAATACCACCCGAGCAGGGACATTTTCTATCTTGTGCACTGCTGAACTCCATCATGATTCCCTGGGGTATAGGAGGCACTTAATAAAAAAAATGTGCTTAATAAACAATAATGACAGCGTGTCAGCATCAAATAACTGTTATGATACAGGCATGATTTCATTCATTCAACAGGAGTTGACTAAATGGCACCTAAGCACCTGACAGTATAGCAAGTAACCAAGATGAAGATGAAGTGTTACGGAATTTATAAGCAAATGCATGAGGCAAGGATTCTAGAAGATGTATTATTTGCTTAGCCTTCAAAAGTATCCATAGTGTCTCTTTAAGGAGAGAGAAGAGGGTACCCTAATATTCACAGACATTGTCACCCCTCTTTGGACAGTGATGAAGCCACAATGTAAAATGAGAGTTGAAGGGGACAAAGTAAACCAGAAAATGAGTTGACATGTGGTGGGACTGCTGGATTCTGAAATGTCCCCACTTCTGGGAAGCCTGTCTGAATAGAGTAAAGATTGTGATCACGAGTCTCTGCAGTGTCACTGTGTATGTCCTCTAGCTGTGTGCCCTTGGGCAGACTATTCAGCCCCCTTGAGCTGCCCTTTTCCACAATTCTAAATGGAATTAACAACACTACCTCTGTGTATATGTAACTTGCAGAGTCTGGTCCACAGTTCTCTAATGATATGTATACTTTGGGCTGTCTGCAATGATAGGCTGTCTGAATCTCTGAAAAAAATATTCAAGAGGCATTTGACTCCAAAGGCAGCCAGATTTCCCACTTAGAAATGTATTCCATTGCCATCAACTTGAATATGTAAAAATATATAAAAAAGGAGAGAAGAAAAGACCAAGAAAGCCAGAAAACCACCCTCCACCCTGCTGCAACCAATACTTCCTTTGGTACTTTTTTAAATTAACCCTTAATCATTTTATTTTTTATTTTTGTAAGTAAGCTCTACTCCCAACATGGGACTTGAACATAAAACATCGAGATCAAGAGTCACATGATCTACGGGCTTAGCCAGCCAGGTGCCCCCACTTCCCTCGGTATTTTGAAGGGACTAGACATCTAGACTTTCCACCATTTGTGACTCAATGGGAAGTGACTGGCTGAGAAGCCAAATTGGTTGGCCACTAGGGTCAAATGTCAAAAAAGAGTCTTCAAAGGGCTTACTGGAAGCTAGATTTCTTTTTAAGAAATGCGTGGACTTGTATTACTTAGAGCAGTTTTAGGTTTACATAAAAACTGAACAGGAAGTTCCCACACAGTCCTCCTCTCTACCCCCTCCCTCCGCCATAAAACATATATCTTCCCATTATTAATATCTTGCATTGGTGTGGTACATTTGTTACAGTTGATAACCAATATTGATATATTATTCTTAAATAAAGTCCATAGTTTACACTAGGTTCACCTTTGCTACTGTACATTCTATGGGTTTTGTCAAATGCACAATGTCATGTAGACACTGTTTCAGTACCACTCTGAATAGTTTCACTGCTCTAAAAATCCCCCGTGCTCCACCTATTCATTCCATCCTTCCATTATTCTGGAAGCCCGGGCAACCAATGATGATTTTATAGTCCCTATAGTTTTGCCTTCCCTAGAGTGTAATATCATATAGTATATCACCTTTTCAGATTGGTTTCTGTTACTTTCCAATAAGCATTTAAGTTTCCTCCATGACTTCTGTGGCTTGATAGCTCATTTCTTTTAACTTCTGAATAATATTCCATTGTATGGAAGTACCATAGTTTGCATATCCATTCAATTACTGAAGGAAATCTTGACTGCCCCTAGTGTTTAGCAATTGTGAATAAATCTGCTATAAACATTTGTGGGTAGTTTGTGTGTGTGTTTGTGCATGCGCGCGTGTGATTACATGTTTTCAACTCATTTGGGTAAATATCTAGGGCACATTTGCTTCATTATATGGTAGATGAGGTTTAGCTTTATAAGAGACAGAAAAACTCTCTTCCAGGGTAGACTGTAAGTAGAGACTGTCTTCCAGAGTGGCTGTATAATTTTGCATTCCCACCATCAAGGAATGACATTTCCTGTTTCTCCACGTCCTCACCAGCATTGGATATTGTTTTGCATTTTAGCCATTCAAATAGGAATATAGTGCTATTTCATTGTTGTTTTAATTTGCAATTCTCTAATTACATCTGAAGTTTAGCATCTTTCCATATGCTCATTTTCTATATGCATCTCTTCCTTGGCTAGGTGTCTAAACAGCTTTTAATTGAATTGTGTTCTTACCAGAGTTTTAAGAGTTTTTAAAAAATCTTGGATACGTGACCTTTGTCAGATATATGTTTTATAAATATTTTCTCACAGTCTGTGAGGTCCCTTTTCATTTTCTTAACCATATCCTTCACATAGAATAAATTTTTAATTGTAATGAAGTCCAACTTCTCTATTTTTTCTTTCATGGCATTTTCAGTGTTGTTTCTAAAAAGTCATCACTAAACCTGAAGTCATCTAGATTTTCTCCTATGTCCTCTTCTAGAAGTTATATAACTTTGCATCTTGCATTAAGATCTCTGATCCATTTTGATTTAAATTTTCTAAAAGATGTAAGTCAGTGTCTAGATTCATTTTTTTGGCATGTAAATATCATTTTTCTAGCACTATTTGTTGAAAATACTATCCTTTCTTTACTGGATTGCCTTGAGCCTGGATTCTATAAATAAACTTTTTTAGGTTATAAAATATTACATGCTCAGGGATATCCAGAGGTGATCACTGGTAACATTTTGGTGAATATTTCATAAATCTTTATTTATTTCATTTCGTGTGGTGTGGTGTTGTGTGTGTGTGTGTGTGTTATGTATTTGGAATCCTACTCTATTTGATCTTCCCCCTACTCAGTACTTTCCTGGGATAATTTCTGGTTTCATCCTAAAGCAGCAATTCATGGTTGTGGCCACTGAAAAATATTATGCATACTCTTTTACTATTGAATTTTTTGCTTAACCAAATATTGTGACTATTTTTTCTAAGCAATTTTCTATGTCGTCATGTTTTTTTTTTTTTTTGGTCACTGCATATTATCCCATGATATATTCAACCAAATTCTAATGGTCAGACATTTAGGTTGTTTCCAATATTTCTCTGTGTTGTTAAATGAGACATAAGGAAAGAAGCTATCCTGGACTTGAGTGAGGCTAGGAAAGTGGCTTTTAAAGATTTAGAAAGGAGGCCCAGACAGAAGGTACAAGGCTAGAAGGGTAAGGGAGTTTTGTATGTCCAGAGAATACTAGAATACTTGGGTTGGGGCACCTGGCTGGCTCAGTCAGTGGAGCATGCAACTCTTGATGAGTTCCAGCCCCATGTTGGGCATAGAGATTACTTTAAAAAAGAGAAAGAGAATACTACTTGGGTTAAGGCTACCAAGATCCAAGGACCCCCACAGATGAACAACTTCCCAAAGGTGCGACCACTTCTAGAACTCTGATTAAACTCAAGGAGAATGGAAACCTCATGAACTTCCAGGTGCGGTAGCTTCTACCGGCCCTGCCCTCGTTCATGTCCTATGTGCATGTCTGTGCTCTCTCCGTAGCACCAAACCCAACACTGATATTGATGAGGGAGCCAAAGGCAAGCTGAGGGCAAAGGACAAGCTAACCCCCCTACCTCCTGCACCCTGCCCCTGGTGGGATATATGTGACATCCCTCAGGCACTTCTGGCTGCCAAAGAACAAAGCAGAAAACAAGTGGTTAACTGATAGAGATCACAGTCCTGCAGGACAATCACCATCAGTTCGCAACTGTCTTAAATGACTCACAAGAAAAAAGCCACCTTATCAAAAGTTAAGACCTCCAGAAATCTATAGACTCAATTTCCTGGAGTCCTAACATCACCCTCTCCTCCGAAGGATAGAAAATCTTACATAACCAGTCACCCTTCACACTTATAATGCAGCTCTTTCTGCCCACTGGTTCTGTCCCCATGCTATAATAAAAACACCATTTTGCATCAAAAACATCTCAAGAATTCTTTCTTGGCCATTAGCTCCAGAGCCCCACTGCAAGTCACATCAATATGATCACCGTCTCCTCTGGGACTTTGTACGCCTGAGCACAGGGCTGTGTCTCAGTTGCCTTCACAGCCCAGACGTTGGGACAGTGTAAGGCACCTATAAGGGGCTCAGTCCCCATCCTGGAATTAAACCGTCTTCCAGTAGTAGATTTCCCAAGCCTGTCCTAGAGACACTCAATCTAGCAGCTACAAAGAGTCAAAGGAAATGCTCATGAGCAAGAGGCAGGGTCTGCAGTCACTCAGTCAGCCTAGAATTCCAGTCAGCCTAGAATTCCAAGTCCTCACAAAGGCATCTACCTCTGAAGAAGCCAGCTTGCATCTGAGTGTCTGGGACTAGTGAAGTGACCTCTAATTACCATCATCTATTTGTACACACACACACACACACACACACACACACACACACGCACTCACACACGTTTGCGATAATTACCTGGATATCTCAGGCTGAATTTCAGCAGAGGAGCTAATGAAAGGTAGTTATGAGGATGGCTGTTATGTGCACCTGGTTTCTCTTGACTACGTCCTCTGGCAAGCAGCATTCGTCTCCCATCCCATGGACTCTACCTTACAGCAACCGTGTCTAAGCCATACCCTCTCCTGGTGGGCCACATTCTACACCCACCTGAGGTTAACATTCTGAGTGTAAGAGCCAAAGCTAGCTCCTGACGGAGGTCTCATAAGCATAGAGATATGCCTGTGTTCTCTGTTCCTGCCTGCACAAAGCTTTTACATGGGGAAGGGGGGTTGTATTAGCTATTCTGAATTCCACAGCTAAACCATTTGCAATTATATACTCCTGCCCTGTTCATTAAAACAGCTGTGAGCCAAAAATACTTCATAGTACTTGACTGAAATAACACAGATTGTTCTAAAAAAATAATAATGCTATTTAAATTCTAAGATGTTTTCTACAGTCCACCACCAGGTGTCACCAATTTCTCTATTGCTATAGACCATCTCTTCATTCTTTAATACAGTTTGTTTAGAAAATGTCTTAATAAACATTTCAGCTTTTTTAAAAAATTCACTATGTAGTAAATGAAAACATGCATATAAAATTAGATGGAAAATACAAAACTTAATTACACATTTGGACTGTGGACTGCTATAAACAAAAAAGGGATAATCTAATAGCAAATCAAAAATTCCCCCCTTTTCCTGTAAGCGATCATTTTTGTGTTTGCCTTCCCTTGAAACCAAGGCTATTCTTTCTTTTGGGATACAAAGATGATATGAGGCTGGGGGTAGAGGACTATAGGTTAAGTTTCTGAAAGGTCTAACAAGAGATAGAGTTCACCAGATTTGAAAGTTTCCTTAATTTGAATTCAGCAAAGCAAGGTTAAGGTAATTTTAAGGTTTAGGGGGGAAAAAACCTGTTTTTGAGAAAGTGTGAGTTTTAATTTGCTTTTTTAAGGATGCAGCAGATTAAGGCAGTGGTTCTTAGCCAGAGATGATTTTGTCCTCTAGGAGACATTTAGCCATGTCTGGAAACATTCTTGATTGTCACAGCTGGCGGGGGTGGGGGGTCTTCTACTGACATCTGTGAGTAGAGGCTAGGGATACTGCACAAAGTATTGGTGCATGAAGCAGCTTCCACTGAAAAAACAAAGGATTTTTCAGCCCAATAAACCCAACATTGAGAAACTCTGCTCTTGGATAATAGAGACTCCAGAAAGAACCTTGGAGTCAGGCTAAGTTTAAATCCTCAATGTTTCACATAATAGCTTAGTGACTTTAGGCAACTTACTAAAGCTTTCTGGGTTTTGTTCTCTCATTTATAAAATTGGGATGATGAAATCTACATCCCAGGGAAATGAGAGAAGCCTGGGACATAATGGGACATATTAGTCTCATTTCCATAATTATTATTAAGGTTCCGACCTTAAGGTGTATACATGTCTCTTTTCTCTTCCTTCTCTCCGTTCTTCCCCCAATAAACACGTTGAAGGGGCCCTCTTAGCAAAGTACTAAACTAAACCCTGGGGATTCAACAGGAGAAGGGACAGACATATTTTAAGCATCAAGGAGTTTGCATTCCAGTGTAAGAGACAGTCATTAAATGATAACTTACTCCAGGAGTATAACTCGGGTGAACTGTACAAAACCACACAAGCATAAAGTGAACCAAACCTGAGGACAGGGCTGGAAGGTGGCCATCAGGAAGACCTTCCTGTGGAAGGGACCTTGGGGCTGAATGCAATGGATAAGTCAGAGCAGCAAATAAAGAAGAGTGAGGAAGAGAAAGTCAAGACCAGCGAACCACAAGCCTCAAGTTCCTAAGGTGGGAAGGGGCACAAGACTTCCTGAAGTCCACCTAGAAAACTCACCCTTCTTCTTCCCTTAGGGCATGTTCTGAAACTTTTTCTAGATGTTAGATCTATATTCTAGATCTATATGCTAGTTGTGCTTTGAAAGGGAACACACCCCAGAGAAGATGGAAGCATGACCCTCAAGATTGCCTATCAGTTAAAGATAAATTCAGAATTCATACAGCACCTATCTTTTATCTCATCAGTGTTACAGATTCTTCCCTACTTGCCAATTAGAAAGTATGTGGCAGGACAGACATACTGACTTAAGCCTTTTCCAAACCCTCAGCTTCTAGCACATAGCCTGGACTATAAAAGCTCACTAGATATTTATTGATTTGTTGCCAGATGCCTGAGGTCTAGGACCCAATTCTGCTACTTTCAGTTGTGACTTTGAAAAATTTCTTAACTTCTCTGAGTTTTAACTTCCTCATAACAAAAGTGAGAGGGTGTACTACCCAGGGCTTTAAGAACAGGTTTATGCCCTGTAGAGAATATCTTTCAAGATCCCCAGGTAAAAAATATTTAGGTGGCTTTATATTTGAGCCCTAGGACCCTTCTAGATTGCTAGCCTGTTTTAGTGATCCCGATGGAATGCACTCGAGAGAGTGGGTGCAAATGTTATCTGTTCACTATTTCTGTTCTTATTGGAAAAGGATGAGAAAAAGTCCACAGGATGACTTGGAGCATAGATGAGGGAATTTTTAAAGAATTCATAGGACTGCCCTTGTTCATGAACATCTAATAAACTTCTGTGATTAGCTTTGAAAACCAAAAGTCTTATTTTGGCTGCCTCAGAAGAATTCTGAAACATTAGCCTTGGAAACGTCTTTAGAAATCTTTTGTTTGTGTATGTATGTATGTATGTACGTATTTATGGAGAGAGAGGGCACGCACAAGTGGAGGAGAGGGGCAGAGGGAGAGAGAGAAAAATCTTAAGCAGGCTCTGTGCTCAGCACGGAGCCCAACACAGGGCTGGATCTCACAACCCTGGGATCATGCCCAGAGCTGAAATCAAGAGTTGGATGCTGAACCAATTGAGCCACCCAGGTGCCCCAGAAATCTTTTAATCCTAAAATAGCAACAGGTTTCATTTTTTCTAGTAGACTGTGTCCAGTTAGCAACGCTGCCTGGATTAGTATGTTGAAAAGGATCCTGAGGCTGCACCCAGACTTAAAGGACAAATAGTGTGGTGATTGAGTAACAATGTTTGCCATAGCATGGGCTTAATGGTGATAGTGGCATGTGTGTTGTGTATTTCTGACCCTCACCTAGACCAATACACTCCTTATAATGATGATGAAGGATCAGAGTTTAGTGACCTGTACAAGTGTAATCTTCATCTAGAGTATAAGATTAGTGGACCTCTATTATTATTAATTTTTGTCTGAACAGAAAGTTTTATTTTAGAAAATTGTTTTGTCCTCATCCATTATACACTATCCATCATATGCCATCTATCTGTTATATGTTAGTACAATGGACTGTCAAGAGCATAGCTAGACTCCCTGGGTCCAAATATCAGCTCACCAATTACAAGCTATATGACCTTAAACAAGTCACTTAATCTCTCTGTACCTCATCCTAATCTGTAAAGTAGAGATAGTAATAATTCCTCTTTCACAGGATTCATGGAAAGATTAAATGAATTAATACATATAAATAAAGTACTGAATTGTGACTAGCATATAAAAACACTTTCTAAGTGTTCATGGTCTCATATATTCCTACTTTGGTTAGGGCATTTATTTAAGGACTGACATGCACACTGGGAAAGAAGTGGTCTCTCTCTGAGGTCTCAGGCAGACGGTCTCAGGAAGAATCACAGAAGTTCAAACTTGGTTGTGACCATGGTGGCAGCGTGTGGTGAAACTCTGTTACAAACACAAGAAAGAATAGCTAATAGATGGAGCTAGAAAGACAGATCCTGATGACACTGTTTGAAATCCTGCATCCAGTCATGTCTTGCACAGAAATCCAAACCTAGATTTAAAGGTTATTTTGTTTGCTTGTTTTGCCTAAGCAAATCTGAGGACTATTCTGAACCACTCACAATTATAAGACCCTTTACTATTTGGCAAGGGACTTTTAACTCCCATGTAGAGGTCTGTTCTTGAAGTCATGTGTTCCAGAAAAATGCACCCGAAGGACCTAGGGGAAACTGACCAGTCCCATGAGCAAGAACGACTGGGGCCCCAGCACTGCTTTTCCAAAGGGGACTTTGCTGGATAAAAGGCTCCTAAGGGCTAAGAAGCACTTTGGAGCCCAGAAAGAGTCACTGAGCATCCTGACAATACCTGGCACAGCTGAGCCTACGCGTGCCAGACCACGGAATCCTCTCAGCCCAGCCAGCCCAAACTGAGGCTAAAATATCTGCAGGGATGCCCAGAGCCCTGAACACGAGGCACCACGTGTCCTCCTGGCGTGCCACCTGATTTCAGAAGGCTGTGCTATGGCATTTACTTTCCTGCTCTAATAATGGTATCTTCCCCTTTATTAGGGAGGTAGCTGCGTGACCAAGCAAGGATGACCTTTGTGGGCAAAACCCAGAGGTACCTGGACAGCTTGTGTCTGGTCAAGAACTTAGTCTTGATCCTGAGAGTCCCGAGTCAGAAGAAGAAATCAGTCTCATCCTTGATCTAGCCTGTATGCTAGACACCTGAGCTGTAACTGAGAAAGCAAAGACAAGCAGGTTTACAGGGTAACCATATGATTTACTGTACAGAGACACTTTAGTGAGTAGGAACAGTATGAATTAGTCCCGGACCGGGTGTAAGCCAGGGCAGCCCTACGACATGCAATCAACTCTTACTGGTCATGAGGGGGCACAGTTCTCTCCTCTAGAAATGTACCACACTGGGGCGCCTGGTGGCTCAGTCGGTTGAGCGTCTGATTCTTGATTTCGGCTCAGGTCATGATCCCAGGGTCGTGGGGTTGAGCCCCGTGTTGGGCCCTGTACTGTGGAGCCTGCTTGGGAATCTGTCTCTCTCCCTTTGCCCCTCTCCCTTGCTCTCTCTCTCTCTAAAAAGAAAAGAAATGAAATGAAATGAACCACATTACATTTTGGAGATTTGATCTGATTCAAGACATTCAGATTAAAATCGAACTGGTTCCATTTTTTCCAAAATTACTACGTCGTGATTACGGGGCAAAGGTTAGCAGCACAGGTTGGTTAAAGG
Source organism: Cryptoprocta ferox (assembly GCA_028646485.1). Taxonomy (NCBI): domain Eukaryota; kingdom Metazoa; phylum Chordata; class Mammalia; order Carnivora; family Eupleridae; genus Cryptoprocta; species Cryptoprocta ferox. Next base: position 28,744,738 of record CM053574.1, on the reverse strand, counting down.
ATTAGACTATTTTTGAAATACTATGTTAATCTATTTCTTTTTTTTTTTATTTTTAAAGTTTATTTATTTATTTTTAAATATTTTTAAATGTTTATTTTTGAGATAGAGAGACAGAGTAGAAGCAGGGGAGGGGCAGAGAGAGGGAGACAGAATCTGAAGCAGGCTCCAGGCTCCGAGCTGTCAGCACAGAACCTTATGTAGGGCTTGAACTCACACACACACACACACACACACACACACACAGAGAAAGAGAGAGAGACAGTGAGGGGCAGAGAGAGAGGGAGAGAGAGAATCCCAAGCATGCTCTGCACTGTCAGCACAGAGCCCAACATAGGGCTTGAATTCACAAACCATGAGATCATGAATTGAGCGGAAATCAAGAGTCAGACACTTAGCCAACCAAGCCACCCAGGCACCCCTGTGTTCATCAATTTTAGACCCTGGGTTCAAATCCTGGCTCACCACTAAACATCTGAGCCATCTGGGATAAGTTATCTCTCCGTACCTCAGTTTTCTCACCTGTAAAATGGAGCTAAGAAGAGCAGCTACTTCGTTGGATTGTTGCGATAATTAAATTAAAATGTAGGTTAAGTGACCAGGTTAGTGGCTGACACATAGTAAACTCTTAATTATTAGTGGCTATTATTTGTAATATTTAAATAGGTTGTGAGGTGAGAGGTCTGGAGCCAGTGTGCCAAATAGTCAAAATCTTTCATTTGTTCACTTAAACAAACATTGTGTCCTCCCAGGCTAATTGGTGTAAGGACTACCCCTATTTCGAAAAATACAATAGCTGAGATAATCTTCAGGCTGGATTTGACTTATAGATTATATTCAAGTCATTCAGATAAAAATGTATTGAGCAGTTCATACAATACAGCTGATTTAATAAATGCTGGGGATGGTGGCAGTCAATTCGGGAAAACAGCAAATCTGGCCTCTCATGGACATTATAATAAATAAAAGAAAAAAAATAAAGCCATACAATGCTTGTATTTAAATGCAAGCCACTAACAAATCTGGCAAGTTTATTTAATCATAGTGGATTCGGACACCAGCTCTGGGGAATTGAGTTCTTCGGACTCACATCAATCCTCCTATCTGATGCGTATTTTGCATGAACACAGTGCACAAGCTTCTACAGCTTTTCTGCTAAGCTCCAGAGCCCTGCATTCCTCCCAGGACTACTGGCTCCTATTCTTAGTCACCAGCAATTTTGCTTTTAGGCTCATTCTCTTGTCCATTTTGAAAACACATGATTGTGAGTCAAAGCCAGAGGGAACAGACATGTCAGGGGACTGGCGCCTGGAACTCTCAACCTAATGATTAAGTTCCTAGATTATGCTGGTACATTATGAATTCCTTCTTTTAAATACAGACCAGTTTCATGTGATATGAAACGGGAGGACTCAGGCAGGATCAAACAGGTCACCTAATTGTGGCAAAATGTACAGCCAGAATAAAAGATTCTGGACAGACCCAAAGAGAGAGATGAGGGCTCTGAGCTTCTAGAACCAGGAGATGAGGGGAAAAGTGAGAAAGAACACTCACTGTGCTTCTATCATAGTTCTTCTGAGGGTGTGCTAAATTTTGTTGTTGTTAGGACTCAGTATTGAGCATCTTGAATGATATAACTAGTCTTGTGACAGATCTGGGATTTGTGGAATTTGTTAGAAGTAATGTTAAAACCTAGTGATGGGGCCACTAATATCTATTTTAGATTCAGCATATGTGATATTCTATAATTGAATCACATTTTACAGTTTATGCCCAATTAATTTGTTAACAGTATTTAGTTTGTGCTTCTGGTCCCATCTGCATCTTTCCTGGTCCTTTTCATACACTGCCTTTTTAAAAGCAAATTTCTGGACATACATGTATATACAGAGAAGAGCAAAACAGCTCAATGAATTTTTACAGAGTGAACGCACCTGCCTACTCAGTTCCTAGATCAAGAAACAGAATAGTTTTGGAACCCCCGAAGTACCCTATGCTCTTCCCACCAAAGCTAGCTACTATCTTGACTTTGAAGACCATAGATTGTTTTTAAAAATTGAATTGTACACTATATTCTCTTTTGTATCTGGTTTCTTGTGTTAATATTTTTTGTATGAAATTCATCAATGTTGTGTGAACTTCCAGTTTGTTCGTTCTTTCTGCTGCAAGCGGTCCACTGTATAAATACACCACAATGTCATCATACTACTGATGGGTATTTGTGGTTTCTAAATAGGCTGCTAGGAACATACTTATTTGTGTCTTTTGGGAAACATACACAACAGACTAAAGTTACTTGAATATATTATATACAGTTGTATGTAATAATCTATAACACAATACATATATGTAATTCATATGCATTTATTACATATATATGATACTTACACATATATTCAAAATAAACCTACATATATATTCACTTTAGTAGGTACCACTAAACAGCTATCCAAAGTTACATCAATTCATACTCCTAAACAGTATAAAAAAAGTTCTAATTCTTCTATATTCTTGCCATCACTTGGTATTGTCTTTTTCATTTTAGTCATTTTGGCGGGGGGGGGGGAAGTCATTTACTTTTATAGTGTGTGTATTTATCTCTATTTTCCATTTGTCATAGCCAGTGACTTATTTTTTTCCCTCCCAATTTGCATGAATGATTGCAAGTTTAACATAGCTAGTAATCAACATATATCTTGTCACTGGGGGGAAAAAGCTAAAAAATAAAATGTGAGTGACTCATTTTATTTCTGTAAGAGATTTAGTCTTATAATGGATTGAGAAATATTACTATTAATTTTGGTAAAATTTAGAAGCACAGAAAAGAATCTGATGGTCATTCAAATCCAAGATATTTCCATCTTATACCTCCTAAAATTAGCCCTACCTAAACTTAATGAGAAAGAGTACCAGTACAACCCTTCAAGTATTTCCATGAGTCAATTTCCACTGAGCCAATTCTTGCCATGAACTTCTGCTTTCTTGTAAAGATCTCAAAGTCAATAATAACCACGACTCCCTTTTTTGCTGCTATGTAACAGAGAGAGAGAGAGAGAGAGAGAGAAGGAGGGAGGGAGAGAGAGACCAATGGATGAAGACACTGGTATCACTGTGAGAAGGTGGATGACCAAGGACCAGAGTCTAGGCCTTCAGCCTTCCAGTATTATTATTACAGGAAATCACCTTTAGGACAAGACTGGTCACTCAGTGATCTGGAATTTTAAAAAAAAAAATGCAGTTCCAATCAGTGACCCTCTGGAGTTCCTTTTAATCCCCAAGAAATGGAGATGTTCCCTGGAATCTTGGCATGGTCCCATTTGTTATGAGACCTACACAATGTAGACATGGCTCACCTATTGCCCCTAATATCTGATAATGGAAGAATAAAATAGAGAGGCAGCTCGGTGGCTCAGTCGGTTGAGCATCCAACTTGGGCTCAGGTCATGATCTCACGGTTCATGAGTTCGAGCCCCGCCAGTGGGCTCTGTGCTGATAGTTCAGAGCTTGGAGACTGCTTTGGATTCTGTGTCTCCCTCTCTCTCTGCTCCTCCCCTGCTCATGCTCTCTCTCAAAAATAAAAAATAAATAAACATTAAAAATGAATTTAAAAAAAGAATAAAATAGATCCATTGCAAGCTAATTTGATCCACACAACAATCCCAAATATGTGTGCTGAGAGCTAAGTTCTAAGTAAGGTCCCAAGCCAGCCTCAGCCTCTGCTGTCTGTAGAGTGCTGGGTAAGACCTCACCCTCTGCAGTCACACAGATGGGTCCAAACTCCTGTACTCCTGTTGGCTTCAGTGGGGCCTCTAACATGTCCCTCAACTTTTCTAAACCTCATTTTTCTCATTGTGAAAGTAAGAAGTGCTGTGGAAGTTAGAGATCGTGTGTGTGTGTGGCAGAATCATAATTTGAGATATTAACCAGTTCTTTCTTTTATTCTCCCCACCTCAGCCCATGTAGGTGGGGAGATATGTATGGGTCACCATTTGTCCTGGAGCTAGATTCCTTAAAATTGGACCAATGAATAAAAATGACAATTTCTCAGCTCCTTGCTCCAACTCAGACACCCACAAGTGGAGACAGCATGAATCCTCTTTTATTGATCCAAGACTCCCAGAGCCTGTAGTGCTGTGGGGACAGGACATCCAAAACTTCCCATGGGTCTTGAGGGGGACAAGAACACTGACTGAGGAGGAGAGATGCATGGACTTGTACAGGGTCATGTTGTGGGCACAAAAAGCTATGTGTCAGATGTCAGCTACATGGGTAGTTTCCACAGGGAATAATGAGAGGATTGGACTTCAACCTTAGCAGCTTATCTGAGCCAGGCATCCAATGGGGGTGAGTCAGAACTGGTACATTGTCTGGTCTCCATGTGGAGATGTGTCAAGGTCTGACTAAATGAATTCATGCTGAGTGTAAGAGGCCAGCAGAGGGCCTGCCGGGTCCAGACAGAGAAGAGAACACCCACTTCTTACTGTCACCAGGTTGGCACCTGTGAGATGTCCTGGGCTTAGTATCCTCCTTGGGTGAAAAGAGACAATAAATCGTAGAGGAGGGGGTAGTTCTGAACATGACCCAATTCCAGACCTGGACTTACCCATTTTTGGATCAGACCTTCCTTGGAAGTGTGTAGATGATGCTCTGACCACTAGGGAGATTATGAGTTCAAATTATTTTATTAAAGAAACTATTAACATTGTGGTTCTTGTATACCCAAGTGAGTGATGCTGAGAATTCATACCTGTTACATGTGGGAAAATGCCTTGTACAAATAAACGGTCATTAGTATTATTTGGAAGATCTAATTAACATTCTGTCTCTTGTCACCCAAGAATTAAGTTGTAATCATGGTGGCTGTTCTGCCATGCTATAAATAGTGCCTACTAACACTGTACTAGCAGTGAAAATTTCAGCCTTTAACCTGCTGGGAGGACTTTTTTGGATATTAGGATATAAATGCAGACTACACACCAGATGGCCTCATTAAAAAAAAAAAAATCTGATTTGTATAAAGCATTCTTTACCATTATCAACCTCATTTAATGTAACTATGAAAACATGAGAAGAAAATATCTTCAGAGAATTGGAAAATCACAACACAGGTTTTCTGTGTTCATAGGAAGCCATGTGCCTCTCACTTGTGATATTTGTTGTGCTCTCTCCTGAAATCTATGGAGGACAGCCAGTCACCCATCACCATCTGGCCAAGCTAATTCTGGGTGGCTGCAGCTGCAACCCAGGGTCTGGTAATCATAGCTCCCAGTTGTCTCCATGATAAATAGCTAGCTCAAGTGGCTGCCTGGCCAGCAGATTTCACTATGGGCAGCTTCCTTCTCCAGCAAGAGATCTAGATTTCAAAGCACCAAAAGAGTACCCTAACCATTCACAAACCCAATACGATACAGTTCCTTTCTCTCCTCCTTGCGTCTGTATTGACCTTTCAGGACCATTCGATTGGACCACACATTTCACCAAGTTAAGACCTCTTACATGGACCGTTGCAATAGTCCCATAATTCGTCCCTCTGTTTTGATTCTCCATTCTATAAGCTATCTATAGTCTATCCAATGTCAGTCCCAGGTTAATCATCCAAAAGCCCCGATCAAGCCATATCACCTTCCAAATCACAAACATTTAATACCCCCATGTTGGTGACACACAAATGCAAACTTCCTGCCTTAGCTTTCAAGACTCTTACCTTCTGGTCTTAGTTTTGGAAAGCTATTTAATGTGATGGTTGACGTCAGTGATACTGATTCAAAGCTGAGATCTATTATTTCCTTAATATTCTTTTATCAGGTTATTCTTTCAGTTTACTCATCTTAAAATGAGATTAATGATACTTCCACAATTGTGGTAGGGATTAAGTTAAATCAAAGTAATCTGCCTAGTACTTTAGCACTGAAAATATTCACTGGAGGTTAAGTGACAGTTATAATAATTACTATTAATTTTTCAGTATTATTTCCTGCTTTTGACGAATAGTCCAGCAACAATAAACTATAGTGAGGCAGTACAGTGTAAGTGGTTAATCATTAGGACTTGCAATCAGAGTGTGTGGGCTTGAAAGATGACTTTGCCACTTGCTGTGTGATTTGAGCAAGTTACTTAACCTTTCTGGGCCTTGCTGTCCTCCTCAGTAAAATCGAAATAATAATACCTGCCTCTTGGTAATGCTGTGAGTAGTAAATGAGAGAACGCATATGAACAGCTTAACGTTATTCTTGGAACAAAGTAAGTGCTGAGGGAAAATCAAGCATTATTTCCTGTGCTATTTTGAGTTTACTTTAATACACTCTCTTTGAATGTACATCCCTCTTGTTTGCATGTATTAATTCCCACCCACCCAGCCCCATTCTAGAACCACCCTACACACCTTATGTTCCTTTTATAACTCTCCAGGTACTATAGTCTTTAAACCCAGATCAAACACTCAAAAATGTTTCCTCCTCCAGGAAGCTTTTCCTGATGCTTCAGCAGGAAATAACTTCTCTGAAATAAATTACTCTGGAAGTTTGAAAGAGTACCTTTCCAACAGATCTGAGGCATTCTGGACTGTGTATGTTTTATCTCAACAATGAAATGATCAAGTTTGAGGACAGAGACTCAGTCTATTCCATCTTTCTATCCCCTCCATAGTAGGACCTCAGCAAATGCTCACAGACCTGTTTTATCCAGTTCCCATCCCTTTGACCAAAGGACCCAGATGTTTAGGAACTGAAGCTATAAATTCAGGAGAAAGAAGGTGGACTGTCCCTTGGAAAGTGAGCATCTCTAACACCTGAGCCAATCCATAATATTACATGTGGCCCTTTCTTATTTCCTCTGGTGCCAGTTTTTTAAGAATTTTGCCCTCAAGAAAAAGCATTGTTGATGATTCAAAAGCTCTGTTGTTCTTCAAAAGAAACAAATGTCAAAAACTCTGCCCTGACAAATGCCACAGTCACTCTGCAGCCAGAGCCCTGCTACTTTGAATTCTATTGAGGTGCTTAAACTAGTCCTTCTCTTTGAGCCTTTACCTGATCTTGAAAAAGAGGCCTCTTTGAGGTTTAAGGTCTTATCTTCCACTCCTATCTTTGCAGTGCCTAGCTAAGGAAGCTCTCATTGGATAATCCCCAATGAACAGCCTCTCCCTATCCCTTAAGGGGATGCTTATGGAGGATAAATGCCCTATGGTACAGATGGCCCTTACACTGACTCTGTAGCCTCTTCAGAAAATACCACTCTCAGTGAGGAAGTAAATATTAGATGGACACTTGTAAATCTCTTTGCATTTCCATATATTAATCTCAGTGATGAGCTTCTCAAGGGTCGGGAAGATGTTGGGACCACTTCCAACTGTGACTTCGGGGGAGTGTTTAACCTCTCTGAGCTTTTGTTTCCTCATCTGTAAAGTGGAAATAATACCACTTGCCTGAAAACCTATGGAAAAATCAATGAGTCAGAGAAAGCAAAGTGCCTACCACAGTACCCAATCCATTTGTGACATCCAGAGTAGATGCCCATCTCCTCTGTGTACATGTGTTCATATCTCCAGCACCCTGTAGAATGTTCATGACAAACATTTATGGACATTATGAAAACACTCTACCCCTCCAAGCACTGAATGCAGAGGATTGCTGTGTACTTCTCCAATGAGTGTCAGCTCTCTTACTATTCCTCCATCGGGAAGATTTTCCTCATTGCCGCCAAGCAGGGACATTGCAAGAAGGCAATGTCTCTCCTCACTGACTGTTGTAACAGACCTAATTGGGTTAGCAACAACAGTGGACTCCTTGGTGACAGGCAAGCTGTAAACACACTGGAGGAAGAGCTACCACTTGAACCTTCTCAGAGCTGAGAACTGCTAATTCCCTGCCAGTCAGCCTAACATGTCAGAAGGTTGAATGGGAGCTTTATACTGTAGGCTGCAAGAAAACCTTCAACTGATTTTATTCAAGGGGCGTTTTCTTCATGTTCTGATTGGCTACCCATGTGGATAGGTGTGCGTAAATATACGGAGAACTTTCACACGTGTACATGAAGCTAGAGATTCAGATTCTCTTCCCTAAAAGAGGGGCAGAGAGTTTCTCCTTCCCTAGGTAATATTGAAGAATAAGTACCCACTATACACTTAGCAATGAACTGGGTATTCAGACTACAGAGCAAATAAAGCAAAGTCCTCATTTTTAAGTCCCCACCAAAGTCATGGATTTGGACATATGTACTACTCATCCTTTAGGGGCTCAAAATTAATTTCTCCTTTATCTGTACCCATATATAACTTGGCTTTCATAACCATTGTTAACAGTAATCACCTTACTCTATTCCAGAAATAGAAATGAATTCTTACGTAAATATTCATCTCCACAATCCTCAACAAAGCAAGATTAGGGAGAGAATGAAACACACCTTCCTCTTTGAACTGTTCTCCAGCACCCACATTTCTACAATAAAATACGGTTTACTTTTATACTAAGACTATAAGGAAAAAGTGCTATTGTATTTAAAGGTCAGAAATGCACTAAGCCTCTTGAGTCATATTTTGACAAAATGAAAATGCTGTGATAAAATATTGATATTTTCTGAAAATAAGTTTTAAAACATGTAAAGTCTTTTCTATATTTGAAAGAAATATCTGGAGGGCATACACTTCAAAAATACAGTCTAATTAGGTTATTCTGGGTTAAGTATCCAATCCATATCTAGCATGCTTTCCCAAGCAATGAACTTTTTCTCCCTGATTTTTCTGGAACACATGTTTTCTAGCACTATTAAGTCTCCTGGCTTTTAACCTTAAAATGTTGATTTAATCAGAGGAGGGGAAAAGAGAACAGGTTTTGGATTACAATTTCTTTGAAATGGCAAGAATTCCTGGAGAACCAAGTACCCTATCCTCGTTTTTCCAGAGGAGGAAAACTAAGAACAAGGTCACAGAATAAAATACAATGCTAAGGTTAAAATTTGTGTCTGCTTCTCAGAGTGATGCCATTTCCATTCAGAAAGTCAGTAAACAAGAAGCACAGTTCCCAAAAGGTGTAGATAAGCTGTTAGGGTTTTAAAAGTTCTGTTGTACCTGTCAGTGGAAAATGATGGTTGATTCACTCACTCACTCACTCACTCACTCACTCGGTGCCTCCTAACTTACTGCCCTGTGATGGACAATTCTCTAAATTCTGTGGACACAGGGCAGGGAGTGGTACTTGGGCCCTGTCTTCCTAGTCAAGAGGTATGGAAATACAGACTAAGTTCTTGGATTTCTAAGTTCTCTATAATGAGTTATTTTCTTTTTAACAAGACACACCTTTATTAAGCGCCCCACTAGCAAGTTGAATATAGTCTTCTTCAACTTAATCTGCAAATATCTACTAAAAGGAAAAGGAATATTTTCAGAATATATGGTGGCCATATGTAAGATTATTTTTCTTCTATTTTAACTTGACATCCACTTTATTTAATTCTTTATTTTGAGAGAGAGAGAGAGTGAGAGAGCACAGAGGAGGGGCAGAGAGAGAGGGTGAATTCCAAACTGGCTCTGTGGACAATCTCACCTTAAGATCACAACCTGAGCAAAAATCAAGAGTCAGATGCTTAACCAGCTGAACCACCCAGGAGCCCCTTGATATTCATTTTTTTTTAATTAAAAAAAAATTTTTTAATGTTTATTATTTTTGAGGAGAGAGAGAGACAGAGACAGATCACGAGCAGGGGAGGGGCAGAGAGAGGGAGGCACAGAATTCGAAACAGGTTCCGGGCTCTGAGCTATCAGCACAAAGCCCAACATGAGGCTCAAACCTATGAATTGTGAGATCATGACCTGAGCTGAAGTCAGACACTTAACTGACTAAGCCACCCATATGCCTCTCCATTTTAATAACCAAGGGTAGTTATGCTGATTTCCCATTGACTCATTAAGTCCACTTTAAGAATTTATAATTAAGAAATATAAAAAATGTGCATAAAGACATATTATCTATTTTTTTGAAGTTTATTTTTCTATTTTGAGAGAGTCAGAGATAGTGCATGTGGGGTAGGGGCAGAGAGAGAGGGAGAATTCCAAACAGGTTCTCGGCGGTCAGTGCAGAGCATGATGTGGGGCTCAAACTCATGAAACTGTGAGATCATGAACTGAGCCGAGGCTTAACCAACTGAGCCACCCAGGTTCCCCAAGCTGTGTTATCTGAAGATGTTCGCATGGGGCTCAGGTCATGATCCTAGGCTCCCAGGATTGAGTCCCACATGAGTCTCAAACTCATGAAACTGTGAGATCATGAACTGAGCCGAGGCTTAACCAACTGAGCCACCCAGGTTCCCCAAGCTGTGTTATCTGAAGATGTTCGCATGGGGCTCAGGTCATGATCCTAGGCTCCCAGGATTGAGTCCCCCTGCTTAAGATTCTGTCTCTCCCTCTGCCCCTCTTCCCTACTTTCTCTCTCTTTCTCTCTCTCTGGCAGGGGTCCAGAGCCCACGTGGAAAGGTCGGGCACGAACAGGATAAGGAACGTCATTCATCATGTCAAGAAGGAAAGGGAAGAGGATGTGTATGAACACTGGTAAGTTAGGGAAGCAGGTCTGGCCACAGGAAGTAGAAGGAAATGCCTTCTCTTTTATCTGGAAGTAAGAAATGAGTGCATCTGCTGACAGGGAAGGGAGAGACAGTTGTAACAAAAGTTTAAGGAGATGTGGTCCAGTTTGAAATAGCCCCTTTGAAGAACAGCAGGAAGAAAGAGAGAGAGCTGACTAAGGAAGCAGAGATTTCTAGGCAGCACCTAGGTCCCAGCTGGTAGGAGTTTGTGGATTTATAGTTTTAATAACAGCAAATTAAGTCTTTGGCCAGCAGGTTACAAAATAGCAAGTACAGTTGATCTTATTTATGTAAAATCATATGCATATATCTTTGGGCACACAGGCAGAGAGAGATGTCTAGAAGAAAATTCACCAGTATGTCAAGCACCATCAGTTTATGCGGTGAGTGATTTTGATGTATATTTTATTCTTTATTGTTTGGATTACTTAGTATGACTCATTTCATTGTTAGATTTATTTCATATTTGCACATCACTGGAATTTACCATATTGCCAGTGGTGGGAGGCATTTATAGAACTACAGAATTTTCTATCTGAAAGGGATCATTTTGTCCTACCTTCTCCATTTAGTTAGTTGGTTAAATTTGAGAGAGAGAGTGCAAAGAAGGGAAAGGGGCAGAAGGAGAGGGGCAAAAGGGGGGGGGGAGGGAGGGGGGAGAGAGAGAGAGAGAGAGAGAGAGAATCCCAAGTAGGCTCTGTACTGAGCATGGAGCCCCCCCTCTACTCCTTCCCCCACAACACGGGGCTCAGTCTCACAACCGTGGGATCATGACCTGAGTCGAAATCAAGAGTTGGTCACTTAATGGACTGAGCCACCCACGTTCCCCATATCTTCTTCTTTTAAATATTGAGGAAAGTGATGCCCAGAAAGAGGAAGTTCCTTTATAAAAAGTCTTTTAAGGATTTAACTACAGAGACGGGTGGGTCCTACGTGCCCTAACTCCTACCCAAGAGTCTTTCCTCTGCAAAATTCAGATAGAGTATTAAATTTATTTTTTTTTAATTTTTTAGAGTATTAAATTTAAAATAATGTAGAGAAGACCGTCTTTAACCTGGGTGTTGAAGGCACTTTTTGGATAATGATATATCCTGTTTGAGGATGATACTTTCACGTATGCATATATGTATATGTGTATATATGTTTGTGCATATAGATGTATACACGTACATACACACACAACTTTAAATCTAGATTGCATATACACATTACTACTTTTATCTTACAGACTACATCTCTACAGACACCACATTGAGAATTTCTATGGAGAAGTCAGTCGGATAATTTCTTTACCACTATTATCCCAATGGACAGCCAGTGGTTGTCAGGGGCACAGATAAAATTTCTCAAACTGACAACTGAGATGCATAAAATACAATTCCACCTCATTTCCTTTTATAGTGAGATGTTAAGGGGGAAAACCAGAAGTTAATTAAAAACACAGAGAAAGTAGAGAGACTTTTAAATAAAACAAAACAAAAATACTACTGCCTTCCCTTACCTTCTGTTCATTCGTGCACATTCAACTTTGGACACCTGCATTAAATGGCATTTTTATGTCTTATAGATAGTCTTGAGCTAGCTAGAGGAGTTTGGAGTGCAGGGAACAACTCATCACTGTCCCCTCTAATGCACCAGTCTTTACGTGTTTAACCCTGGCATCCAAAGCAAGGTATTCTCATGGTCTGAGCACATCCCATTGGCCTCCTTCCTGATTTCTCTTAAGAAAACCAGCTCTTCCTGCAAGCTCACTGCTTGTTCTAGAGCTGGAACATGGACCAAGACTAAGCTGGCCAGTGCCCCAACCAGTGGCCTCAAGACTGGCTCAGCATTGCACACGTGTGCCCATCAGAACCTGTGGGCCAGCAGGAACCTTCTGCTGAGACTTGAGAACGGAAGACACTGTTTCCACTGGACTTGGACTTGAGAAGACACAGGGTGGGATGGCTATAACAAGAATCTGTCTGAGAGGGAGCCAAAAAAAGTGTAAGCAGAGCTGAGACAAAAAAATAAGAGGTTAAAATTACGACGTTTCTGTTTTTTGAAAGTGAATACTGTCAAACAGTTTTAAGTTCATATGGTTCATACTAATCGATTTGGATGACCATGAGTTGAACTTCTGACCTAAAGCCAGTTCTAACCATGGACTTGTCAGTCACATAAGCCAGTAAGTTCCCTGTTTTATAAGCAAGTGTGGATGTTATTACTTTTTTTTAACTGGACAAAACAATGAGTCCACCTTCTTCCTTAAAGTCAAGGTGTTGTGTGAAGAAACCAAATAAATAAGATATTGATAGAGAGAGATGAGATAGACTCCATCTCAACTCCATCAAAGGGAAAAAGAAGTGGATCTAGGATGGTAGGGTTGGGGAGGAGTTGGGGCTGAGCCTTGGAGGTAGAGGGTGGGGCATGGGGAGAAGCTCCTTCCTAAACCCAGCTGGGCACTGGGTCTCTGCTTGAGGAAACATTTTACTCAGCAGAGCAGACCTAAGGGCTGGAGGTAGGTGGGTGCACAGAACAAGGCTTAAGATATTGTCTATTGTCATGCAAATCTCATCTTAAACAAAATTCCAGAAGAAGCCATTAGGCAGAAGAAGGCCACTTATGTGTGCCTCATACACATTGTATAGGAGAGTCTAGGGGACCAGAGCCCCTACTGTTTGCAGGATCGGACCCTGGAAAGGAAAGGGTGGCAGAAAGAATCATTGAGGGAGATCTGCAGAGGTCTCTCGTTGAATATTCAGTAGAGAACCTATAAGCACATGCATGTGAGTGAGATGCCCATGGAGGAGAGAGGACCACCTCAAAGATTAAAGAAGAGAGTCTCTGATGTCTACACAGGACTGGGAACTGTACCTGAGCCCACTGGCAGGAGTGGAAAAGCTGGCAGGCATTGTATAGAAGACTCAGAAGTATCTTGCCTCAGAACTGGGTAATAATTAGCCCTAGACCAAATATCTCTCTGGTCCTAACAAACAAATCCTAAAAGCAAGACCTCAAAGGACCAAACTGATTCCAAATAACGTATCCAATCCCAGAACACAGCTCAATAATATTTATAGAAAATAAAAACCATCATCAAACATGGTAAAATTCACAATATCTAAAATCCAAGCAAATATTACCAAACATGCAAACAGAAAGGGAAATACAGTCCATGATGAGGAGAAATAGCAATTGAAACTGACATAGAAGTGACACAGATGTTAGAATTAGCATACAAGGACATTGCAACAGCTGTAACTGTACTACAGAAGTTCAAGAAGTTGAATAGAGACATACATAGAAGATTTAAAAAAAGACTCAACTTGAACTTGTAGGGTTGAAAACTGCAGTGTGTGTCTGAAATGAAAACTATATTTGATAGAGTTAATGGCAGGTTAGAATTATAGAAGAAAAGACTGGTCAATTTAAAGACACAGGAATAGAAATGACCCAAAATGAAACACAGAATTTTATAATGGACTGATTATCAATGATCTGTAGGACCTCTTCAACAGCCCTAACATAAGATTTTGAATCCCCAGAGAAAGGAAGAGAAGAAAAGAAAATTGGAGAATGACTACTGAAAAATTTCCAGATTTGCTGAAAATTATAAACCCATGGATCTAAAAAGCTTCATGAAGTCCTATGCACAATAAACATGAAGGAAACTACCCTAACGTACATCACAATTAAATTATTCAAATCATTATATAGAGAAAAGTCTTAAACACAGCCAGGGAGAAAAGACATATTATGTAGAGAGGAAAGAGGATAAGGATTATGGAAATTTTCCAAAACAAGTGGAAGACAGGGGAGCAACATCTTTGAAATGCTGAAAGCAAAAACCCTCACAACCTAGAATTTCATATACAGCAAAAATGTCTTTCAAAACAAAGATGACATAAAGACTTTTTCAGACAAAATGAAGCTGAAAACATTTATCACTAGCAGACATGTGCCACACAGGAAAAATATATATATATTAAAGAAAGTCTTTCAAATGGAAGAGAAATGATACCAGAAAGACATGTGGATCTATGCACAGGAATGAGAAGCATGACAAATGGTAATAACATCATTTATTATATGCCAATTATACCTCAATAAAGTGTTAAAAAATAAAATATGTGTTGGTAAATAAAATTTGCATAAGGAAATAGTTGCTGAATATCTGCTATATGGTCGAAAACAACACTGATTAGGTCTATTCCTTGTCCCAGAATGGCTTGTGGACTACAATGAAATTAGAGAGACCACAGTGAGGGGCCTATGGGTGGCTCAGTTGGTTAAGTGTTCAACTTTGGCTCAGGTCATGATCTCATGGTTAGTGAGTTTGAGCCCTGCATCAGGCTCTCTGCTGTCAGCACAGAGCCTGCCTCAGATCCTCTTTCCCCCTCTCTCTCTGCCCCTCCCCTGCTCATTCTCTCTCTCACTCTCAAATAAATAAAAACTTCAAAAACCAAGAGAGAGAGAGAGAGAGAGAGAGCCCACAGTGAAAAGCTCCAAAAATTAAAACAAAAAACAAAAAATAGCTTCTTCTTTTATCTTTCAACTTAAATGCCAAAGCAAAATGAAGGATCTGGTTCTACTGTTTCTTGTATATGCTGGATATTCAGATGCATGTTCTTCCTCTTCCTTAATATTTACTAGGATTATTGAAGATAATCTTCCTTTTCTCTGTGTCCTTCAAAGTCCTTTACTTTGGTATAAATCCTTATTCATTATTTTTCCCTAATGTGAGCCAGATTAAAAGCCATGAACTATGTCCTTTTCAAGTCTGATATCAGATCTCTATTAGTCTCTTAATAGCAACTGCAATTAGACCAGAGTCTATGTTTTTCTTTCTTTTTTTTTTAAAGTGAACTTTCTAAATAGGTTCCCTCCTAAGAATCTTATCAACACAGGATTTCTCACTTCATCTCAATGTGTGACCTCTTTTAAGACAACTTAATATATGAAAATCAAAATTTAAAGAACTTGTAAATTGAGGGCTGATTGTCTGTGTTAGAAAAGATTTTCATGAAGAATTCCTTCAACTTGAAAAAAAGTTATCTGACAGAGAGGCTGAGGTGAGGGGATGGCAAGGAAAGGAAAGGCTGTAAAACTGCTAGCTAACGGCTGAGGAAGCTGCTAATTAAAGGGTGGAGGAAGATGAAACATTTCTGAAATCATAATGTCAGTCAATGAGAAAATATGAATATATTAGTATACAACTTCTGGGGAAACAGACATATATGGAATGAAGGAATTAAAGTAAACTCAGTACTTTGTTATTAGTAACCATTTTTAATTTTTTTTAATGTTTATTTATTTTTTGAGAGACAGAGAGAGAGGGAGACACAGAATCTGAAGCAGGCTCCAGGCTCTGAGTTGTCAGCACAGAGCCTGATGTGGGGCTCAAACTCACAAACTGTGAGATCATGACTTAAGCCAAAGTTGAAGTCAGATGCTTAACTGACTGAATCACCCAGATGCCACTACTAACCATTTTTAAAGTGAGTTTCCAAATAGAAAATTGGTTTCAATAGAAAGCTCTTGTTTAAGGTGGTGGTGAAGATGCCAGCAAAGGTAATATACAGTGGTTATGAACTTGGGATTGGAAGTCAGACATCCTGACTTTGAATCCTGCCTCATTCATGAAACTTGTATGGGATCCCAGGTGAATTACTTAACCTTAGAGCCTCCATTTCCACAACTATAATACAGAGACATTAACAGTATCTCCTCCTTTGTATGACTGGGAAAACTAAGTTGGATAATGCAATATACAACAATGGATAAACCACAAGATTACTTTAAATTCGCACATATGAAAAAGGAGCATAATGAGAAACCCTACTAAAGAGAGATGCTTTCATTTCGCACAGAACCTTGCACAAAGTATTTAATATATGAAAACTATTATTACTATTATTATTATTATCCAGAAACTTCCTCCAGTTATTCTGCCTTCACCATGAAGAGTATAAATTTTATAGTTTAGGAGAATAAGCACAATAAAAATAATGCCGGTTGAAAAAAAACAATCCCTCCCTCCCTTCCCCAGATGATACAACTGGGGAAGAATTGCCTTCCTCACGTCTCAACTGACTTGGTGTCAAACTCCTCGTTAAAATCACCTGTCTCCCAAAAGCCATCTTCCATTTATATGGAGTCCATCTGAAATTGTGCAAAGAAAACTTACTCTTTTTCAAGGATGAGTGAGAGGGAGCTTTGACTGATTTCTTTGCATTTGGAAGTAATAATTAAGCAAACTGAGTTCCCTGCTACTTTGATCTTTATCATTATAATGAACCCCTTGGCAAATTTTAACGGGCCCATCTACAAATTAATTTTATATTGTTTTTCATCATTGGTAAATCTGATAGACAGATGTTGAGTATATATAAGTGAAAGTCCCTAGGAACCTGTCAGTCTGCTCTGCCAGTGGGGAACCATCAGGTGTCAGAAAAAAAGTCACCTGCCCTAGTGCAGAGTCCTATTTATAACAGCAACCTATTTCATGTTCTGAGAGTGAGGAACACTGGATTGCTTTAAATTCAAACACACTGAAAGGGAGCATATTGAGAAACTTCACTAAAGACAGATGCTTTCTCCCTTGCCCCAAAGGCTTGTTCCTTGGGGCTGCAGCAAGCTGGCACCTGAACTTAAATCGACATTTCAAATCAAGGAGCCTGACATGCAATTATGAGATGAATAAGACAGCAGTCTTTGCCTCCAAGGACTTATAAAGGATATAGAAGGGACAAATGTTATTCTTATAAGATACTGTAAAAGCAAGTGTGCTTTGAGAATCCAAAGGCTCCCAAGACAATGGAGAAGAATATGAAAAGCTGTCTGGGATGGAGAAGGAGCATTTGCATTGGGCCTTGAATGATGAGTTAGACCTTGGCAGGAGGAGGTGCAGAAATTGGGGGTGAACAGGGCATTCTGGTTGCAATGGTTATGGAAAGATGCTAAATGACCAATCATCTCAGTCTACCCAGGACTGAGGAGTTTCCTGGGACACAGGCCTTACAGTTTTGGGACTGGGAAATACCATGGCAAACAGGGAGGAGTTGTCATCCTAGGATACACAAGAAGGGCCAGAGAGCTGGTTCTGAGACTACCTAACAACTCACTTTGACAAGGACAGTCTCTGAGAGGTGACGTGAGTGAGTGACCTGTATTTCAAATACCTAGGATGCTTGTTAAAAATAAAGATGCCTTGGCCCTACCCCCGATTGACTGAATCAGGATATATGCTTGGTGGAGCCTAGGTGTATGTGTTTTAAACAAGTTCTCCAGGAGGTTATTAATCATAATATAGTTTGAAAACTACAGAGAATATAGGGTTTGTGTAAGGGGAAAAAATCTAAAACACACCTCATATACTCATTACTTAAATACTCAAGTTTTCGGTTGTTTATAGTATGAGGAATTCTCTTTTTCCTGTCAGAATGTGTACTGGTTATCAACTGCTATGTAACAAAGTAGCAGTTAAGTGGATAACAAAAATTATCCACTTAAAACAACAAATATTTAGGGGCACCTGGGTGGCTCAGTTCATTAAGTGTCTGACTCTTGATTTCAGCTCAGGTCATGATCTCATGGTTTGTAAGTTCAAGCCCTGTCAGGCTCTGTGTGTCAGCACAGAGCCTGCGTGGGATTCTCTCTCTCTCTCTGCCCCGTCCGGCTCTCTCTCTCTCTCTCAAAATAAATAAATAATTAGAAACAACAACAACAACAACAACAATATTTATTACTTTGTGATTTCTGAAGGTCAGGAACCCAGAAGAGCTTAGCTGGATGACTCTGGCACAGGGTATCTCATGATATTGCAGTCAAACTGTCAGCTATGGCTATAGTCATGTCAAGGCTCAGCTTCGGCTGGAGAGGTCATTCATGTGATTGTCTGAAAACTGTATTTCCTCCCTGGCTGTTGGCTGAAGGTTTCTGATTTCTATCTCCCAGGCCTCTCCATTGGGCAGACCAACTCAGTGCAGTGTGAGAGGGGGGCTACACAAAGAAAGGTGTGACTATCAAGGAGGTAGGGGTCATTGGAAACAATCTTGGAGGCTACTCTTGTAATTCTCAAACTGGACCCATTATAGAGATCTGGAGACTGAGGCTCAGAAAGAATATAACTTTCCCCGTTTTTCTACAGGTAATGTTATGGCAGGATCAGGACTGAAATCAAGACCTATCTGATCTTTTTTTTTTAATGCTATTCACATTTTCTTTTCTTTTCTTTTAACATTTATTTATTTTTGAGAGACAGAGAAGGACAGATCATGAGCAGGGGAGGGGCAGAGAGGGAGGGACACACAGAATCGGAAATAGGCTCCAGGCTCTGAGCTGTCAGCACAGAGCCCGACGTGGAGCTCGAACCCACGGACTGTGAGATCATGACCTGAGCCGAAGTCGGCCACTCAACTGACTGAGCCACCCAGGTGCTCCAAGACCTATCTATCTTTAACTTGCCCGAAACCTTGTCATCACTACACTAGTCTTCTTCACAAAAAGCATTGAATAAAAATTATCAAATGAATTCACATTTACTAAGACACTAATTTGTCTCATCACTAAACAATACAATTATACATTTAATATTAAATAAAATTAATAAAACTAAATAACATAAACAATTTCCAGAAAGGGCCAACTCTTCATTATGAATCCTCTCCTTTTCTTCCAGTAGATACACGTGATGTTTTTATTGGGGGAAAAAAAAAAGGTGGAGGGGTAGAAGGGGGAGATTGTGATATTGATATTCCCAAGAGGAATATGTTGAGTATTTTGCAGGAGTCATTCTATACAATTCTCACTTGTGATATTTTTAAATCAGAGAATTCCAGCTGGGAGGCACTGAGAGAAAAACAAAATCTTTTAACAAGAAATAAAAAATTGTAGCATGCCCTGCAATTTAGAGGATCGACTCCCTTGTAAATTATACTATTTCTCTGGTTTGATCTTTCCTTTGCTCTGAGTAATTCTGATATCGTTTAGAGAGGAAAACTGTAACCGAATGACCAGTAACTTAAGATTTCTTTTACACACACACACACACACACACACAGACACTTGTTTTTCTCATTCACCTGATTCTCAAGCCGATTGGAGGTCTTAACTGTTTCAGGAGTTGGATTGGCCTTGGTCATGCCTTTTTGTCTCCCCTTAGTTCCCAAATGTTTTCCCCTATAAGAGAACCCACTTGCAGAAAAGGATCTGCTAGCAGTCATTTGCAATACAATATAAAATTAACCCAGCTGTTACTGTTTCTGAGAAAATTTGCCATTTAAATGTTATCACCAACTGCGGAATGAACAGCTTTTTTGAACAGACCTAAAATAGGAAAAGAGGAGTGCAGCAGAAAAGGCATAAGCACTCTTTGGAGAATTCATGTGATGTTTCAAGGTAAAGTGGGAGCACGTTTCTATGTTGGATCAGTTCTACAGCTCTTGGTGACAGTATAGTTTTGCTCCTCAACTGCCCAGAAACCCCCTGGGAGGGCTTACTTAATTACATGGGACCTCCTTGGGACATGAACTCTATGTCCCTTAACCCTCACAGTAGATCATGATGGACAGTATCTCCAGATAATTCAGCTTTCTCTCAGTCAACTCAAAAGAACCACTCTGCTTTATGGAAGAACACCAGGTAACACCTAACAGTGAAGTAGCTTCTTTAAAAACCTCAGCAAAAATTGCTGGTAGAGTCTAAAAGATCATGTCTGTGAAGTAATAATGATTTTTTTAAAAAGGGGAAATAAATGAAACTAAAGTCTACATTCAGTGGTTTTCGTAACTCTTGATAGCAGCTATCCTCTGTTGAGTACTTACCAAGAGTCAACTTGACCTCTCCTTAGTATTTTACACACAGTTTAAAATTTCATGGTCACAATAAATATATGATGTTAGTATGTCTATCCCAATTTGGACAGGTAAGATTAAAAACTCTTCCACACTTGGAAATAATTGAGCTCATCACTTCTCGGCCTTTTGGCTAAGATCAAGTATGGAAATAATTGAGCTCAAACCTGAATATGGATTTCTCTGGCTCCACAGGATAAATTACCTTCTGTGGATATAATGAGTTATCACTTAGTAGGCATGCTCACACAAGGGCTCTTATGCTGTTTGATTTCCAAAGTCTAGCAAATGGCTAAACAGATATTAATGAGTTCATTGTACATTTGAACACCCGTATAGTATGTACACTTGAAGCTTGTATTTGTAGGTGGTTTGCCCAGGATCTCACCGGTTAGTAAGTGGCCAAGACAGGACCCAGATCAAGGTCTTTTGGGGCTTCCTTCTCTCTACCTCAACCCACATTAAAGAGATGCTTGCACCAGGGCACCATAAACACAGCAGTGATGTTTAGAAGTGGTAAGTTTATACAGAGCATTTTACTCTCAAGTTTTGTTCTGAGTTCAGAATTACAAGGTAGAATACCTCCAAAGCTAGTATTTCTACATGAATACTTTGCAAGTTTTTATATATAATGATCTTCACCTCTGAAAATATACATAAAATGCTTGTACTCATTGTTAATTTCTAAGTTTGTTATTAGGACTATCCATTATATTTGTATTTAGAAAAACAAAACAAACATATTTATTTATTTATTTATTTTGAGAGAGAGAGAGAGAGAGAGAGAGAGAGCGAGAGCGAGTGCGCAACTGGGAATATCTCAAGCAGGCTCTAAGCTCGTGGGGAACCAGATGTAGGGCTCAAGCCCGCCACCCTGGGATCATGACCTGAGCTGAAATCAAGAGTCAGACATTCAACTGTTCAACTTGTAAGACCCTACCCCCTCGGGTCAAACTGGACCTTAAAATACCAACCACTGTTTTACTCTCCAACCCTGGTAGATAATTAAAGGTTGAACAACTGGGCTCTGGAAAGCCCCTAAGATGTCACAATTGATTGTAACCTAAAGGCTAACTTGTTTTTCAAGATTTCTGTTAAGCAACCCCACCCCTTTACTAAGATCTGGCCAAGGCAAAGTCACCTATCACTGCCCCGTGGCATCTTAGGTGTCTAACTATGACTGGTCATTTTAAAAGACAAAGAACTTTAAAATGATAGGTTCCCGCCAAAAGCTAATGTTTTTTTGTGTCAAAATATGATTGACCACTTTGAAATGCTCTAAACTGTGATTGGTTAACTAAATGATGACACCTTCCGTATCACTAAACCCTTAAAAACCCTGAGCTCCTGCTCTTCGGGGCGCTCTTCAGAGGACTTAGAGCAGGGGCTGTCCATTAACCAACTCCGTTTGTGTTCGTGGATGACTCGCATTGTGTACTCTCGGTGACTCGCATTGGGGAAAAAGGTCTAACAAACTGACTAAACCACCCAGGGACCCCTCAAAAATAGTTTTAAAGACACATTTGAAGAAAAGATGATAAAGTATGCACATTTATTCAGTGTGGCTGTTGAATACTATTGATGGTTTATTTCAATAATGAAAATAAACACATTAAAATTTTTATAAAATATTCTCATTCACTGAGGAACGTAATATATTACATGCCTAGATAATTTAAGACCATTGCAATAAAGCTGTATAAAGGAGAACATAATGAACTCAGAGTCAGGCCCACTGAGATTTAAATCTTGTTCCTATAATTTAATTTAGTCATGTGGCTTTGGACATAATGATATTTCCAAAATTCAGTCTTTAATCTACAAAATAATAGCAATCTTACAAGGAGTGATGAGAGAACATAAAGCCCCTCACATATTGCCTGCCATGAAGGAAATGCTCTAAAAAGTTTTCTTTCCCTCCCATTAATCTGTATGAATGATAAAAATAGATCCTTGCTGCAAAAGCCCAGTTTATGGTGGGAAACACAAGCTTAACTCAAGAGCGCAGACAGGAAAACCATGAGTCTCCCAATATAGAAGAAGACATTTCTTTTATGACACTTCGAAGAAGTAAAGGAACAACCTGGGAGTTTGAGATGGTTCTAGAAGGATGGGTAAAATTTCAACAGAGGAGAAAATGATGAAAACAAGGGATGTTGATGAAAAATGACATTCCAGGTGGAAAAATGATTAATTCATTTATTCATACATCCATTCATTTAGGAAAGATTTGCATGCCTACCATGAAGCAGGCACAACTCTAGGTAATGGAATTGTAGAAGTGAAGTTGACAGACAAGCTCATCCTCATGGAGTATACACTCCAGTGAAGCTTATGTGTAACATTTGATATTAGAGTGAAGTTAATTCATTTGACATCAGGCAAACATTTGAGTCTTTTTGTGCTGTAGAGGACAAGATGGGAACTTTACAAAATCCAGAAGTGTCAAGAAGTGACACGAATTAATGCCATAAGCATACACCTGCTAGTTACTGCTAAGTTTCTACACGGAATTTTCTAAAATAGTTCAGCTCTCCTCATTAAGTCATATGTATTTAAGCACAACCCTGCTGCAGTGAATTTAGAAGAATTATATAAATTACAGCATGTCATTTTCAGAAGATTCACATCATAGCCTCAGGACAGAAAATCTTACTTTGGTGAAGAAATATTATAGGAAAATTTAATTGTTCATATACTTCAGTACAAAAGTAAATTTCTCAAAATAATGAATGCTGGTATATGCATCAGACTAAATATGAGATGGCCAAACAATGTCCTGTATCTATTTCTTCTATACCAATCCAATTAAAAAAAAAAAAAAGCTAAATCCTTGTATTGGAGCCTGTTAAAGAAAATCACAAAATGGAGTCCCTTTATGCTAGGCTAAGTCACCAAACTGGTACTTAATACCTAACCTAACTGCTGTATCAACTTCCCCCCAGAAATGTAGTTTTAGGGCATTTTCTAGTCTGCATCAATGAAGTAATCTGTCCCCGCCCCCACCCCAGGAAGATGAGGTAATCCACCTAAGAAAACCCCTTGTCCTTCTACCTAAGGGAAGGTGACCTTACCTGAAACACCATTCCTTTTCTTTTGCTAATAACTTCCTTACCCCACCCTCTTTCCTATAAAAACCTTCATTTTGTACAATTCCTGGGGCTCCTTTCTCCTTGCTAGATGAGATGTGCCCACTTCATGAATCATTGAATAAAGCCAACTAGATCTTCAAATTTATTCAGTTGAATTTGGTTTTTTAACAAGCCTTAGAATTTCTAGATTTTGTTGTATGGCTTGAGCTGTCTTTTAAGTCAGTCAATACTTACAAACATATGTCTTTTTAAGTATAAATATTTAAAAATAAGTGCTCAAAATTCACCCTTTCTGAGGGCCCTCAATGTATATTAGGTACTGTGCTAAGCACATTTTGTTCATATATTTCAGTACAAAAATAAATTTCTCAAAATAATGAATGCCGGTATATGCATCAAATTCAATATGAGATGGCCAAACAATGTCCTATTGTCAATGTATATTAGATACTGGGCTAAGCACATTTCATACCTATAGGTTATCCAAAACATCTAAATATCCAGATATATTTCTCCAACTTGTCAGTGTAACACTACTGAAAAGAAAGCCTAAGTCTGCAAAACAGCAGATTAGTAATAGAGCATGAAAGAATAGTATTCCTATTTTTCCAATGAGGGAGCTGACACTCAGAAAGTGATTTGTTTAAGGTCCTATGGGGAAACAAAGATTCAGGCCTCAGTTTTCAAATCGAGGTCTCTTTTCACTAAATCATATTCCACTGCATTGAATAAACGTATTTCATAGAAACAGACACCTCTACAGCTTTATTTGCCAATATGCTTTTTTTATAAATGAGGTCTATCTAGAGTAACATCCTTAGCTTTGATCAGGTTCCCTAGAAGCAGAACCTGAGAAAAAGATTCAGGCGCTCTTAATTTATTTGGGTTGTGCTCTTTAGGAAAAAGGCGGAGAGAGAAGGGGAAGGAACTGAGCAAGGACGTGGTATCAGCTAGAAGTGAGCTATAGTCTGCCCTCACCAAGGGCTCTGAAATGTGAGTCATACCAGAAGTGGTCCTTCCCTGAGGGAAGGGAACCAGCCTTTTGTACCCTGTATTAGTTAGTGGCTGTAGGTTTCCTTACAGAGTAGAAGTTCCTGGATGTGATGACTTCCATTCATTCAAAGGTAATTCTCTAGAGAAAGGGCAGCTCTGATCTATTAACAGTCAACATTCACAACAGCAGAGGGAGGAGGAGAGGGCTGTGCACTAGCTCAGTAAAGGGGATCTGGGCAGGGGATAACAGAGTCCACCATAATTACTTTATCCTTAAAAGCATACCTGCAGATTGGCATCAGGCTGGTGAATACCAGCACCATGACACATTTTGTTAACGAAAGCATTGGAATCAGCAGTTCTATACTGATGCAACCTTAGAATGAAGACATATAAGTGGATGGATGGATGGATAGATAGACATATAGGAAAAAAGCAAGAGTAGGAGAGCAGAATTTGGCACTTTAAAATATGTCTCTTTGGCAAAGCATCATTTTAGGCTGATTATTTTAAAGAAACTGCAAACACAGGAGAAGCTCTGAAAACTGACTAGAAGTTATTTTGTAAGAGACATTCACATTTATAAGAGAAATCTTCATCTGTGAGGGAAGCACAGGAAGAGGATGATGAGCTAATCTCTAGAAACTCTTAACAGTGGAGAAGGCATGGATTTAAATCTGCATGACAAGTTTATCTGTGTTTTCTGTGCTTTTCCTGACAACCTCCTATAACCAACCCCCCATCCTCAACATCCTTTTTATTTTTTTTTTTTGTCTTTAGCTGAAGATGCTATTTAAGGTAATGACTTCAGCCATGTTGGGAAGTCACTCAGTTTTCCTGGGTCTCTGCTATGTATGTCTACTATAGGTATACATGTTATTAACTTTTGTCTGGTTTTCTCCTGTTACCTGTTTTCAGTCAATTTAATTCTTAGACCAGCCACAAGAATCTTGATAGGTAGGGTAAAATTTTTGTTCCCAACAATAGATAGATGCAATGTACCTTCCAGAGTTCACACTCGTAACTCAGAATACAAGTACATTTTAAAGGGGGCTCTGGGTAACAAATTTTATAAAATGCCAAATGCCAAAGTAAAATTTGCAAGTCATCATTTGAAGGCAAGTCAGAGTCCCTCCTTCTCCTGCCCCCATTTCTGTTCACCTACTAGCTCTTCTCTGATAAGTTCTTCTGAAACTGGCAGAGAAACTTGGAACAGTTAGCAAAAGCATATCCAAATCACTCTTGAGCACCACAAGTGAAAAACATATCCCAATTCTGCAATCAAGGACACTCAACATTTACTGCTAATTTTAATACCAAGCACCTCTAATGATTAATGAATTCAAAGACGCTATGCAGGAGACATGGAAGTACCTCATCCTGCTGCACAGGAGATAAGTCTGAAGATTAGTATCCCCAACATCTAAATGACTGTCACCACCCACAGAGATACCTCTGTTTGTGCTAGTTTCTCAATTATCATGAAACTACTACTATCAGTCTCCTAGGGGTTTATGATTCAGCTTTGATTACCAAATTCTTGGGACTGTGCTTTCTTATAAACTTTGCATTTTATCATACTTGAAAAAAGTATTAGTAAGGTCGAAGTAGCAACAATTTTCTCCCTACCCCATTGCTCCTTCCTGAAGAATCCCCCCTGCCACCACACACACACACACACACACACACACACACACACACTGGCTAGCCTTGTATACTACATGGCCCAAATCTAGCAATAGGACCTTGGGTAAATCATGCCATAGGTGGGGCTGGGTCAACCATTTTCCCTCTCTTGAGAATTTATGCCAAGAGCAACAGCATTGGGCACCTGAATTGTGAGGTCAGAATCAGGTTTGGGCAGATATACACACACAAAAAAACAAAGCAAGATATTTACAGTAAAAAGTCAGAGAAATGGAGCCAAGACACAAAAAGAAGCAAAGAAAAGATATAACAAAAGCTCAGCAAGATGATTCAGAAAAAGTCTTCCAGTTAATTTTCCAGCTCTGAGAGCTTATTTCCCTCTCTGTCTCCCTCATGAGGCCTGACTTACCCCTTGCCTTTTGATAAATCTTATACTTTCCTATTCTACTTTTTCTTTCTAAGCCAGTTTGAATGGGTTATTGTTCCTTGCAATCAAGTGATTTTTGTTTAACGATTTCTGATATACTGAAGAACCAGGATGGAATATTTTTGTTGTTGTTGTTGCTATTATTATTGTTATTATTATTAGCTCAGCCAAAGCAAAGGGGCGAATGCAGCAACTATTTGAAGAACATCTATTGTATATCTTGCCAGAGACTGGTAACTCTCTCCCCAAGATCCACTCTCTCTCAATTAGTACGGTTTTGTCGGATGCAGCAAACATGCCCAGCTAAAAACTACATTTCCCGGCTTTTTTTGCACACAGGGTAGCCAGGTGATACAATTATAGCCAATGGGTGTTCCACACTGGTCCCCAGAGTCTCCCAGTGGGATTAACCTGCAGTCGCCAACAGTGGTAACATTTTAAATGTACTCTCTCTTGCCTTTTCATTCTTATTTTTATTTCTCCATTCCCTTACCAGTGTTTCCTAGGATTATCTCCCAAACAAACTACAGTAATCCTTATCTCAGTCTGCTTTGGGGGAACTCAAATTAGACAGAAGTTAACTTCCATGAAGCCACCCTTGACTAATGAGGGATGGAAGCCAAGGAGTTACTGTTTTATTCTTTTGTCCCCTGGGGGTAGATAGTTCTGAGATGTAGTTCATGAGGCTGCTCAGGGAATCCCATGAGTTTATGCAACAATCTCTCCCAAGGAGGACCAACTCTATAATGCGCCCTTCAATTATTTTGCCTCTATCTCCATTTCACTTGCCTGGTCTCTTATGCCTGCTCCCTGGTATCACGTCCCAATACACTACCTTCAGAGATGCAACTTTTGACTTAGGTTTTGCACTCAGGGGAATCAAACTAGGATTCTGCATAACTGTTGAGATGGATACTTGGACCATCTCTATAATTCCATACTCTCTATGAGTGACTAAAGGGGATGGGGTGTGTGATACACATGGGATTGTACATTCCCAGTTCTTGTCCATATGCAGCCCTACCACCATCGTTCTTCAATCTGATTACCATTCTTCTATTCCTCTTATATGTCCAGCTGAATGCGGATGGTACTGCTCATACAGCCATTGTCAAAACATTACCAGACTACCTTGCTAATCATAGGATGTCTTGGCATGATTTCTTGCTAACTAAACCTTGAAGAAACTGTTTCATTTCTCTGCATCACATAATACTTACCAATCTTTGTGGTTTTTATCCTGCTTCCCAAATGCAATGCATAACCTCATTAAAAAATCCTAACTATGACTGTGGGATATTCTTGTGCTGACCAATTAGTGCAAACTTTGACAACCGTCATCTTGCTTCATACCAGGGGCAAATAGGAAATTTTTTCATTTGTTTCATCTTTTTATTTCAATGTACAAAATGGAGGTGTAAATGTAGAAAATTCATAAGCACATGAAAATATATAAAATGCATAAAAAGTATAAACTCAAGAACTAGTAAAATTTGGAGTATGTGGAGTTTAATAAATCTTTACAAGTTGTTTTGAAAAACTCTTGGCCACCAACTTTATATGATGTGCAATAAATTTAAAAATGAAAGCTCTAAAGAAGAGAAGCACTTCTTAATGTATATATTCTACTACCTAGCAGCCAGTCCCTATCTAAGTTATTTACTGAAGTTCAGCACACTTCCCACCGTATAAACCAGATGGATGGGCTAATTCTCCCCACTTTGCTGTATAATGTAACCACTAGCTATTTAAAGGTAAATTAATTAAAAATAAATAAAATTTAAAACACAGTTCTTTAGTTTCAAGTATTTAGTAGCCACAGGTAGCTATTAGTGACTACTATATAGGACAGTGAAGATGAAAACCTCTCCATTATTGTGCAATGTTCTGTTGGACAGTCCTACTTTACATAAATACCCAGAATCCTCTACCATTAGGAGTCATTTACTCACTGATTCCTTAAGCTACAAATAATTACACTGTACTTTTTATGAACAGAATTCTTTCAGATTATACTGGGTGACTGAGAAATTCAGTTCTTCTCAATGCCTTACCTAGTACCTGGAGTTGTATTACTAACTTCCCCTACATTGTTATTGCACATCAACTGGGGAGACCCCAGGCTCTCTGGGTGGCTCGACCCAGACTGTCCCAAAAGTGTCATCAAAGGTTCTTGGTCATGTCATGAGAAAGAATTCAAGGACAGAAATGTGACACAGTGAATGAGTAACACAAGAGGAAAGTTTATTAAAACAAGAGTACACTCTCTAGGAGTGAGAGAGAGAGAGAGAGAGAGAGAGAGTGAGAGAGAGACAATGCCCTGGGAGTTGGGTTTCTATCTTTTTCTGACAGTTGTTAATTAGAGGGTGGAATATTCGTTATTTGAGGTGGGAATGCAGGGTTTCCCACTTTTGCTTCCTAATTTGGTCAGGGGTCTCCTGGCACCCACCATATTGGGTCTATCTGGTTTGATCTGGTTTCTTGTGGAGTGCTGCTAGGACAAGGTCTCTAACTTCCCCAATAGTTGGCCATGACTGCCTCATTGCTGGCCTTCAGGTATTCTGTTAGAACCTAACTGCCTACTCCAACAATACAAGCCACTGCCTCCATTCCGTTAAGGTTTTGGCCCAATAATAGTCCCTATATTTCTATGCTTTTGACACCTAGTGCAAAAAAAATTATCTGAAGAAAGGCAAAAAGGACCTGTGGATTCATTAATGCCATTATTTTGAAAACCAAGTTAGGATTAATTTCTGAACACCAAAGTTCTCATTCATCCATCAGACAAATGGCTCCTGGAAATGAGAACTCGGCCAGGTCCTTGTGGGTGCAGAGACAAAGCCCCCAGGATGCCAGGATGCTGTGGTGCAGTGGGAACAAGCTGGAGACTGTGAGCCATATCCAGAATTCAGCCATGCTTTGTTTATTCTGCAAAGGATGGCTCTTATAATGTTTGAAAAATGGAAGATATTTCTTCCATTAAAACTTCCCAAGAATAGCACCAAACTCCTGATTTCTGTTTTCTCAAGAAAGGTGGACATTACTGGAAACATTGGGTCTATGGTCCCACTCAAGAACTGGCTGGCAAAGCAGATGCTCCTATAATCAGAAGTCCATGTTCCAGGGTGCCAATACCTCTTGTTGCTAGTGTTGCTAGTGTTGTTATGACTGCCTGTTTCCTGCTTCCGCACACATTATCTGCCTGGCCCCCAGCAGACCTGGTTTGCATTCTGGCCCCAACATTTACCAGCCAATAGGCCTCAGGCATGTTACCTGTGTTCTTCAAAGGCAAGTGAACCAATATGGGGGAAGAAACTGGGTGTCTCCCAAAACAAATCAATAAAACAAAAGATAGAAAATCTCAAGGATCTTTACATTTTTACAAGCAGATGGGGATCAGTTAAAGGGTGAAGGTAGGAAGCATCCAGTCCCATGGCTCTTCCTAAGTATTTCCATCATTTGCAAATGTGGTTCTAATTTATACAAATAAAGATCAAATAAAATAAGATCAATTCAAAGCAAATAAAAACTATCCTTTCCTTTATTATTTCATCAAGTGGACTTAAAAAAAAAACAACACTTAAAAAAAAGGACTTGACTTTGAACTGCAGAGAACTTAAGAATTTTGCTCTGCCTGCCCATCACAGAATCCACCTTGATAGGCACAAACCCCTGATAGGGGATTTTTTTCCCCCCTGATAGGTACAAATTGCCTGGCTAAATGGTGGGGCTTGTCTTCAGGTATAACCTTGGTTTACTTACAGCTGTGATGGCACACCTGTTGGCTAGGATGCTTCATCCTGTTAAGGATCTGGTCCCTGGGAAAGAATCATAATTTTCATCTCTCCTACTGCTAGGTTAAGCACACAGGGTCTTTTTTTAAGCACAGAAGACTTGGGTTCAAATTTCAGCTCTTCTATTATCTACTGTACACAATTAAACATTAGTTGTTTTTTTTTAAGTTTATTTATTTATTTTGAGAGAGACAGGGACAGAACAAGTCAGGGGGGTGCAGAGAGAGAGAGAGAGAGAGAGAGAGAGAGAATCCCAAGCAGACTCCGTACTGCCAATGCAGAACGCAATACGGGTCTCGAACCCACGAAGCCATGAGATCATGACCTGCGCCGAAAGCAAGAGTCAGATGCTTAACTGACTGAGCCACGCAGGTGCCCCAAACATTACTTGTTTTTCTAAAAGTCGTCTCCTTTAAACATGGGAAAATAATGATGCATACATTCTAAAAGAGCTGTTAGAATGAAATGGCATAACATGTAGAAAGCATTTCACACAGTGCCTAGAGCTCAGTAAGTATACAGTGAATGCTAACAGCTGTTATTTTAATTCACAGGGAGGCCAAGGTGGCCCAAAATAGTCATATGTAAGGCAGAGGCAGAGTGCATCCATAATGTTGATGTTGTTGATGATAGCAAGTGTGGTCAGGAATGTGATCCAAGAAAGAAAGGACACAAACACCCTTGGCATCAGGCAGCTGCTGAATTGAGTTTACTTTATCAAAGGGGAATTCTATAATCTCAAGCCAGATATGCCCCAGGATTCGTCATATGGTATAGGGACACTATCCACACTGCCTCTCTCTCAAAAGAACTGAGAAAGTTCTAAGTGTCTCAAACCTAAAGAAGGTATGGTATAAATTTGTATACATGAGTCACTACATACATATACAGGAGTTTCACATTTCAGGAAGGTACTGAGCACTTATGAGTATCATTTAAAGTAAAATAATAATGTTACTTTTGATAAATAAGTTTAGTATTAATAAAAATAAAATGCAAACAGAATAGTCAATTTATGTTACAAAACTACTCATAAAGGATTTATAACAAATCCTTTATTATAGTAATTATCTTTGGCATTCTAAAAATTATATAAATCTGTTCTTATACAATGAAACAGAGAAAGAATGGCTTAGTATTTCCCTTTCTACCCAAGTCAGAGTATAGGAATCTCACTAATTTCCAAACAGTGGAGTAGTACAATGACCTAGAAAGATTAAGGCAGCAGCTTATATAAAAGTCTATGTGAATAGCACCATGAATTTGGCACCCTCAGCTACTGCTTAAAAATCCATTCTGTTCATTAAAATATTTCCAAAAGAAAATAAAAATATATACAATCTTATAAAAATGTGCAATTTCTTTGCATAATTAAGTATATAGCCAAGATTTCACTTTCACCTATAAAACTGGAAAACATTTAAATGATAATATGTACACTGGTGCCACTTCATTGGAGGACAATTGTTTCAAATACCTTAAAAACATATAACCTAGGGGCACCTGGGTGGCTCAGTGGGTTGGGTGTCCGACTTCAGTTCAGGTCATGATCTCACGGTTCGTGAGTTTGAGCCTCGAGTTGGGCTCTCGTTCTTACAGCTCAGAGCCTGGAGCCTGCTTCGGATTCTCCGTTCCCTCTCTCTCTGCCCCTTCCCCACTCACACTCAGTGTCTCAAAAATAAATAAAGATTAAAAAAAATTTTTTGAAACATATAATCTTTTGAACCAGAAATTCTACATCTAGAAATTAAGCAAGTAATAATGGAAGTACACTAACCAGTTATTTTGAAGGAGGGATTGGTTCTTTGGAGGTTAAAAGTATTACAAATATACATTGGAAAAGTACTGAAACTAGAAACAGGTTAAATAATTTCCAGGACAGGCATACAGTATAATAATATATAGCCATAGAAATTATGGACAAAGACATTTTATCTCGTGACATGGAAATACACTCATAATATATTAAGGGAAACAAAACGGGTGATAAAATAGTGCCTACCTATTTGTTATGGGTTGAATTGGGTCCATACTGTCCTCCCTCCAATATTCATATGTCGAAGTCCTAGTACCTAGGAATGTGGCCTTATTTGGGAACAGGGTCATTGCAGATGTAATTAGTTAAAATGAAGTCATACTACAGTAGGATGGGCTGTAATGCCTTAATATTGGTGTCATATAAAAAGGGGGAAATTTGGACACAGTCATACAAGAGAACACCATGTGAAAGAAAACAGAGGCTGAAATCAATGCAACATATCATCTACAAGCCAAGGAACACCAAAGATTGTTAGCAAACCACCAGAAACTAGGAGAGAGGTATGGAATGGATTGTCCATTGAGGCTCTCAGAAGGAATCATCCCTTTCCATACTTTCGTCTTGGACTTGTACCATCCAGAAATTTCTGTTGTTTAAGCTACCCAGTTTGTGATGCTTTGTAATGGCAGCCCTACCAAACTAACATACCATTTTTGCAAGAAAAAAGATACATGAACATAAAAATGTTTGAAAGTATACTTTTTAAAAATATCAGTGTTGGTTATCTCTCTGCAAAAGGACATTGGATAGTTTTTATTTACTACATTTGTGATTTTAAATTAATAAACATATTACTTATGTATAAAATGGCTCTAAATAACATGTCAAAAAAATCCACCCCAGAATACACATATATTCAGTATGTTTGGATCATGGCAGGCAGAGAAGAGGCAGGGGGTCATACAGACACAGCTTGAAATCCTCCTTTGGTTATTTACTTATTTTGTGTACAGGTGAGCCTTATAAGGTCATTCATTGTAAGATATTAATGAAATTGTGTACATAATGTAGGGTAGCACTGACATATACAGCTTGACACATAGCAAGAGATCATTTCTTTCTTTTTTATTAAATTTTTTTAATGTTTATTTATTCTTGAGAGAGAGACAGAGCACAAGCAGGGGAGGAACAGAGAGAGAGGGAAACCCAGAAATCCGAAGCAGGGTCCAGGCTCCAAGCTGTCAGCATAGAACCCGATGCGGGGCTCAAACCCACAAACTGTGAGATCATGATCTGAGCCGGTCAGGCGCTCAACCGACTGAGACACCCAGGTGCCCCACAAGAGATCATTTCTTTACAGCCATTACAGTAAACTCCCACTATTTATGGGAGCTTTGTCCTCTTTTAAAACAAAGAAGTATGTTATTCCTTTTTGCAAAACAGCTTCACAAATTCATGGTCACCTTGCCAAAGCCTGTAGGCCGCCTGGGGCTCCAATGTGTCTGGAATACTGATCTAGGACTTGTCAGTCCAGTCTAATCGTTCTTTCCTTGCCAACCGCACCTGCCAAATTTTACTATATCCCACTCAAACTCATTTGGGTTATACAGACCCGATCTTTATGGCCTTTAATATAAAGAATGCATGTGGACAGATATAGGGGTGGGGGGGAGGGAGGGAAAATATCTAGGAATGTATAGAAAAGAATTCACACTTGTGAATTCTCAAATTTATTATTTCTACACATTGGTGGTAAAACAAATTCTGGAGAAAGAAGGAAAGACAATAAGGATGTATTCAATGCTTGCTATGTGCCATTACTCTCCGTAAATGTTATCTCATTTAATGAACACAGGAATTCTGCCTGCTAGTTATCATGATTTTCACTGGTATAAATATGAAAGGACCAGAGAAGTTAAGTAATATGTCCAAGGTAACAGAGCTTCTCAGTCATAGGGCTGACAGTCAAACCCAGGTATTCTTTCTGTTACCAAATGAGGGAAATGTAGCCAATAAAGCCAGACATTAAAAGACACGTACAAATCAGTCTGCAATTTAAAATAATTTTAAAAGGAGAAAAAATATAATATTTACGCTTCAAATGTACCTACTGTGGCTGGTAAACTTAGTGGCTTCCCTAAAATAGCTACCATTTAATACCACTAACAAGTTCATACATATTCCTTTTTTTTCTTAACCAATGAAATACATGTCTTGTAAGATAAATTTCAAATTCATATATAATAATCATGCTTTTGCTTTCAACTGTTTCTTAAGTAGAATTTGTAACAGTATTCTGGCAACAAAAGTTCTTACATAAATTCTAGTAGAGGATTATGAAACATGCAAATAAGCCTCCCCCCCCCCCTTTCCTCCAACAACTGCAGCTAGAGATGAACATTAAAGGTATCACATCAGGCATTGCCCAGATAGGAAAGATTCCCAGATACCTGAGGTCTAGTGTTCTAGATTCAGGGTTAGTCAATATTTATTCAGCCCTCTGATAGGAACTTCATGCATTAGCTCATTTTATTCCACAGCATTGTGTTATGGATATTATCCTCATTTTATAGCTCAAGGAGATGAAGGGAATTGTCCAAAGTTTTTTAGCCATTAATTCATTTTTATCTTTCAAACATATTTTTGCTGTACATAAAATCCTTAGAAATTGGAAGTTCGGCAAAACTGATTTGCCCATCCACGTTCTGTGATTGAACTCAAGCTTGTGGCTGTAAGTGAGCACACTCTAAGTCATCATGATAATCCCAGTAATCCAGCTACGCCATTTTCCAGTTTAAACATCTCCCAGAATTGCCGTTCTTCACTCAGATCATGGGTTCACACCTAGTTATTTCCTGGTATTGCTCTTTCTTTCAATCTAACCCTTCTGCCTTCTCAGTCCTTTTGGATCCCAGTTTCAGGAAGGAGCCCAGGGGGAATGCCAACTGTCTATCAGGTGCAGGCAAAACCATCAGGTGAGTTAAGGGCATGAAAGCATAGCCAGGCAGTCTCATGGTAGAGCAGATGGATATGTGAGCACTGCTTGTTAAACCATAGGGGGTATGCCTTCTTATTTGGCATACAAATCCTTCAAAATAACAAATCCGAAGAACGGCAGCTCATACACACACACACCCCCAAGGGGAAGACAAAATTCATTTGCTCCTTCTGCCTCCATGATGGAACCTTTGACTTGAGTAATTTATCAAGCATCAAAAAAGAATTTAAGTGTTCACATCTTGCTAAGTATCCAGATCCTTTCTGAATTCGACAGAACTCTTCATAAGCATGTTTTCACAACACAGTCCTGAACTTGGATTTCTTTATACAATAGATCAGTGAATAAAGATTGTGTTAGAGAGGCGCTTGGGTGGTTCAGTGGGTTGAGTGTCTGACTTTGGCTCAGGTCATGATCTTGCAGTTTGCGGGTTCGAGCCCCACGTCAGGGTATGTGCTGACAGCTCAGAGCTCAGAGTCTGCTTCAGATTCTGTGTCTCCCTCTCTCTCTGTTCCTCCCCTGCTCATACTCTCTCTCAAAAATAAACAAACATTAAAAAATAAAAAAATAGAAAGATTGTGTTAGAAAAGATACCCAAGATCAGCAAATCTTTCTCAGGGAATGGGAATATTTTTGAAGAATAAAAAGGTCCCTTAGAGGGTTTGGACATCCCTAGTCATTAATTAAAAAAACTAAAATTTGTTTGTACTCTGGCAACATGATAGCAAAAAGGGACCTGAATTGGCATTGAGAAGACATGACTTTAAGAAGGAATCATATATATTGTTCCCACTGTTTTTACTGGAGAAATCATTTAATTGCAAGACCTGGGGGTAAGGAATGGTCACTGTTAATGCGAGGTAAGACGGAAAAATGATTAAGATGAAGGAGTTTGGCATCCAGTTGCCTGTGTTCAAATCCTAGCTCTAGCACTTACTAGATTGAATGACTTTAGGCAAGTAGTTTGATCTCTCCAGGCCTCAGCTTCTTCATCTGTAAAAAGGAATTATTGCTTGGTCCTTCAAAGGTGATTGTGAGATTAAATGAAATGATACATGTATAGCACTTGGTAAAGTGCTTGTCTCTGTGTATTAGTATTCATATTACTTGTATCTATTTTACAATCGTCTCACAATCAATGTTCTCACAATGGAGAGATAATAATAGAAACAAAAATAATATGGCCATAATAAATTGAGCAAACTTTATGTTTATACTCTGCTAGAAATGTTAAATGCATTTACAGATAACATATCATCATGTTTAACAATCTCTTCCTTAGTTACAGTTAGGGAGCCTTAGTATGGACCAGACGCTGTACTGAAGGTTTTGCAAACATTATCTTACTTAACCCTTATGGTGACCAGAAGACATGACTCCTATGCTCCTCCTTTAATGGCTGCAGACCATGAGGAACAGCATGATTACGCAGTCACCTCCACTTCCCATGGCTGGAAAGAAGAGCCAGTATTCCAGCATAAAGCACACACCAAATGCCAGGTTCCTTCACGTACCATGCTGCCTTTTTCCACGGTGTTTCTTGCTTGCCAACCAACTGCTGTCCTCCCCTCCCTCAAACAAACAGCACCTACCATACTAGGCAAGCCAATTCCATGAGTAAATATTCAGGACAAAAAATTTAAGTGGGATAAGAATATCAAACTAGAAACAAACAAAACACATTAGTGCGCTTTGGTTTTCTACCACATGAATAAGCACAAGAACTAATTAATGTAGTGATTAATGTAGTCTTCTACCATTAAGGCCCAGAGCTCAATTAATCCACCAATATGTGAATAAAGGATGAAGTGCATGTAGTTTGAGGGAATACATTTTCCTTCACAAATGGATTATCTAATCACAGACAAGACCTCAACATTCCTTTAAAGAAGAGGTAATGAACAAGACGGCATAAGGTCTAGAGCCCCATGAGCTGAAGAGCCAAAGGTATACCCCCAAAGGTACACAATGGTAACATTACCAATGTGAATCGACCAAATGATCTCATCATAGAGAATTCCAGGAATGCTGGTCCCAGGTATCAAAGACGTAACATCTTCTCCTTGGGAAAACTGCCAGCGCTACCTTAATGGAAGGTGTACTCATGAAACAAGTCATGTATTCTTCGATTAGACATGTAAACCTCTTACTATGCCTAATATGCCCCTGACTTCAAAAATTATCCCTCCCACTCTTCCCTTGAAAGAACAACGTAGGGAGACATGTTTTGAGTCTCATGATCCTTTTTATTCAGGCTACAAGTGACAGAGCCAGCGGTGGGCATCTGATCCATGGGCAGCCAATCCATAGCCTGCTATGGCCTGGGGCTGAGAGCTGTGTCCATACTGAAAGAATTATTAGCTGAGCCAATCACATCCTTTCTCTTAAGACATTAGGTTAGAATCAGGGAGAGAATGCACTAAATGGGAAGAGATAG
Source organism: Cryptoprocta ferox (assembly GCA_028646485.1). Classification (NCBI taxonomy): domain Eukaryota; kingdom Metazoa; phylum Chordata; class Mammalia; order Carnivora; family Eupleridae; genus Cryptoprocta; species Cryptoprocta ferox. Next base: position 28,707,189 of record CM053574.1, on the reverse strand, counting down.
GGAACACACAGAAAGGTGAAGCAGGACAGTGGTCAAAACACAATAATGGTAGCATTCCTAGTAAGGCAGTTGTACTCATTGCCTTGAACCCAAGACCTGAGACCTGGGCCTGTTTCCTTCCTCACGCTTTTGTTTAGTTTTGATTATTGCCCTTACACTTTTATTGCTGTAAGAGTTCACCTCCTTTATTGTACAGTGATTATGCCTACAACTGCTGTCTTTAATAGTTGAATCAGCCTATGTGAGTTACTCTCCTCCACAACCAAAAGTAATAGCTCAACAATGAGCTATTCCTCTTCACAATGAAAATCAAGAAGGGGAATTTATACCACATCCAATGTGTTCTCAAGGATTCATTTATTCAGTCTTTATTCTCTTTCCTCCCTCTCTTCCCCATTCTTTCTTCAACTAATACTTACTGAGCACCTACCACCTGATATTTTGATGGGATTTGTACACATCCTGGAGTTGTCCTTACTATGTGTCAAGCACTGTGTTAGACACTCAGAATGCACTGATGAACAAGACAAACAACATCCTTGTCTTCATGGAGCATTTAGTCTGGCTGGGAAGCTAAAATGCAAACAAGTCATTAAAGAATGTGCTTGGGATGGGGCACTGGGGGCTCAATAGGTTAAGCGTCCAACTCCTGATTTCAGCTTGGGTCATGATCTCACGGTGTGTGGGTTCAAGCCCCGCTCTGCACCTGCTTGGGATTCTCTCTCTCTCCCCACCTCTCTCTGCCCCTCTCCTACTCACTTTCTCTCTCTCTCTTTCTCTCTCTCTCTCTCTCTTAAAATAAATAAATGAACTTTTAAAAAACCTAAAAAAAAAAGAAGAATGTGCTTGGGGAGCCAGCAGGAGGCTGACTTCTTTAGTGGAACCTGCCTACTCAGAGAGAGGTCCTCCCAAAAGAAGTGACATCTAAGCTGACACCTGAAGGGACAAGAGGAATTTGCCAGTTTAATAGGTCTGGGTTAGAAGAGAAAGGTAGTATTTCATGCAGAGGAAGAGACATGTGCAAAACTCCATCAGATCAGCAAGAAACCATCATCAAAACATCTAAGAAATGTGAAATGTGTACAAAGCAAGAAACTGGATTTCAGCATGAGAGATGGGACAGAGGTTGTGGTTGAGAAGGACTCAGCCACTCATGGAGAGCGATCAGGCGCTCAGAGTCATTTAGACTGGAGAAAAAATTTCTTTATCGTGACCATTATGATGATTACAATTATCTTTACTTTCGGAGGATACTTAATAGTTGACAAAGTGTTTTATATGCTTGATCTCACTTAAAATTTACAACACTGTGAGAAACAAGGGGTATTATCCACAATATTCAGGTGAGGAAACTGAGGTTCTCAAAGAAAGGATACGGTAATAGAATAAACAAGAATAATTACAAATACAGTCAAAGTCAAATGTATGCCTGCAAAAGATGAAAACTCAAAGGAAAGTCATGGTTCTCTACACATATTCCTTAGGGACTATTACTTTTTTCTATTTACATGTGACCTTTTTTTCTTTCTTTTTTTTTTAAGTTTATTTATTTTGAGAGTGGGTGGGGGAGAGAGGGAGAAGGAGAGGGAGAGAGAGAGAGCGAGAGAGAGAGAGAGAGAGAGAGAAAGAGAATCCCAAGCAGGCTCCGAACTATCAGCCCAGAAGCTGACTTGGGATTCAATCCCATGAACCGTGAAATCATGACCTGAGCCAAAATTGAGAATCAGACACTTAACCAACTGAGCTACCCAGGCAACCATTTCTCCCCCCCCTTACCTGGATCAGAAAGAGATGTAAATCCTCTGGGAAACAGAGAACTAAGAACAATGTCTCTACTTGAGCATGAAGGCAGGATCCCTGCCCTGGGAGACTCCCAAGCGCCAGGTGTAGCTGGGTAGTTACTAAGTGCCTGAAGTTGATCCTATGAGGGCCTTCATCTACAACCTGGAGAATTCCATTGGCTACTTGTAACTCTTCCAAACATAAGCACTGTCTATGGCTTACGATTTGAGAAAGATTCAGAAAATACTCTTGCTGCACCTCAACAAAACAACTCGGGAGAACCAACTGCCTGCAATTCTTTCAAGAGACCTTTTCCTGTAGGTTCAACCCTGGCCTCTCTGCAATGTTCTTTGAAATGCAAATACTCCAAGGGCAAGTCCCTGGAGAATCACTTATGCAATGGTAAAAACAAACAAAAACAAAACAAAAACCCCAACCATGACAGCATGGTATACAGATAGAGGGGCTTTAAGAGGTACATGCAAGGGGGACACAGATTTTCTACTTCTGAATTTTGCCAAGATTCTAACTTGCAAGAGGTTTCCATAATGTTCTAAATTACCTTCCAATGGATTTCTACTTTTTCCTTCATCATCATCCCCAGAATCACTCAAATCATTATCATCATTATCATCATCATCACCACCTTCATAATTTGTTGAGTGCTTTTCACAGCCCAGGCACTATATGCAAGGTGGTTTACTTTCATTAAGTCATTTAGTCATTATGGCAACCCTCTGAAGTAGGAACCATTATCAATCCAATTTATAAATGAGAAAAATAAAGTCTAGGGAGGTTAAATACATTGTTGCAGGTCACCATGCTAGTGAAGAATAGAATCAGGATTCAAATCCAGAAGTAACATTTTTCTCTGTTTTTCTGTATTTGTGGGGCCAAACACCAACTATCTTAATAAACTTGGAAATGCATTAAGTGATGAATCCATTAGCATACTGGGGAGTTGCTCTTTTATGAAAAGTGTATTTATTGATTCATATTCCAATCGCACAGGATTTTTGTCACTAATTGAGAGGCTAGAAAGTTATAATTAAATCCACATTACTGTACCTTTGAAATTACATCAGACCCTCCATGACAGATTGCTGCTCATAATTTAAATAACTTGCATGTTAGAATTCCCTGTCTTGTTTATACTTAGGAAAAAGAGAAAGAGTTGTCTGACTCATGCACACAGATTTTTTTTAAGAAAATAGAAAAAAAAAGACCATAAAATGAGATTAAATTTTTGGCTTTATAATCATATGTCTTTTCCATGTATTTTAAATGAACAGATACTAATTTTTAATTAGAACCTATTCTACCTTGGTTAACTAATAACCAACAGGAAATAAAACAACATAAAAGACAACTGATGTCTGTTGTATTTGTCTCTAAATGCAAACCCTCCTTGGCATTTTCAGAAAAGACTTCAAAAATATATCTTAGTGGGTGAGATAAACACCGCAAATAGGATAGTATCTGCCTTTTAAGGTTTCTTTGAGGATTAGGGATAAGGTACAGCAGGTGCCCACCACACTGAAGGAAGCAGAAAAGTGTAGCATTTAAGAGAATACAGTTGGGAGTGAGAGGGCTCAAACCTTGGCTTTGCCATTTCCCACAATTCTGTTCTTGATGAGGTAGTTAACATTCCTGAGCTTCACAGTGAAATGGAAACATTAGTCATATAGACTTTGACACAATAATGTATTGAAAGCAATGCAACATAGTGCCTCACATGAAGTCTGCATGAGAAAGGTAGCTCTTGTTCCTTTTCTCATTAAAGTGTTTAAAGTGGTGATATGTTAATTATATATTGTTTTATTAATTATATTATTGCTTTATTTTGTTACTATCAATAACATGATTATAAATGCTAATATCAAATAAGCAGAATGATATTTGTTTGGAAAACACATCTGAGAACTTAGATTCAGGGATGAAGTTTATGCAAAGCAGGTGCCTTCATTTCATGAAGGAGTAGCATCTTCAGTTCATCTATCAGACACACTGCATCTCTGGATTGGCTGGCTTCCTTTGGGAAGGCAGAAAGGAAAAGCAGAATGGAAGTGTGAAGTCCAGGATTGTTGCAGAAATGGTATAGCAAAATTTGAGATGGAGGTCAAAGATTAAGAATTAGAGGAACCAGGCAATTTGACCTAGCAGTTATTTCTATAGGGATAGAATCAGGACTTGCAGCATTATGTTATTGGCAGACTGTGCCAAATATCATTTGTAGAGTTGAAGTCCTTTTGATGCCCTTACAATCTTCTCTAATTCTGGTTCTGGATGATGGAGATGTGTTGGGGTCTGCCACATTCTAGTACACATAAATCCACAGGTGTATATCCAGAGCCTTGTAAATAGTAGAGAGAAGAAAGAATGTGCTGACAATACTTAAAAAAAGAAAGAAAGAAAGAAAGAAAGAAAGAAAGAAAGAAAGAAGGAAAGAAGGAAAGAAAGAAACCAAAATCCTACTGCCAAAGAACTGAAGTAGCAAAGTAAGCGTGATCAGGGGAAGGCAGGATTCTACTAACTTAGTTTTTCATAGTAAGTCTGAGAAATGGGGTAAATGTAATTTTTTTTTACCATTTCCAAATGAAAGTTTAAGAGATTTGCTGGATCTATTCTATCATCAGGGAATAAATAAAACAGACCACTGGAATCACTGCTATGTCCGGAATTTGGGGTTTGACTCAAAAGATAGTGAGAAGTCCTTGACCTCATTTAAGTAGAGATTAAGAATTGGATGTTTTGCCTCAAAGTCTTTGAAATTGACTAAAGCTTTTCCCTGAAGGCTTAACTTTTACACATTATTTAAACTTTAAATCTACTATATCCATGAGCCTTTCCTAAGCAAAGAGACATAAAATGTATGTTTCCCCCTAAGGCTATAAATCCAAAATCAGAGGATGTCTTTAGAAGTAATACAACTTCATATGGCCATTCCATGGGAAATTCAGAATATAAGTTATTTTAAAAAATTACAGTTGTGCACAACTGTAGACTAGTGATATCCCTGTGGTTCTTCGTACATCACACAGCTTTCCTTCACCTTCTCCTCTTGTCTCCCCATTTCACCTCAAATTACACCCTTTGGGAAAAAATCCATTTTAATGGTTCAATGGTACACATCTATGCTTTTCTCTATGCTCAGACAAATCTGTCTCTCTTTCTCTCTCTCTCACACACGCACAACTATATTTCCCTTCTTCTATTTTTATAAAAATAGTATTATACTCTATGCATTACTTTGAAATCTGATTGAATAAATTGTTGACTAAAAGAATGAAAGCCACTTTTTTCCATTTAACAATTTATCAAATATTAAGAATAAATCCATTTTTTGCACTTGACAATTTTATCAAAGACAATTACATATACTGACCTTGAGGTCAATGCATATTAATTTAACTCATTCTTTTTAATGGCAGTATAATATTTCAAAACATATATCAATCATACATTAACGATTTACCTATAATGGACTTATTGTTTCCAGTTCTTTTCTCTACAAATGATGTTGCAGTCAATGTCCTTGAACATATATCTTTATATACACTTTTATTTATAAATACTGAAAAACAAAAGGATTATAGTTCACAATTTTTAAGGAGTAGCAACTTTAAAGCTGATTTCCATAGAAAAGGAGAAAGTGGGGTATTATTAGTGCTCTGTCATGATCAATTTACACCTTTTGCTGATCACACACTCTTCACCAAGCACTATGAAAGGCACTAGTGGGGAACATAGAGACAAACAGAACAAATTTCCTGCTGTCTAAGAGATCACACTCTCTCTCATAGCCACCATCTCTTACCCAAAAAGATACCTCAGAGAGACTCCTCATATCAACGCACACAGGTAACACAGATTTTCCTTCTCTCTCTCCACTTTGTTAAACTTGCTCAGTAACTAACCTTCTCTCTCTCTCTTTTCACCTCTCTACCTTAGCTCTTTTAAAAGTAGATCGACTAACTTCTCTGACTTTTCAGTTTTGGTTTATATTTTTTTTGTCTCTTATTCAGGCTCACTTCCACAAATGAGAACCTAATAACTGATCTGCAAGCATAAGCTCTTTCACCTTATAGCCTTAGAGGCCTAAAAGACAGGAAAGACTATAAATATCTCAGGTGTAATAAATGTTCTGCTAATCCTTTCCCTCTCCCTTTCTCTTTTCTTCTCTCTCCCTTGCTCTCCCCCCCCCCCCCCACACACACACACACCGCACACATCAAGAAAAAAACAACTATATGGGCGCCTGGGTGGCTCAGTCGGTTAAGCACTCGACTTCGGCTCAGGTCATGATCTCGAGGTTCATGGGTTCAGGCCCCACATCAGGTTCTGTGCTGACAGCTCAGAGCCTGGAGCCTGTTTCAGATTCTGTGTCTCCCTCTCTCTCTGCCCCTCCCCTGCTCGTGCTCTGTGTCTCTCTGTCTCAAAAATAAATAAACAAGAAAAAAATAAACAAAAAACCAAAAAAAAAAACCCAACTATAATGCAGTGTAATGAATTATCATGAAAAAAAATGTAATGGAAGCCTAAAGAATGGGTTGAATCATGCTATTTGAGGTAAAGTAAAGGGAAAGGAACCAATATGAGACAAAACTTCATGGAGGTAATATGTAAGCCGAGGTTAAAAGACACACATTTTTTTCAGGCTTGGGGTGTGAGGCCGAAGGGAAACTTAAAGGTATAAAGTGTTTTTGAGTTTTGGAGGGAACCTGGAGAGTTTAGGGTAGTGATCCTCCAACTTTAAAGTGCACAGGAATTATCTAGGGCGCTTGTTTAAAATGCAGATTCCCGGGCACCCATCTTCCCAATATTGTGAGTTGATGTCCAGAAATCTGCATTTTAAACAAATTCATCCAGGTTTACTGTACTTTGAAATATACCAGTAGAGACTGTGTGGTGAGTAGTGACATGAAACAATGCTGTCACAAGACTGAAAAGAATACAAATTAGTGTGTCAGGTAAATGACAACGTGAGACAATCAGAGATACCAGAAAATGATGTCAACTCTTTGAATTTTGTTTTGAGAGACAATGGCTTGGCAACAGAGTCCTCATTTTGATCAAAACCCCCTCCTCCACCACAGGGAATGTTTACTGGATGGCTAAATGAATGAATGTGGGCAGACTTCTGAGAAAGCCGACCAGAAGTTTCACAGACCATGAGCCCTGCTTGGTTTCTTTAACCCAGCTGTAAGGAAAACGGTTTCATAATGGCCATCCTGAACCACTAGGTCAAGGCTTCCAACTGCTGTCTTAATGTATGTCAAGCTGATACATTCCTGCACTTTTATGCAGGTCCACAAACAAGGCGCATGTGATTACCCTGCAGATCATCCATGTCGACACACACCACAGTGTGTAGCCAAAGCCACACACTAGCCCTTGGGGCCAAGATCAGGGAGGACAGGGCACGCTCTTACATAATTTCACAGCTAGTCAGTGGTAGGGCCTGTGATTAATGCTACATGACGGGCTTTGAACTTTCTGTTCACATGGGTCTGCTTGCTTCTCAGAGCTCCTAGCACGAGGGAATGTGCGACCTGCAGATTTCACTCTCAATAACCATCATCTAAGCCAACAACACCAACATTGCTCTGTGGCCCCGTGAGTAACTGTTTCTGTGCCTCACTGCCTGTCAATAGACAGGCTGCCCTAGGACGGTCAGACTGTTTTTTTTAAAGGGGGACAAAACAGAAGAACAAAACTTCGGAGAGCCTAGTGGCTGAAGAGAGCTATACCAGGAAGGCTGGGGGCATGGGTGCGGGGGTGGGATCATTAGAGCCCTCGAGGAGTGGCCAGAGTAGAGAAATTATAACATGGAAGGAAGGACTCCTGCTCCCTCCACCAACAACAGTCGCAGCCTGGAAGCGCCTCTCTGGAGCTCCCGCAGGGCAACTGACCACAAGGCTTCGCGCATCCCAGTCAGGGCGCAGAGCGATCTCCGTGCTGAGCAACTTTCGAGCTTGGCCAAGTGGAGGCCCAGCCTTCACCACCATCCCCGCCCCCCGCAGAAGTGCAGGTGAGGCCCGGAGCCCATCCGCGGCTCCCCCGTCGGCTCCCCTTCCCACCTCTCCATCTCCCGGGGACGCTCCCGACAGAAGCCCCTGCGCGTGTGCGAGCAGGAGGTGAGATGACGCCTCGGAGCGCCTGCAAAAGCCCGTCCGCACTCCCGTGGCCAAGCTGGGTCCCTCCAGCCCGTCCCCGGCAGCCCGGAACGACACCTGCCGAGTGGGGAGGTCGCAGGCGCGGGGGCCGAACTCCGGGCTTGCGGCGGAAGCCAGCGGAGGGCGCCCCTCGCCGACCCCTCGGCACCTGACGGCCCGCCGCCCGGCCCCCCTCCCCGCACACAACCCGCACTCACCAGCTCCAGGGCTCGCAGGAAGGCAAGGGGCTCCTTCAGCGCCCGGAACGTGCCCGCGGAGGCCAGCTTTGGACGGGCCAGACGGGAATAGAGAAAGAGAGAGCGTGAGGACGGGGCTGGGGAGCCTCTGGGGACCGCGCCCCCCCCCCCCAACCGAGGTCCGCCTTACCTGACTCACGGGGTCCATCGCTCGCCCGCGCGCCGTCCTCTCCCTTTCAGATGAAGTTCGGGGGACGCCGCCGCGTCGTCCTCGGGGCCACAAGCCCCGCTTCGGGAAGCGCCGCCGGAGGGGCGAGGCCCGGGGCGTGCAGGCGCCGCGGGGGCCGGGGAGAGCGGGACCGGCGCGGGCTAGCTACCTCTCGGCCGGCCGCGCGCTCCGCGAAGCTGTGAGCCCCGGCTGCGAGCGGAGGCAGCGGGGCGGTGGGGAGGGGGCGGGGAGGGGGAGAGGCGGCGGGAGGGGGAGCGCCCGGGGAGGGCCGCCATTGGCCAGCTGCCGCCGGGAGGGGGGCGGGCGAGGCCGAGCGCCCGGCTCCGCGCTGCCTTCGCGGCGCGCGCCCGCCCGCTGCCCTCGGGCCGCGGGGAAACTTCGCGGCCGGCGCGCGGGGAAAGCCGGCTGGCTCCGTCGGCGGCAGCGCGGGTTCCCACACTGAAGACGGGGGCTCCAGGTGAGAGAAGGGCACCCGCCCCTTAGCAGGGGAGGGGTGTGAGGTCGGGTGACTTCTGCACACCAAAGAAAGCCTGTGGACTCGTTGGTGCGCACACGCCTTCCGGGAGCGCCCGCTGCGCGGCCAGGCAGCCCAGGGTGCCGGGGTGCATCCGAGAACGGGGGTAACGCGGCCCCTTGCCCCAGCACCAGGAGAGGGTCGGGACCGACGCGTGCGGCTGGCAGGGAGAGGGGGACCAAAGGCAGCTTGCCTATGGGACAGTGCGCCAGGCAGGTAATTCTCGAGGCCACTGGGTGAGGTCATGCCCACGTTAAAGGTAGAAAATACACTTACAGAGGCTGAAGCAGCCAAGGTAACACACAACCCGTGAGGGGCCCAACAGGGATTGAAATTCAAGTTCCTCCGTAACTCATGTTCTTCTACCGAGACCCTTTGCCGAACAAATAACCCCCGAATGAAGCATCTCCGAATTCATCCTAACAGTACTGAGTCCTTGACTCCCAAACTCCTGCTTTTTCCCCCTCCCTTGGTCTGCTAACCTTGCCGGAAATAATAGATAACAGCAACAAAACAATTGAGTTCCTTCTCTGAGTCAGAAATTGTGCAAAGGGCTTCATAAACATCATTTCACATATTCACAAAACCCCCATGGGTTAGTATACTATTATTCTTATTTTAGAGGTGAGGAAATTGAGGGCCATGGAAGGGACGTGGTCGGCTCTAGTTTAAACAGTTAACAGATAATGAAGCCAGAGCTGAATTTAAAACACACACACACACACACACACACACACACACACAGAAAAAGAGAAGACAGGGCGTAAGGGGTAGAAGGGAGGAAGAGGAGGAGGAGGAGGAGGAAAAGAAAAAGAAGAAAAAAGAAGGAGGAGGGCAAGAAGAGCACTTACGCGCTCAGTCATGTTGCTGATATGCCCCTTCCTTCTCACTCGCGTTGGACTGGATTCCACATATGAAGTGGTCTCCGAGCAACACAGATGCCCCATCTGTTTACTACAAAGATTTGCCAAAAAGGTTTGGAGTTTGTGTGTAGGGGTGGGGAGGGGGGAGTGACTAATATTTAAGAGTGGGGGATGAAAATGGAAATGAATAGTTAGGAGTCTGCTAAGGGGAGCCAGCAGGCCAAACATGGGTCGGGAAAGAGCACATCCAGAGTAGATCCCCTCGCCCATGGATTTTGTTTGAGAAGACTAGAAATTTAGTAAGAACTCCAAAGGGCTAGTTGCACCATCTGCAGTCCGCCAGTTTTGTTCCTACTGCTCTTCCTACAGAGTCTAAAACAATTGGAAACAGTTGTGTCAAAAATAAACCATTATGCAACTTAAGGGGAGGGGGAGAGAAGTAAGGTATCAACTACTTAGTATGTGAGGGGACATGTATGTATATAATCTTATGTGTGAAGTGACTTAGCCTCTTCAAGACCTCAGTTGTTCTAATCTGTTAAATGGAGCCAACAATATCTACCTCAGCTGTTTGTTATGAGGACTCTGAAATTTCATAGATTGTGTTTCTAAGGTAGTCTGTTACATCATAATCTCTCAACATGTATTAGTTATATTTCTCAGTGCCCGCAATAATAATAATAATAATAATAATAAAAGCAAAGGTGGAAAGCTCAGAGGTTCTCAGTGGAGATGTGGTCAGTTGTAGCACTGCCTTACCACTCTGCAGTACCCCTCCTCTGTATAGCCTTGTCTTTCTGAACTCAGGAGCTGCCATTTTCTTTGCTTTGGCCACTGAAATATGGGCAGAGGTGATGTGTGCATCTGGGCAGGAGTTTTCAGAACGCTTTAGAGATTTGCCAGCTTGTTTGTTTTCTTATACCACCATGAATACAATGTATTACACAGACGCTACTTCGACAGCCTGGGTCCTGGCATAAGATTGATGAAGAGGGAGCACCTGGGTGGCTCAGTCTATTAAAGCATCCGACTCTTGATTTCAGCTCAGGTCATGATCTCATGGTTTGTGGGATTGAGGGCTGCACCAGGCTCTGCGCTGACAGCACAGATCCTGCTTGATATTCTCTCCTCCTCTCTCTCTGCCCCTCCCGTGCCTGTGCTTGCTGTCTCTCCCTCAGAAGTAAGTAAATAAACTTAAAAGAAAATTGATGAAGAGCAGAGCAGCACCTGGACTTTATGAACGTGGAGCTGAGCAAGAAATGCGTTTGGGGTTGCAAGTAGCTGAGATTTTTAAGTTTTTCGTTACTGCAGCACAATAGAACCTAGGGTGATTCATACAAGGGTTCACACAGCCAGGAAGTAACTGAACCATGATTCTACCGGAATCTGTATGACCTCATTGTCCTTACATCCTTGCTCTTTCCATCACAGTCAACTCGCTGATGGCTATAACATCTCCTGCTTAAAGATGATAATTATAATAGCTTCCATCAATTCAGTTCTTACTGCATGCCAGACATTGTGCTAAGTGTTTTAAATACATCATTTAAACATCACCTCAATCCCTTCTTTTATGGATAGTGCCTCCAGGCTTAGAAAGGCTACGTAACTTATCCAGGGTCATCCAAACATAAACATCTAAACATAGCTCTTTAGACAGAGAGAGTGATTTATTTAAGCAATTGCCCACTAGCCTTTCGTTTGAGCTGAGAACTTGGCATAGCTGAAGTGTGATTCTTGAACCTAATCCCCTAGGTCTTTCTTCACACCCAACATTTCTCCTCGCTAATATGGTGGCAGATTTTTCCAGTCCTCCAAACACCATGTGAAGGAAGCCAGAATTGTGGCAAATGGCAAATGTGTCATAGCTTAGACAACAATTGCACATTGTCACAGGATGCTTTGCACGTTCCAGAAATGTATGACTTCCAACAGCTGCATCACCAAAATAACCCAGGGTTCCGTATCACATTTGCAGTGTTAAATATTTTGTAGACTTTGGGGTTAGAACCTCTATCTTCAGACCTAGAAATGACAGTGGGGTCCCTAAAGAACTAGGTTGGGAGAAGTAGAAGGAATGATATAAATACTGCCACAATATTGTTCTCAGTGGCTGAGGGTGGCACCTTCTCTTCTGCCATAAGACGACAAAAGATAACTTCTTTCTTACTATAACAGATTATTGCCTTGGCTCAACAATCATGTTAACTAGTGTGAGGCATAAGCAATCCATTTTAGTGGCCTATATTGATTATGTAAATCAGTTTCCAAATTCTTCTGTTTTCTACCAGGGACTTATGTTTGTGATGTCTTCCTTTTATGTGCCAAGGCATTCATTCATTTACCGCAGTGGTTCTCAACAGAGGGAGATTTGGGCCCTTCGCTCCCCCAGGAACCATTCGGCACTGTTTGGAGACATTTGAAGTTGTCACAACTGGGTGGGGGGAGGGGGTAGAAAGATGCTATTGGCACCTGCTGGTGTCTAGAGTGCCGTGGCCAAGGATACTGCGCAACCTCCTACAATACAAAAGAAAGCTGCACACAATAGAGATTTATTCAAAAAATGTCCATAGTGCCAAGACTGAGAAATGTCGACTTACTAATTCAGCAAGGAAGGACTGCCTGCTTATTGTGTGTTAGTACTGTTCTCGGTGCTGTAAAGAGCTTGACAAAAATCCCTGCCTTCACAGTGTTTACACTGGAGTGGGATATATTATAAATCCACCATGTTCCAGGCTAACGTTTGGTAAAACAAGCAAATAAAATTTAGGTTATAAAAGCAATCATTTTGAATTTCAAAGGGGATCAAAATGACAAAAAACTGAAGTACCAAACTGCAATAGATGAACTTGAATTATTCAGGCAATTAAATCTTGCTCTCAGGAATAACGAAATAACATGCTTGGGTTTCATCTTCCTATATCTCTTCTGGCAAAGAAGAAAGGGTAATTTAAAATTCTATCCATAGCAACTTAATATGGGAGGAAATACTATCCATATGTTATGATATTTAAAATACTGGAAATAAGTAATGAGTGGAAGTCAAATGTCATTTATTTAACTCTCTGCTTATGCTGCTAACCTAAACTTTCCAAATCTGTACCTGACTAGTGAGTACAAAAACAAAGGCCAATAGCTTGTCTGTGTAATTATTTGCTTATATATTTGGCTTGCACGGGGCTAGTACACAGTCTAGGAGTGGTGTGGGAATATTTTCAAGAATTCTAATTTTACAATAAATGACAGTATTATCTGTCAACACAAAGATCAAGTAAAGGCATCTTTACTTATGTTTCAGTCTTAAATGGCTGCAATCCAGGGGATTTGAGTGGCTCAGTCAGCTAAGTGTCTGACTCTTGATCTTGGCTCAGGTTTTGGTCTCACGGTTGTGAGTTCAAACCCTGCTTTGGGCTCTGCGCTAGGCTTGAAGCCTACTTTGGGGAAAAAATGGCTGAAATACAATATACAAGGATGTGTTCATGTTTACTTGGTTGGAAACTGCATCACAAAATAAGATTTTATAGGCTTCTATGGAATTACTAGCATTCAAATAAGATCATTCTTTTTTATGAAATGTTTACTTATTTATTTATTTTGACAGAGAATGTGTGTGCATTCATGCGCACTCATTGGGGGTAGGAACAGAGAAAGAGAGAGAAAGAAAGAGAATCCCAAGCAGACTCCATGCTTAGCACAGAGCCCCATTGGGCTCCATCTCAGGATCATGAAATCATGACCTGAGCTGAAATCAAGAGTCAGATGCTTAACTCACAGCCACCGAGGTGCCCCAGGATCATTATTAATTAATAATCATAACTGATAGGGGCCCCTGGGTGGTTCAGTCAGGTAAACGTCCTACTCTTGGTTTCAGCTCAGGTCATGATCTCACCGCTCGTGGGTTCGAGCCCCACATCAGGCTCTGTGCTGACGTTATGGAGCCTGCTTGGGATTCGGTCTCCTTCTCTCTCTGCTCTTCCCTCCCTTGCTTTCTCTCTCTCTCTCTCTCTCTCTCTCTCTTTCAAAAACAAATAAACATTAAAAAAATCATAACTGATATAAGAATTCAAATGTCGACGACCAGTGTGAACTCACATCACAAAATGCTTTCACTATTTCTATTTGCATCTTTGTTTTAAATAATAGATATCTGTGTAAATATGGTCAGGCTTGAACCATGCAAATTTAGAAGACCAAAATGCATGTCAAAAGATTCATCATTGACCTCAGGGAATAAGAATTGTAACAGTAATCATAATAATGACTCTCAGTATTAAGTAGATGCTGAATAGAATGCTAAGTGCTCCTATTGGCATAACTCAATATCCTCATCAACCTCATAAGTACGTAGCACTTTCTTGCCTTGTGTAGACAAGAAAACTCAGGCTCAAAGAAATTAAAAATCTCAGCTAAGCTTTTATGGATAGTAAACAGCAGAGTCATGATTTTTCTCCTACCCTTGTAACTTTCTAAGGAAAAAGATGTTATGCAGTTTCCATTGCAAATCTGAAAATGTCACAAGCTCTAGGCAAAAATATTTTTTCTTGCTGAAACATAAACAAAATGTCTCTGGAGAAATAAAAGATGGACACCATTGTGAACTCCTAGTACAATTTCTACCACTATTATTCCATGAACGTAATTAGAAGAAACTCCTCCCTTTCTCAAAGGCTCAATCATTCTATTTATTTTTATCTTTCATCATTAGCTGCATTTTCCAAAATGCTCATCGTTCTTGACATTCTCTTTGGATCACTCCCGTGTTTTCACAGACTCATGAATCACAATCGCTTTGTGTTAATCTCATATCACCTACTGCAATTTTTGGATGAGGTAAATAAAGCCCAAAAAATGGATACGTCTTGCCTAAAGTCTTCCTGCCTGAAAATAAGGTCCAGCATAAGAGGGGATTACTCAAATTCTGGAAAGAGATTGACTGTGTTCCTCATATCCTGGCTCTACCACTCCCTTGTTTTGTGACCTTGAGCAAGGCTCTTAAACTCTTTTCACTCAGCATCCTTATAGTAAAATGGAGATTAACTGGGCCATCCACATCGCTTTTTAAGAAGGAATATATGAGTTTACAAAGTAAAGGACCCAGAATAATATCTGGCATTAGAGAATCTAGTACAGAAAGCTGCTAAAAAGCCAAGATATAAGACCTACAACAATGGTAGGGAGATGGCCTATAAATGACATTGACATCCCAAATGACTGTCATACACCACAACTTACCATAAACACTTAAAGATCATTTCTTTTCTTCTATCTCCTTTTTTTCTTTTCAAAATTCTCATTCCTTTTTCCTCCAAATGTTTCTTCTTTTTCCTTCCTCAAACTCCAAGCTTGTCAGTTGATCTTGGGAATTTTCTTGGGATTGATAAGAATATTGGTAACATTCTTTTTGAGAGGTTTCCTGATGTACATACACTTTTCATGAACGTATAATTCAATGTGAAAGTTTTTCTGTTTCTTTGATATTTGTAAGTAGAGCTTTGACAGGGATTGTTATGATGTTCTTAAAAATAGTTTTACTTGGGAATATTTGCAATCTCTAATAATTTTATTCTTGTTTAAGGGAATAGTTACATACATATATTTATAAAACCCTTACAGATGATAAAGATAGGAAAGATCAGATGAATTCTTTCATATGTTTAATAAAAGTCTGTAATCCAATTTATACACTGTATGCTTTTCATTTTAGTAAATTCTCCAGATGGTCTTTAGACCTTGTGCTTCAATATGACAAAATGGCTTTTGCATCTACTCTAAATGAGTCCAAAGAAAACCTCATCCTATTCAACAATTATAAGAACACATTTACTAATTCCTTACCAATCTGAACCTTTAAGTAAAACAAACTCAGATTAATTAAAGCATGAGACATTTGAAAATTGATCCTTTGTCACTTCATGGTCATATTCTCTGCCAGCCAAGGTCCTTTCACACAGCTTGACAAGTGTGTGTGAGGGCACTGCTGGACCACTCACACAGACAAACACAAATCCAATACCTAAAATTAGATCTTTACTAAATTACATTGCACTGCACTTTTACACCTGCTTGGCAGATAATACCCAGAAGAAAGGTATAATTACATAGGTTCTTTGGCAGAAATAGAAGACAGGTTGAAACCCAAAAAATCACTAAAAGAGAAGGAAGGAAGGAAAAAGAGAAACAGCAAAAGGGGGAGGAAGAGAAAGAAGACAGAAAATGAAAGACTCCTTTCCCCAAATCATGGTCAGCAGATATCAACAGCTTTGTTAGAAGTGACTTCTAATGAGGAATCGCTATGTGCCAGTCATTGTGATAAGCTTCTTATACCACTGCAAATTAGTATTGTCCAGAGTTTGCAAATAATGAAACTGAGTCATGGATAAGTCGAAGGCTTGCTCACGTTCATACAGCTAAATGGAGATGAAGCCAGGTTTGAAGCCAATAATTTTTTTAATGTTTATTTTTGAGAGAGAGAGTGAGAGAGAGAGCGAGAGTGAGCACACATGAGCAAGGGAGGAGCAGACAGAGAGGGAAATAGAGAATCCTGAGCAGGCTCTGCACTGGCAGCAGAGAGCCTGATGTGGGGCTCAAACCCATGAACTGCATGATCATGACCTGAGCCAAAGTCAGATGCTCAGTCAACTGAGCCACCCAGGTAACCCTGAACCCAATAATTCTTGAGAGCTTGAATTAATTTTATACCTTCTAATTATCCAAAATATAAAATAGACATCTCTAAGATCACAACTGGAAATTAGAGATATTGATAAGACTTTTATTTAGTCACCAACCCCAACTACCTAATTAAATACTGGGGACTGATTATCCACATTCTGTCTCTCTCTCTCTCTCTCTCTCTCTCTCTCTCTTTTTTAATTGTGGTAAGAACACGTGTGGTTATCCGGGTTTCACAACACCATTTGCTGAAGAAACTGTCCTATCCCCCCTTGGGTATTCTTCGTAATCTTGTCAAAGATCAGTTAAACATATCTGCTTGGGTTTATTTCTGAGCTCTCTATTATGTTCCATTGATCTATGTCTGTCTTTATGTCAGTACAACTATTTTGATTATTATAACTTTATATTTTTAAATCAGGAAGTGTGATACCTTCAGTTTTGCTCTTTCTCAAGATTGTTTTGGCTATTCAAGGTCTCTGTGGTTCCGTATGAATTTTAGGATTGTTTTTACTATTTCTGTGAAAAATGCTATTGGGATTTTTTAAGTTTATTGTTTTGAGAGAAAGAGAGAGGACATGAGTGGGGAAGGGTTAGAGAGAGAGGGAGAGAGAGAGAGAGGGAGAGAATCCAAAGCAGGCTCTGCTCTGTCAGCGTGGAGCCCAACGCAGGGCTTGAATCCACAAACCATGAGATCAGTGATCTGGAGCTGAAACCACGAGTCAAGACACTTAACCAACTGAGCGACCCAGGCACCCTGCCATTGGGATTTTGATAGGCATTTCATTGATTGTAGATTGCTTTGGGTGCTATGGTTATTTTTAACATTTCTAAATATTCCAATCCACAAATACGCATGTCTTTCCATTCATTTATGTCTTCTTTAATTCTTGTCAATGTTTTGTAATTTTCATTGTAAGTCTTTTCCCTGCTTGGTTATTCCCAAGTATTCCACACTCTCAATCCTTATATGTCCTGTTAGTTTTCATCTTTCTACGAATAATTTTTGCAGTATCACTTGTTATTAAGGAGAGCACTTTTCCCATTTATTTTCAAGATTTCTAAAGGTTTTATTTTAAAGGATTCCTTGTTTTACCTTAGAGTTACAGGTTGTTACGTACAAATGAGGTGATAGGAACATGTTTGATTAAAAATTAATCAAGCTATTAAGCCATGAAGAGGCATGGAGGAGACTTAAATGTGTATTAAACATTGGAACTCAATCAGAAAAGGCGGCACAGTATATGATTCTGGCTATATGACCTTTCGGAAAAGGCAAAGCTCTGGAGACAGTAAAAATGACAGTGTTTGCCAGAGGTTGTGGTGGAGGGAGAGATGAATAAATGGCACACAGAGGATTTTTAAGGCAGTGAAAATACTGTTTGATATCCTAATGATGAATACATGTCATTTTACATTTGTCCAAACCTATGTAATATATAGTGCCAAGAATGACTGTAATATAAACTGTGGGCTTTGCGTGATTACAGTGTGTCAATGTAATGTCATCAATTGTAAAAATTCTATCATTCAGGTAGTGGAAGATGAGAATAAAGGAGGCTATAACTTGTGGTGGGGTAGAGTATATAGGAAATCTCTGTCCCTTCTGCTCAATTTTGCTGTGAACCTAAAACTGCCCTGAAGAGAAAATAGTCTTAATGTTAAAAAATGATAGATCTAACAACCATAGGTTAGCATCCTGAAGTTAAAAAAAAAAGTCAGTCCTTACTTAGTGCTATTATTTTCCTAGCTAGGGACCCGTCATGCTTAATGATAGAATAAGAAATAGGACAATTTTATGCAACTCTTCAAGTAGTGAAATCAATGTTGGATTACTTTTTCCTTAGCATGATCTGTAAATTAAGGAAGAGAAATGTAATTTTCTCTGCATGGCTTTATTTCTATATAAAGGTTAATTAAAGGTAATGTTTTTTGGTTTTATGTACATTTTGTGTGCATTTGTGTTCATGGGAGTTTATGAAGAGAAAATATAAGTACATTAACACTGATATCCTTTCTTCTCTTTATGTTACACATATTTATAAAAGTAATACACATAAAAACTTCAAATAATATAGAACTACATAAGGTCAGAGGGTTTTTTTCCCCACTTCCTACTTCCATTGTTCACAGGAATATACAATTTTCTATGTAGAAGAATATGTGAATATATGCATGTATATGCCTTTATTTTAAAAATATAATGCATATATCTATTTCAAGTGGCATATATATGCTATTGTTAATAAAAATGAGTTAATACCATTTATGTTATTATACAATCTACCTTTTTCACTTTAAATTTTAGCAGGGTTACTTTTCCTTGTCTTTGCATACCAATCTACTTCTTTTTTTACTTGTGGCCAGGTGAGATCCATATGACACAGGATGATGACATCATATGACAAATGGTGACAGGAGCTGTAGCAGCCAGAGTCATGGATGAACATCATATCTGGAGGATGATAGCATCATCTGATCTTTGATCTGTTACAAGGTAATACTTTGTTCATGCCATTATGTTTCGGAGGTTGTTAGATTGCCTTAGACTGTACCCTAATAAATTGTCCCTCATTGCTCAGTCTGATGGCATCTATTCTGGGAAGCCTTCTAGATTTCCACTTCCTTTAGTCATAAACCAATCAGAACTGGTCACTCTTATCCCAGTG
>CM053574.1:28578773-28688008 GCA_028646485.1 Cryptoprocta ferox | reverse complement strand
CCCAGATTTTCCGGTTTTATTATACTTCTTTTATGTAATGTCTGATGTTAACATAGAAGCCTACCTAATATTCCAGACTAAGGTGCCTTTGTCAGGTGCTATCTTAAATACCCCCTACTTCTATATAACGATTATGATCCAATTTACCTTCTCACTATTTACTTTCCCACCATATTATGTAAGCGCCATGTGGCAGAATCTTGGCTGCCTCCTAAATCTCCAGCTTCCACAGGAAATGTGGCACATAATAGGCTCACAGCAAATGCTTATTGGAAAAATAAATGGTCTCCTTAAAAGTAGGAAATATGGATCAATCATATTTGTAGCCCATTCATTGCTAAGCTCAGTGTCTGGCACCCCTTTGGTGGATGCAGCAAACTGGGTTTGAATGGGATGTTGTTGGGAAAGATAGGATGGGCTTACAATATCAGTTCTGTGAAGGGCAGTGGGTAGGTATTTTTGGTGAAGAGGATCCTTACAAAAGACTTACCTGCCATTGTTTCCATCAGTAAATACCTAAACATATCTTTATATCTGAAAAATAACAATTTTGGAAAAGAACCATACAGGATGGCTGTTAGATAAATTCTAAGATGAGCCTTCTGTATCTTAAAAGCAGTTGTGTGACTATTCATTTCAACTCAGACCCTCACACCCACCTTTCCACAGTCAGGCATTTGTGAGCAAATTCATCATTAGTTCATTTTCTTAAGTGTGGGGAAATAGGTTCTACTTACATAAATGGATTAGAATGGAATCACAAGTAACTTGTCATAGCACCTGCGGGAAGCTACTTTCCATCTGATGCCAATATACTGTTGTACTTTGATCACAAGCTTCACTTGCCCCCCAGACTCTTTGCTTCTTACACACACAAGTTAATGATTACTGTGTGATTGTTTTCTCCACATTCACCTGTGTAAGGTCTTGTTTTCTTCACGTTCACCATGTGGGTAATATCTTGTGGGTTTTTTTTTCATGTTCACCACGTGGGTAATATCTTGTGAGCTCAGTCAATACAGAGAAGAAACCCCTGTTTGGCGCTCTTGTCTCTCGGGACATTAGCCTCTCTCATATTCAGTTCTGCATTGGCTATCTTGCTGGACAAGAGAGAACTCCAAACTGATAGTCTGCAACACATAAGCAAATCATATCCTATGTTATTAGAAAAACAGAATTTATGCTTATATTTGGGGAAATAGATAAATGGGATGCTAAAATTTGTAAATGGTCTCTCATTTAATATCATTAAAGTTATTAGAAATATATCTTCACAAATACTTTGTATATTAAAATTATGTAGAAATTGAGAGAAATATCTAGGGTTGATAGGCTAAGTGAAATAAGTTACACAAAGACAAATACCACATGATTTCATTTATATGTGGAATCTAAAGAAATCAAACAAAGTAAAAAAAACCCCAGACTTCTAAATACAGAGAAAAAACTGGTGATTGCCAGAGGCATGGGGGTGA
Organism: Cryptoprocta ferox; assembly: GCA_028646485.1. Taxonomy (NCBI): domain Eukaryota; kingdom Metazoa; phylum Chordata; class Mammalia; order Carnivora; family Eupleridae; genus Cryptoprocta; species Cryptoprocta ferox. The sequence goes on along the minus strand of CM053574.1, from coordinate 28,686,533 downwards.
GGGATGGCCAAAATAGATAATGGGGCTTAAAAGGTACACACATCCAGTTATAGAATAAATAAGTCACAGAGATAAAAAGTACAGCCTAGGGAATACAGTCAATAATATTGTAATAACATTGTATGGTGGCAGATGGTGAAACCATGTAAAAAAACAAGAAATTTCTAGGTTGACACAGTGAAGAAACTTCAAAAAATAGCATATTTGGGACATTTACTTAGAGTGCTCAACAGTTCCATTCAACTCCCCCATATGAAAACAGGTTGATCTTAAGTTGTCTACATTTTCAAAATATTCCATATTTTCCACAAATATTTGTATATAAACAGAAATGATCACAAACACATGTGTGTATCCAGAATAGATTGACTGATGTGATCAGTAGTCTGCAACATAAAATGGAAATTTCCTCAATATCACACAGGCCTCTCCTTTTGCTGTCTGGATGCCATGCTGTCACTGACTGCTATCTTCCTCTTTCAGAAGGCTCTGTGCGAACTCTCCCCCCTCACTTATGACTTGGCATGTAGAATCATGAATTAAATTCTATGCTCATTTTATTTGCTTGTTTACATGAAGAATGATTATTCCACAGTGTGAAATAATGAATATTCAAGTGATGGGAAATCTGAATTTGTGAAACCATATGTGGAGGTATTGACTCTTTCAGAATATTTTCACTGAAATGGATGATACTGAACAAATTGCCTCTTTGTTTTCTTTTTTTTTTGGTCTCCCATGATTCCCCCAGGCCACTGAAAGAAACCTCAGACATGATTTTAAATTGCTTTCTCACTAGAAAGTTATAGGTTATTTCCAATTTTCTTGATTCCGAAATTTGTAATTCCCAGTCTCATATGATAATCAAAGTAACAAAACTGAATAAAAGTTAAATCTTTCCCTAAGCCCAAGTCAACATGGCAGAGGATGCTGTGTTTTTGCTTCCTCTTTCTTTCCTTGTTCCTCCTCTCTCCCTTGCTAACAGCTTTCTGGCAGAAACGAAGAGGGGTCAGTGTCAGTGGAGTAGGAAAGCTCCTGGTTGACTGACACTGTTGTAAGTTGGCTTCACTCCCTCTCAGCCTGGAAGACTTTCTCTTTTTCAGAAAGACACTCCCAGTCCCTACTGTTAGAGACCACTCACCTGGCTCTCCTTGACCTAAGGTGTGTGCTTCTGCCTCAGCTGGTAATGTACTCTGTCCGCAGCTTTTTTTTTTTTTTTAATTTTTTTTTTAACATTTATTTATTATTGAGAAACAGAGCATGAGCAGGGTGGGGCAGAGAGAGGGGGAGACACAGAATTCGAAGTAGGCTCCAGCTAAGTAGGCTTAGCTGTCAGCACAGAGCCCGACGTGGGGCTAGAACTCACAAACTGCGAGATCATGACCTGAGCTAAAGTCGGATGCTTAACCGACTGAGCCACCCGGTCCGCAGCTTCTTAGGAAACTGGCAGCACCTTGAGGCTAAGAGGATCCTGTGACTGATCCCTTACATGTGGCTTACGGGTGGTCGACAGGAAAAACTTATGAATCCTTTTCCCAATAAACTTTGAGAGAGCAGCTCACCAGAGTTTCCACCATTGACTTCAACATCTCTACCATTAGCTAACCCAGTATATTTCTCAGAAAGCAGTCGGACATCAGCTCACATTTTCCAATGGCTGGGTATACACATTGAGCTCCATGTTCATGTCTGTAGGTTTTCAGTGAGCTCAGTGCAGATCTGTAGCTTCATGCATCAGTTCTTAAAGCATCCCAGAGAGCCCAGGGCCATATTATAATTTTTGTGGGGCCTAAGCAACGTGCCTTCCTGGCTCTTTCTTTTCAAAAACATACTAAAACTTGTCTTTTATAACTGCATTGGCATAAAGATGCATATAATCCAAACTGGATCCTATAAATTTTTTCTTCTGATTTTTAAAAGAAATTGAAGCATCTTCATAAACCTCTTCATGGTTCCTATGCACTGTGCCTCCTGGGCTGTTGAGATGCCAGCCCTGAGTAAACCTGCAGAGATTTAATCAATATATTGAATAAGTGAGACTCAGGGGGATGTTGTAACAACATAATTTTATTTTTTATTTCCTCCTATTAATAATTTATGGAGCACCTATCATGTACTAGGTACTGTATTAATAAACACAACAGACACCTGTTGTTTTCAGCATTTGACTGTTCGATAGGTGATGTAAAGGTACTAAAAAATCAGGGCAATAGTGCTAAAAAAAAAGAGAGAAAGAAAGTAAAAAGGAAAAGAAACCACAAATGCTTGGACATGTTTATGTGATAGATTCTACTTTCGTCTGGGCCAAACTCCACCTGGGGGAACATGGGCGTGTACTTGACTCGGTAAGATATAGATGTGTTTCCTTTGGCATTAATAATTAGTGTGGCAAAATCTATGTTCCACTTGGATGGGGAGCTCTGGTTAGGGTCTCTTCAGCATCTGTGAACTTTGACCAGGTGTGCTAATGTCTGTGTTCCTAGACTCAGTTTCTTCATTAGTAAAAAAAAAAAAAAAGGGGGGGGGGTGGCACCTGGGTGTCTCAGTTGGTTGAGCGTGTCCAACTCTTGATTTCGGCTCAGGTCATGATCCCAGGGTCATGGGATCAAGCCCTGCATCCAGCTCCACACCAAGCATAGAGCCTGCTTAAGATTCCCCCCCACACACCCCGCTTTCTCTGCCCCTCACCCATGTGTGGGTATGCTCTTTCTCAAAATAAAATAAAATAAAATAATTTTTTAAAAAGTTTAGGAGAAGTGGTCTTTAACCCCAGCTGCTCTATAACAATTAGGGAAGTAAGGTAAAATATATTTTAAAGTATTGATAAATCCAATTTAAGTCCAATAAGTGGACATGCTCTATGACTAAATATTATTTCTTGTAATGAAACATTGCATTCATTCAGTAACTGTCTGTTGAATGTCCACTCCACACAAATGTACTAGGGATTGGGGTTACAAGAGTGAATGCAACAGGCAGGTTCCCAGCCCACGTGGAATGTGGACGTCCAGTGACCAAATACATGTCCTCTTCCCTACTTGCTGATATACTGAACATCGTGGACACAAAGGAATTTATCACTGATGAGAAAATAATCATAGCCCTTGTCTTGATTCTTCAGATTAAAAAGGAAAGGAAATTTTGTTCTGTTCTGTTTTAAACAGAAAGCACAAATTTCAATTAAAGAATGCCATTGGAAACCAATTAAGAATGCATTTAAATTATATCTATGATTTTAAATAGCTCCTGTGTCTTCCTTGTAGGAAGATATCTATTTGGTCAATAAACCAGTAAGGTGCCTTGTACTCCACTGAATTTTAAACATTTCTGTATTTTCTGTTAGAGAGCAAGGGCTTTTCTTACAGGGCAGAACTCAGTTTTGAGTTAAATGGCTAAGTACCAGTTACATTTACATTACAAAAAAGTACCAGACTCTATTTAGCATTCAGCTCTGAGACACAATAAAAAAGTCTGCATACTACTGCTATGTACTGATAGGAGTTGTTTTGGCTTTTAATAAAATAACTTTATACTTAGAGCACTTCCTCTTAAAAGCTCAAAGAGTTTCACTGCATACTTAATGAGCATGTGCAACTTTATCTGGAATAATTTTTTTCAGAAAGGCCGCAAGTCCAGAGTGACTTTCTCATGTATTATTATTTTGCTTAAATTCAAGCATCATGTTGATCACATATCTTCCAGTCATTCCATATTTGTTGCACAGATTGCTGAGTTCCTTCACCATTTAATCCACTCACCATCAGATAAAATCTCTACCCATATGTTTCTCAGTTTATGGAACCCCTGGGTCTTTTACCCTCAAGCAGCTATTCCAGACTATAAATTATGAAGGATGTGGAGTGTTTTGTTTTTAAGTTGATATATGAACAAGAGAGAGCGTGTGCTCATGCACGAGGAGAGAAGGGGCAGAGAGAGAGAGGGAGAGAGAGAATCCCAAGCAGACTCTGTGCTGTCAGTACAGAGCCCATTGCAGGGCTTGACGCACAGCTTGACGTGGGACTTGATCCCACCAACCGTGAGATCATGACCTGAGCTGAAATCCAGAGTTGGAGGCCCAACTGACTGAGCCACCAAGGCACCCTTGAAGGATGTGGAGTTTTATATGTGCTAATCTCAAGTAGAGACCGAAGGGAAGAATCACTGTGGTTTGTCTTTGAAGACCAAAAGGTAACATGTAAAAGCTGTGTGACTGGGCAAATTACTTAATCTCTGTTTTTGTTGTCTTGTCTGTAAGATTAGGATGTATTAATAGAAAATACACCTCATATGGTCGTTTGAAGATGAGGAGTTTTGAAACATGACCCCCAAATTCTTTGATATGTTTCTCATCGAAGAGTGAAGCTGATGTTCCCTCCTATTTAATTTGGGCTTTAGGACTACTTTGTCAATGGGATACATTGTGTCATGTTCTGGACCCTTAAGAAACTAGCAGCTTCTGCTTATCTCTTGCTCTACTAATCCATCCACCCAGCCAAGGGAGAAGTCCTAGAAGCTCATGGACAGATTCACCTGGAGAGGAGTGGGGGGCTCCTTGCCCATGGCCATGAAATGTGGGGGATATAGTTCAGCCCATTAACACCTAGGATGCTTCTAAATATCCTACAATGCAGACATACACACAATAAAGCAGTACCTGGCCCAAACTTTGAACAAGGGCAGGACTCTGGTCTAGAGCCCTCGTTTAGCATATAACAGGGGATCAATAAATTTTTACCAAATAATAACCATATGGCTAAAAATACATAACTGAAACAAAGTTTGAGAAAATAGTACTTACCCTGACTACATATGATAAACTCTGATATTTTCTTTTCTATATTCTTAATATTGGTTACACCTACTAAATTGGGATCTAAAATCCTGTAGTTCCATATTGAAAAAGTTATGACATGTAGAATGCTACTACTATGGGTCATTAGACTGATTTTTAACAGAGAGGCTAAAATTCATTCATCAAAATTATTATCTTAAAATAGCCTGGTAGGAAGGCAGTACAATTGTTCAAATGATGCTTGCAGACATTCAAGAGTTTCAGGGCACCTGGGTGGATCCATTGGTTAAGCGTCCGACTTTTGATTTCAGCTCAGGTCATGAAATCCATGGTTTGTGGGATCGAGCCCCAGTGACATACTGAGCCTGCTTGGGACTGTCTCTCTTTCTGTCTCTGCCCCTCCCCTACTCACATGTACACTCGAGTGTATTCTCTCTCTCAAAATAAATAGCCATTTAAAAAAGAGTTTATTTTGGGGGATAGACGTTCTTTCCTTCAGAGTTTATGGAATGATCATTTTATAGTGCCCCACTTGTTTTTTAATTATAAACTTATTATCTCAATTGAACAACTGTCTCATTCACCATACTTAACTCTAAATGGCCTTGAGCCGCTATTAAAATTTAAATCCACCCCCAAATGGTGATTACTTGGCACCTGTTAGAACACTCAAACTAATATGCTATCAGTTCTAACAGCAATTCAAAACAATGGCTTACTAAATATTTTTAGATTTAGAATAACTGGAAGATGACTTTGAAGGCAGCCATTCTTTTCTGAATATTTATAGTCAGTGTCTATTACTAACATGTATGACCATAGGCTAGGGCATATGAAAAAGTATGACTGTGCCCAGTGCTTCATATCATATGTCCTTGTTCTGATTATCAACCCATTTTAAGAAAAACTTTTTGTAGTTTCGTGGTGAGAAAAATTGCATGTTGACTTTTACAGAAATGATAGAGAGAGCGTTGTTTTCCTTAAAGGCACATTGCAACACACTTTGTCACTAAAAAAGAAAATCAAAGAAAGGAGTTCTCTTTGACAGCTTTATGCTACACTCAGAAGATATTTAAGACCCATGTTTTCTGAAATTATTGAAATAAATGCTACATAAATGGAATTCTAATTCAATGTAATGGATCACAAAACATGGTATAAAGATGAAAAGGATATTTTATTATGCATTATAAATATGTTTTATAACAGTAATATATGCTCTTGGTTTAAAAGAAATCTTTAGGAAATGGTATAAAATGAAAGTCTCAGTCTCTAGAGGAAATCAGTTAATCATTTCTTCCATATCCTTGAAACATTTAGCACATATAACATTTTTATGCAAATGAATGCATGCTATTCAAATTGTTTTTTCCCTTTTTTAATTTAAAATTTATCTTGCAGATCTTTCACATTGGAGCATATTTACTTGCCTCATTATTTTCCATATGTATTACTCCATGGTATGTGAAGCGAGAGACTATCTCATTCCAATAACTAAGGTAAGGAAGACATTCAATTATCTTAATTTCTTTTTAGCTCAACTTATTTTATCTCAAGATTCAATTCCCATGGGTGGCCAAAAAACGTAATCTTTGCCAATTCAGGGTTTTTCTGCATGGCATTTATCTGAGTTCCATTAGATTTATGTAGAACAAAGGTCCTAAGGCATGAGTGTGGCATCTAACAAGATGTTGTCTTGTCTTTCTGTGCTAGCAGATGCTAAGGTGTATACTGTCCCCTCTGGCCCTCAAGCACTACTCCATGTAGATCTCTGTTGATCATCCCTGACTCCTACTCCATTTCCCTTAGATCCTTTGGATCTCCCTGATGTGTCTACACCACTCTCAGACACGGGATTACAGAGCCATTGGGAGCCATTCCTTCCTATTCTGTTCTTTCAGCACCATATCAGGATGCTGTCAAAATTGGTGGTCATGGGAGTTGGGCGGGGGTAGATTCTAGTCCGATGCAGGCATCTATCTAAGAGGCAAGTTTTCTTTTCTCTTAGACTCAGCAAAGTGATCTGTAGCTTTTGTTACTTCCCATCCCTGGATTCAGCCTTAAATGGAAGGCTCCTTTCTAGTGCGCATACATGTTCCCCTCATAAATCCTTTCCTTCTCCCAACCCAAGAAGTTTTTGTCTTGGAGGGGAGATAGGTAGGTTTCTCTTGTTCATTGCACAAGCTTCTAAACATCAGAGTCAAGGCTTTGGAAACTCAAAAGCCAAATGTTCTCTACGTATTTGTCATGTGCATTCTGCTGTGCCTTTTGTCCCCTGAAGCAAGTACCCAATACACCAGGTGAAAAAAATAATCATCTCCCCTACCCAAAACAGGTAATATTACAAAATGTTATCTCATCACATGTATGTATGTCCTATTTATGAAATATGGGTAGTAATTTCTGTTGTTTCCATTGATTGTTGCTACTGCTGTTATAAGCCACATTAAGCCTCATTGTCCATTAGCTTGAAAATTTATGGAAGCATATTGACAATAAAAGTCCTAGCTTTGGAATTCCCAGGAAAAAGTGCAAGGGAAAGTGTCATTTAAATATTTATGGATAGCACAACATTTCCCCTCTGGAAAGGTTATACTACCACCATCTTGTACAGAAGCATCTGCTTCTCAAAAATAAATAAATAAAATAAAATAAAATAAAATAAAATAGTTCCTGCTTCTCCATAGCTTTAGCCACTAGGATTTTACCACATACTAAATTTTTTTTCAGTCTGTTAACTGCAAGTATTATTTCCTGCTTTTCTGATTTTCCACCTTTAATTCAAAGAGATATTGGGGTGCCTGGGTGGTTCAGTTGGTTGAGTGTCCAACTTTGGCTCAGGTCATGATCTCACAGTTTGTGGGTTTGAGCCCCACATCGTGCTCTGTGCTGACACCTCAGAGCTTGGAGCCTGCTTCGGATTCTGTGTCTCCCTCTCTCTGCCCCTCCCCAGCTCATGCTCTGTGTCTCAAAAAAGAATAAACTTTAAAAAATTATTTAAAAAAAGAGAGATTGAACATATTCTCACAATGTTTTAGCCGTTTGCATCTTGTGTTCCCTGAAATGTTTATTGACATGAAAAAGATTGTGTTAAATAATCCTAAAGTGGTTTAAATAGAATTTTTTTTCAAGAGTTACATGTTTGTTTATTTTTGTTTTGGTACGCAGATTATATAGAATTCAAGGCAACTATTTCCCAGTCTCTACTTCATTTGACAGCAAATAAATAACTATTATATAGGGTTAGGAATAAAACAAAACAAAAGTGAAAATGAAAAACTGAGTCACCAGCACAGAGCTAATAATTATGCTCTGATGGTGTTATAATATCTCCACACTGCAAAGACAAAGCTAGTGCTTATCAAGATGATATTTGTCCCAGGGGCCACATGCTAGCAGCCAGGAGAGCTAACAAAGTCAGTAAATGTCCCTTGAGCATGTGTAATTATGCAAATATCCCAGTAACTAATTAGTACAATGGATTTTGGTCTCAATGAAGTTATTGCATAGCATCTATTTCACATGTTCTGTGTTGTCACTGCCTCCGGATTTCCACTATGGAAGATTTGCTGCCGTGTAGGAACTTCAGGAGAAATCAATGAGGCCCGAATGCCAGCTGAGTGATTAATTTTTCCACGCCTTAATTATCTAGCATCCAAGGTATCTGACTTTTCACTCTTCAGATGTTCTTCATGCCCATTTTGTATATTTCTTATTTCATACTTACTTATATCTTACCAAAATTAACATACTATCTTCCAGCTAGCAAGTGCCTTACAGTATGCATAACTCCTTAGAACCATCGTGCTTCCCCTTTATTTTGATAATTGGTACCATGCCCTGAAGCCATACTTTGTGCCAGGCAACTCTGCTGGCTAATTGTCATCACGACCAGTTTACAAACAGAGCCGAAGACTCAGAGAGGCTGAACAACTTGCCCAGAGTCAAAATGCAGTAAGTTACAGAATCAGCATTAATAGGTTCTGGTGTTCTGATAAATTCTTCAAGGAAAAAGGAGCGAGAGTTTTGAAATGAACTGGGTAATTTCTAGGAATAGACTTTGCTGGAGCTGCTACTTAACAGGTAGCCACGCCAAGACCTCCTGTACATTATTTTGCTTCTGGGCAGCTAACTGTCCCTTCAGTGCTCTGACCAGTTCTGTTTAATCCTGTTGAAAGATTCTAAGGATGAGTAAGGCAGCCTGTGTTACATGACCCTCCAACAATTTTTCAAACATGGACAAAGAGGCCTTATGAGGAATAGACTAGATTCCTGACTCCCCACCCCATCTTTTGGCTGCATTTCCGCTATGGAAACGGTTCTAGAAGGACCTTGCTGCTTCTGCTTGCTGCTTCTTTAGTCACCCCTCACAGTCTTCCAGTCTTCTGACACTGCTTCTCACCATATTTAGCTGACTTACAGAGTGAGTTTGGAAACGGGCTTTCCCTCAAGAGGCAGAAAGAGAAATTTGGGAAGAAGGGTTGGAGGAAGAATTAATCCTGTGAAGGAGGCTCAGTGGTAATCAAGGTGTTGGAGTTAGATCTGGATGATGGAGCCCTTGAAAATATCTCAAGAAAACAAGAGTTTGAGGAAAGCAGTCCTTTTCAGGTAAATGTAAATCGGACACTTTTGGGATAGCACTTTGGCCGGATTGTCACACTCCATCACCAGAGACCTCAAACACTGAATTCCATGCCTCATAATTGAGCCCGAAGCAAGCCTGAAAGTCTAGCCCCTCCCTACCCTTATCAAAAGTAATTTAACATTTTATTTGGGGAGTTAAAACAGGGAGAGTAGCTCTCATACGACCTGCGGGCTTTAGACTGCAGTAACCGATTTAATTTAATATCCTCATTTTGCAAAACCTAAGGTTCACGAAGGTAAAGCACCTTGTCCAGGACAAGACAGACAAAGAAACATTTCTGCTTACATTGTGGTTTTTGACTAGTATTAGAAGAACATTCCAGTTTAACATTTGTGATACGTTTCATACATAAATGTTACAGAAAATTCAAGTGTCCCTGAGAAGCATTTTCTCCTTTGATAGCTAACGCTTCATGAACTAAGCACAAAACCAGGTGCAATGCTGTACTCCATCTGCAATATTTCACTTATCTTTTACAATATCCCTGGGAAGAAGGAAACTGTAGAAACCCCCATTTTATAGGAAAGAAAATAAAGACTCAGAGATATTAAGTAATTTGTCAATTGCTAATAAGTAGCATTTTATCCAAGTTTTTTAATTCCAAAGCTCAAGTAGGTTCATTGCTTCTGTTACGTGCTGAGTTGCTACACAGCATTGGAAACATTTAAAGGGAATCCAGGGCCACACCTCAGAGGGGTTTACACTTGCAGTTCCTTCTCCTAGAATGCTCTTTCTCTGATATCCACAAGGTTTAAACTTGCGCTTACCTCATGTCCCTGGTCAAAAATTACCTTATCAATAGTACTTTTCTGGCCACTTTATATAAAATATGGCCCCCTACATACCAACACTTCTTCTTAGTCTGCTTACTCTGTCTCATTTTCCTACATAGAAATTATTATCCTGTGACATACCATATTTGTACTTCTGCATTATATTTATCTTCACTCAGAAATGTAGTCTCCATAAAGTCAGGAGCTGGAGTCTGTTCCCTGGATCTCCAGGACCTAGAAGAGTGCTTGACACAGTAGATGCACACTAAATATTCGTAGAATGAATAAGTGAGTGAGTGAGTGAGTGAGTGAATCAAGCAATTACCTCCCATCCCCATCATCAGTCTCATATGATATCTATCACAGAAGCATCTGAGGAACTCCAGGCAGTGTGATTTAAAAGGTACCTGATTTAAAAAAAAAAATCCAGTTGAATAAAAGAATATTGCATTATGTCAATGGCTGATATTAGAGCATATGAGGGCATAAACTTGCTCTTCAAGCACTGACAGCTGGCAGAAGAATGCTCAAGTCTGCTCTCCTTGTCTGTCCTTCTGCTCCTTCCTCCTTGCATAGCTGTGTATATTTAAGAGTCACTGGGGACACTCAATCTGAGAAATGTAGAAACAGCATTTTTTTCCTTTTCATAAGCCAAACACTTATTCCCAGTGGGTAACATTTAGCAATGAAGTGTTTTGTTTTGTTTTTTTTTTTTTGATGCTAGCATGTATCCATGTTTCAGAAATATATGGTATAATTAAATTACTCAAAGGTTGTGCTTTAATCAGGAGCAAATTTAATGAATATTCAAGCTGTTCATTGTTAGGAAATGGGAAGAGACGGACAATATTTTCATTACAGCCTCCAAAGTCACCCAGAAGAGGGTGCTCATGCTCTTTATGAAATATGCCATGCACAAATACACACACTCACACTCACTCAACAAAACTTTCTTGCATAACTGATCAAGTAATACTAACTATATGCACTGAATGTTAAGAAGAAAATGTATACGTACAGGCAGTTCAAAAGTCAAAATTATTGCCTTTTGATAGCACACAAGTTTTTTATTTTAAGTTTATTTATTTATTTAGAGAGGGAGCAGGGGAGAGGCTGAGAGAGAAGGAGAGAGAGAATCCCAAGCAGGCTCTGCGCTTACAGCAGGACTTGAACTCATGAACCGTGAGATTATGACCTGAGGCAAGATCAAGAGTTAGATGCTAAACTGACTGAGCCACCCAGGCACGCTGATAGCACAAAAGTGTTTTAAAATTAGGACAGTTTATAAAGTCTACCTTGGTTCTGGACATAGTAGTTAACAATTGACTACGCTACCACCAAAAATACTCGATCACCAAAAAATGCCCAACAGAGTTAATACTGTGATATTTCAATTAACCATTATTCTCTGTCAAAGCTAATAGATGAACAAAAAATATTATGGCTAAAATTTAATATTATAGATAATTATATACTTAAAATGAAAGTTAAACCCTCCTTTCATTTGATTAATAGCATGTTCTTCATTCAAATGCTTTTCCTTTGATGGTAAATAAAGATGACTAGTAATTATTTCTTAACTGTAATTCAAGAAAAATCAAATAGATTCTGTTTAGCTACCCCAGATGAAAACAGATTTAACATTGACATCTTTTCTGGTTCACTTGGTCAAAAATAAAATTTCCGAAAAGATGAAGTTTCTATGAACTAAGTAATTCTCAAAATTCTTTTCTGCTTGTGCTTTACAGATAGAAATTGAGGATAGCCATGGCAAAAACTCCTTTCGCTTATGTTTAAAATGTGCCCCAATTTTCCTTCCTTTTCCTAGGTTTTCTGAGCTCCTGTCTTTACAGTTCAAGCAATTTGTATTTTGATTATTTCTATGACGTGGAGCAGTCATGTGAACTGTGAATTTTCTGTGGGCAAAATGAATGCAAATAAGAGGCTTTCTAGGTCTGCCTGAATGAGTTACTTAGAATACAAATAAGAAAAGCCACACTGAAAGACAGCTAAAGCTATTTTTGCATTCCACTATTAGCTTCTAGGCAGAGCAGCTTTGAGAGGACATACGCATTGCAAAAAAGCTCAATAGATGGATGGTCGTTAAATAAAGGTTGTAGAACAGGACTCTGACTGGAAAGAAGCAATGCCTTTGCGTGAAAGAGGGGTCAGCTCAGTCATTCCCACATAAAACCCACGCACTGCTTTCAAGCCTACATTGATTAGCAAGCTAAAGTGGAGGAACTCAGGCATTCTCTGCCTGTTGTGTGTATTGCAGGAGGCTACATTTCCTATGCTCTCTTGCCCTCTGTCTAGATGGGTTTTCTCTAATGGAAGGCTCTAGTGGAAGGGCGAAGAGCTAGGGAAGGATAAAAGCCAGGATATCCCCCACTGCCCCAGCTCTGTTTCACGTGGTACCTCTGAGAGTTGCTGCAATACCAGTGTGGCTCCAGTTCCTAGAAGATGTCCCTTCCTTCCATGATCTCAGTTCCCAGTAGACAGGCCCACCAGGTGACCCCGACTCCTAAACTCTGGTATAGCCACCTCCTGCTTTTGTCACTCCAGCCCCAGGTGGGTGGGAGTCACCTTTGCTTTTGCTAAATGTAAGCTTTCTTCATAGTGCTCTTTGGTTCTTTAGCTGTTTCATCACTAAGTAAGTAACTCCCTCCATTGAATTTTGTGTGTGTGTTTGAAATACTTAAAGGGCTCTAATTTTACTGATACAGAAGGCTATCTTTTGTGCTGTAGAAATATTTGGAAAGGAATCACTATCCCAGTTCAACCTGCATATGTTATTTTGCAGCTTCTTTAACTCAGTCCGGTTGGGCATTAAAAAACAAAGATTTGATTAAAAACTATCTTCTCCACCAGTTTCTACCCTGCTCACCACACACAAAATGACCACATACACAAGTCTGAGGAACTTATGACAATGTGATATGTCTGGTGTGGCTATATTTAACACATATTCTATATTATTATTCAACTCTTTTTTTAAATTTTTGTTTTATTTTTGAGACAGAGAGAGACAGAGTACGAACAAGGGAGGGGCAGAGAGAGAGGGAGACACAGAATCTGAAACAGGCTCCAGGCTCTGAGCCGTCAGCACAGAGCCTGATGTGGGGCTCGAACTCACAAACCGTGAGATCATGACCTGAGCCAAAGTGGGACACTTAGCTGACTGAGCCATCCAGGCACCCCTTATTCAACTCTTTAAATGTATATGGTTTATTAAATGCATCCATCAGGAAAGAAATAAACAACTCCCCAGCTTCACTCTTGATGAAGAGAGCTCCAGATAGAATTATGCCTCACCATTTTGAATATATCATTCCATCGTCTTTTATCCATTATTCCATATCTATCTGTGAAAATGGGGTTAGCAGCAGTATCTTCCCCATCAGACTGCTGTGAACATTAAGTAAGAGATACTTCATACCATGTTCAGAGGCACCTGGGTGGCTCAGTCAGTTCAGCATCCAACTCTTGATTTCAGCTCAGGTCATGATCCCAGGGTTGCGAGATTAAGCTCTGCCTGGATCTTCTTAAGATTCTCTCTCTCTCCTTCTGCCCCTCTCCCCCATGCACAAGCTCTCTCTCTCAAATAAAATTAAAAACAAACAAACAAAATACAATGTCCAGCCCACATCAATCACCGACATTGACAATAGCCAAAGTATGGAAAGAGCCCAAATGTCCTTCGATGGATGTATGGATAAAGAAGATGTGGTATATATATATATATATATATATATATATATATATACAATGGAATATTACTTGGCAATCAAAAAGAATGAAATCATGCCATTTGCAACTACATGGATGGAACTAGAGAGTATTATGCTAAGTGAAATTAGAGAAAGACAAATATCATATGACTTCACTCATATGAGGAATTTAAGATACAAACATGAACATAAGGGAAGGGAAGCAAAAATAATATAAAAACAGGGAAAGGGACAAAACATAAATTATTAAATATAGAGAAAAAACAAAGGGTTGCTGGAGGGGTTATGGGAAGGGGGAATGGGCTACATGGGTAATGTGCATTAAGGAATCTACTCCTGAAATCATTGTTGCACTGTATGCTAACTAACTGGGATGTAAATTTTAAAATTAATTAATTAATTAATTTTAAAAAATTTGACCCAGAAAGTGTGAAACCATGAACTCTCAGAAGAAGTAAAGCCGATATCCCCAAACAGGGTTATTTTCATAGCTCAGGGTACCCCAAATGCCATGAAAATCAGTCTCAATTGAAGATTTTGATGGCTTCCTGTCTTACATTTAGGTTTTTCATCCATTTTGAGTTTATTTTGTGTATGGTGTAAGAGAGTGGTCCAGGTTCATTTTTCTGCATGTCGCTGTCCAGTTTTCCCAGCACCATTTGCTGAAGAGACTGTCTTTATTCCATTGGATATTCTTTCCTGCTTTGTCCAGATTAGTTGGCCATATGTTTGTGGGTCCATTTGTGGTTTCTCAATTGTGTTCCATTGGTCTGAGTGTCTGTTTTTGTGCCCAAACCGTACTGTCTTGATGATTACAGCTTTGTAATACAGCTTGAAGCCCGGGACTGTGATACCTCTAGCTTTGGTTTTCTTTTTTAAGATGGCTTTGGCTATTCAGGGTCTTTTCTGGTTCCATACAAATTTGGGGATTGTTTGTTCTGGCTCTGTGAAGAATGCTGGTGTTATTTGGATAGGGATTGCCCTGGGTCAATTTTTATGTTGATTTCTCCATTAGGAGCTTTTGCTGTCTACTGTTGGTATGAATTTAGACTTGCTCATTCACATGATGGTGGGCTTGCATTTGGGGATGTTACTTTTTTCTAATCTCAACCCTGGATATACAAGAAGCTTCCTTGCTGCTTTCCCCAGCTAGCAGAGGTGGAGTCTTCCCTGTGACTCATGGCTTATTATAGGTATCTCAACTCTAGTTCCATGAATGAATGAGGCCTCTGTCCCAGACTGCCTTCTCTGCACTGGTGTCCAAACCCCCAAATACAGCCATTCGAACCTGTATCTTCTTATAATACTCAAATATATTTTCACCTAAGATCCTTCCAACCTCTCTGATCTGAGTTTGCTTTGCAAACTCTGAAAATGAGTATTTTCCTCTTGTGGTTTTAAATTTGCAGATGTATTCACATATCTTTTATTTTCTTATATAATATTTTATGAATTTACTCTAATTGAGGGTTCCAATTAAGGGTGCCCTTTGCTCAGTTTTATTCCCCATATCGACCATGTTGAAAGAAAATTTACCTGATAGTTATAGAAAGATTCTTGCAAAGAGTATAATGTATGCCATCTCAGAAACACCTGGAAGGGGATAGTATAACCCATTACCATAAAGAAAATTATATGATTCTTAGCTGATCATGAATCCACAAGGAGTTCATGAAATGATGCAAAATATTTCTTTTTCCATCAGGTTATTTATTTGTTTGGTGTGCTTTTTGGCTGAGGTAACAGAAAATTCAACTATAATTGATTAACCAATAGGAAAGATTTGTGTTGTTATCTATCCAAAAGCTAAAAATAGCACCATTTCAGAGGTGGTTAACTGAGTGGCTAAACCTCATTTTTGCTTCAGTTCAAATTCCTCTTGAATCCCTCAGCTTCTCCTCACAGTTATGAGATTATGGTGGTACTTCCAGGCATGTCAGCCTTAATATATATCAAGAGGTAGGAAAGGGGATAAGAAAATTTCTTTCTTCCTTAGGCCTCTATTTTTGACAGCCAGGAAGAATTACCAGAAGTCCTAAGATTGCAACCCTTATATATCACTGATTAAAAATGTATCATATGCCCACTCTCAAACCAATGATTGTGAAGGGAAATAGAATTACCACAAATGGCAAAGATCAAGTGAGACTCATTCTGGGGTTGGTAATGAGTCCAGGCTTCCCTAAAATGCAAGGTTACCCAGTGACTGAACAATATGAGAAATCTATTACCTTGAAGAGGAGGAAATAGCTGTGGGACAAAGTCCGATCACTTAGAGACAGTGTTAGGAGAGAACCTGGAGGTCCATCCTCTGGGGTCCTTTACTCTTCTGTTTGGCATCTCTCTTTCCTTTTCCAACCCAGCCTGTTGGAGGCCACCAGGATTCCTATCTCTCTCCTGTAAGAGTGAACGTGGATCCTGATAGTTGGTACCTCCTTGCAGCCTGTGCAAAGCCTAGATTTAAAAAAAAAATCTTCAGACTGAACCACCTCTGAGACAAGTAGGGGCCATACTCATCACTGTCCTGTCTTAGAAACTTGGTCTTTCAGAAGTCCCATGGCATTGTTGAGAGGTGCATGCATGGCATCATTGGATGGGGACAGTATACAATATTATGGCATAGTGGAATGTTGTCACCACAGGGCAGTTAGTTGGTGATGTTCTGGTATGAATTGAATGGAGTTTCCTCCTGTACAGGCTGGAGTCTCAACTGGCAAAGGCTGCATGGCCTCCATTGTGAGTAATGAAAATTTTTCATTCACACAAAGGCTGTGTGGGTAACTGGCGATGACTCCAAGACATTGTAGGTCATAGACCTTTGAACAATGTTCATTGCAATGTTCTTTCTCTTGTTTCACTCACCAGGCATATCATGGGTTATGGGGTAGTGCCTTCTTGGACAGGTATCCCAAGGTGAGGTCACTGCTACTTATCAGCCATGTCACTTATTTCCTCACCTCCAGACACACCTCCACACTTTCTTTATATCCTCCACACAAAAGACTTGTATCCTCTTTTATTTCCTTCTAGACCATACATCCGGAGCACAGATCATAAGCCACAAGAACATCTGTGTCTCTTTTCATGAGTGCAGGGAAAACTGCCTTTAACATTTTCTAGATGGTGAGGGAAAACATTTGCTTTTTCTACCAGAGTGTAGAATATGGAGGTGACTGTTCTGCTAAAATGAATGAATGCTTCTAATGCACGAAAAAAGTTAAAATAAAAAATAGCTAAGTTTTTTAGATTAAAGTAGATCAAACATTTTTATATTGCTAAATAAATAAATTCTTCTCATGTCAGTGTTGATTGCTTTGTATGTTATGGATGTAATGTGCTTTATATATTTTTTAAAAACACAAAAATAAGTTTATGGAGAGTGAAGATATAAAATAGAAAGGGATAGAAGGGATGCAGTAGATCAGGCTTCTGCCCCATCTCACACATGACTCCAGCCTAATTAACCTAAATTTCCTTTTTATATCCAATAGGGATATAAAGAGATAAAGAATATGATCAAAGACCTAAGTCCATCTCATAACCTTTTTATATCTCATAAATCTTTTAAGCATTAGACAGTTGCTTGACAATTGTAGAGCAGGTGCATGACACCTATCACACTTCCCCTGTCAAGGGGAAGCAAAGTGGGTTTTGAAGGAATAGTGTCAGAGTGTTAAATGTGAATGTCAGCAAAGATACACATGGAGTCCACATCTATAAAGAGAGCTGGAAACCAATACCACAGTCCATACTTCACGGACAAGAGCCTTTCCCTTACAGCCTAATTAATGGTCATACCCATAGG
Source organism: Cryptoprocta ferox (assembly GCA_028646485.1). Classification (NCBI taxonomy): domain Eukaryota; kingdom Metazoa; phylum Chordata; class Mammalia; order Carnivora; family Eupleridae; genus Cryptoprocta; species Cryptoprocta ferox. The sequence goes on along the minus strand of CM053574.1, from coordinate 28,668,787 downwards.
AAGATGGAGTTTGTGTCATGTTATTCCTTAAAACAGTACTGCTCAGGACCCTTGGGTGGCTCAGTTGGTTAAGTGTCTGACTTCGGCTGAGGTCATGATCTCACAGTTTGTGGGTTCGGGCCCTACGTGAGGCTCTGTGCTGACAGCTCAGAGCTTGGAGCCTGCTTCAGATTCTATGTCTCCCCACCCCCCGCCCTCCCCTGCTCATGCTCTGTCTCTCTCTCTCTCAAAAAATGAATAAACTTAAAAAAAATTAAAAAAAATAAAACAGTACTGCTCAATGTTGGTTTTGATCAAACCTAAATATCTTAATACCGCTTTAATTTTTTAAAGGTCAAAGTAAATGAAATATTGTAATTAAAAACAAAGCAGTGATAATTTTAGAATCTGTTCTTTAAAAATTTTTTAAATGTTTATTATTTATTTTTGAGAGAAAGAGAGAGAGAGTGCATGAGCAGGGGAAGTACCGAGAAAGAGAGAGGGAGACGCAGACTCCGAAGCAGGCTCTAGGCTCTGGGCTGTCAGCACAGAGCCCAATGAGGGACTCAAACCCACGAACTGCGAGATCATGACCTGAGCCCAAGTTGGATGCTTAACTGAGCCACCCAGGTGCCCCTAGAGTATGTTCTTTAAAGATAATACAACTTCCTCCAAAATGATTGTACTGAATTATCCTCAACTGCACTTCAAAATTTGCTGCTTTGAAATAACATCCTCACTTACTAGCCATCTGAAATTATGCCTTTAGGGCTCTGTTTCGTTTCATTTTGATCTGTATTAAACACAAATAACCTCTAAGAATGTTGAAACATAGAAGCCCCATCAGGTATTTAAATTAATTGAATTAATTTCTTATTTTAAATCAAAGAATTAACTTAATAGCACTACAAAACCACTGACACCTTCACCTCTGTTCTATAGCTCCCTTTGTGTCTAACCTAATATGAATACTGTCCCATTTTGTGTGTCTACATTCTCTGCCACTGGTTTTTCACTTGTTTAAAAATCACTCCGAAATTATCCCTCAGCAGATTGGAGGATATGGGGGGGATGAGGGGAGCTGAGGATGGAGACAGAAAAAGAGAGACTGTTAAGGGGAAAAGTAGGCCCAAACCAGTAAGGCCAATGTTGTGTCTTCTCTAGGGCAGGTAGAAACTCACTCACAGAAAAAAAAAAAAATTATTTTTGGAATTACTTGTTTAAACAGAAATCTTCTTTAAAACAAAAAGAAATGGGGACACCTAGGTGGCTCAGTTGGTTAAGGATCCAACTGCAACTCATGTCATGATCTCATAATTCATGGTATGAGCCCTGTGTTGAGTTCTCTGACAGCTCAGAGCCTGGAGCCTACTTCAAATTCTGCATTTCCCTCTCTCTCTGCCCCTCCCCTGCTCATGCTTGCTCGCTCTTTCTCTCTCTCTCTCTCTCTCATAAATAAACATTAAAAGAAAGAAAGAAAGAAAGAAAGAAAGAAAAAAAGAAAGAAAGAAAGAAAGAAAACAAAACAAAAAAAGATTGATTGACTTCTGGTCAGGACAAGATGGTGTAGGTGAGTTCCTCCTTGCTCTTCCCCACTAGGCACAAATATTAACCCTGGAAATGATGGGGGGGGGGGGGAAACAAAGGAGAAGGCTAAAAGTTTGTAAGAGAATAGTGAGATGGTTTCCTCAGGACTTAAGGAACAAAATAGTGGTGGGCTTTCACCCAAAAGGGACAGATGACTAGGATTCATCATCGACAAACCCCTGACCTAACAAAAGAAGGCAGCCCAGTAGGCTCATTCTTCCCCCAGATAGAGTCCTGAGGGCAACATCAGGCAAACCAAGTCCACTAGCAAGGAGGGTCCACTGGGAACCCCATCAAAAATAAGCAGCCCTTTTCTGCCAAGTCTGAGGCTCTCCAGCCTCTCCTGAGCCTCCTGAGGCCTTAGGCAGCACCAGCAGGAGTTAGTGGGAGCTTGAGGAGTACCATGTAAACCAGCAGACCAAGAGTAACATCACAAAGGCTTTGAAAATTAAACTACCATGAAACCACAGCCCACAAAAGTAGGTCAAGACCTATAAATTAAATGCAAACAGGTGTTTAAAATGAAAGATGTAAATAGGATATAGAGTCTCTTAACATAATAAGCAGTGTCCACAATACAATGTGAAATCACCCATCATACAAAAACCAAGAAAATCACAACTTGAAGGAGAAAAGGCAGTCAATAAATGCGAACATCCACAAACATAAATCAGATGTTAGAATTATCTGACAAGGGTTTTAAAGCAGCCATCATAAAAATGCGTCAATAATCAATTATAAATTTACTTGAAACAAGTAAAAAACATAGCAAACTTCAGCAAAGTAAAAAAATTGATTATTTTTTTAAAAAGAGAAACTGTAGATCTCAGAAATACAACACTAATAAATCAGTCACTGGATGGGGTCAAGAAGACAGTGGAGATGACAGAGGATAGAATGGGTAAACTTGAGGACACAACAGTAGAATTTAAGCCAATCTAAAGGTTTTGTTTTTTAATGTTTATTTTTGAGAGAGAGAGAGACAGAGCATGAGCAGGGGAGGAGCAGAGAGAGAGGGAGACACAGATCCGAAGCAGGCTACAGGCTCTGAGCTGTCAGCACAGAGCCAGGTATGGGGCTCAAACTCACGAACTGTGAGATCATGACCTGAGCCAAAGTTGGATATTTAACGGACTGAGCCACCCAGGTGCCCCAGAATTTAGCCAATCTAAATAAGAGAGAAAATAGACTGAAAAATGTGAACAGAACATCAGGAACTTGTGAGATAATAGCAAAAAAGAAAACAAACAAACAAACAACAACAAACAAAAGAAAAAACTCCAGACCAACACATATATCACCATATCAACAAGTTAAAGAAATTATATGATCATATCAACTGACACAGAAAAAGCATTTGACAAAATCCAACACCCATTCATAATAAACACTCAACATTTAAGAGTAGAAGGGAATTTAACTTGATAAAGAGCATCTGCAAAAAAAATCCACAGCTAACATTGTATTTATTAGTGAAATACCAAATGCTTTCCCCCTAATATCAGGAATAAGGCAAACGTCCACACTTACCACTCCTATTGAATGTAATATTGGAAAGTCTAGCCACAAGGGTAAAGCAAGGTAAAGACATAAAATCATAGAGATCAGGAAAGGAAGAAATAAAATGATCTCTATTTGCAAATGACAGGATTGTTTAAATAAAAATTCCCAAAAATACAAAATACTTCTTTGATAAGTGAGTTTAGCAACCTTTCAGGATATAAGATTTTCTGCTTGGGTCATGATCTCATGGTTCTTGGATTCAAGCCCTTCATTGGGCTCTGAGCTGACAGCATGGAGCCTGCGTGGGATTCTCTTTCTCCCTGTCTCTCAGCCCCTTCCCCAATTCTCACATGTGTGCTCTGTACAAATCAATCACATTTATATATACTAACAATTAACATAGAGAAATTAAAATTAAAAACACAATACCATCACGGTCATTCCAAGTAAAATTAAATACTTAGATATGCACTTAACACAACCATGTATGGGATTATATGTTGAAAATTACAGAATGCTGATGAAAGAAATCAAAGAAGACTTAATTAAATGCGAAGACATACCATATTCAGAGATTGGAAAACTGAATGTAATAAAGATGTCAATTTTTCCCATATTGATCCCTATGCTTAATAGAATTCTATCAAAAATTCCAACAAGGTTTTTGTAAACACACACAAGTTTATTGTAATATTTATATAGAAAAGCATGGTTTCCAGAATACTTAAAGCAATTTGACCAAAAAAAAAAAAAAAAAAAGAGGTGGGAGACATTATTCTTCTCAGTATTAAGAATTACTATATACTCCTGAAATCTTTGTTGCACTATATGCTAACTAACTTGGATGTAAATTTAAAAAATAAATTAGAAAAAAGAATTACTATATAGCAGATAGTAATAATAATAATTACTGCAATAATCAGAACAGTGTTGTGTTGGCAGAGGGATAGAGCCATAGATCAGTGGAACAGAGTGGAGAGTCCAAGTACAAACTCAAACACCCAACTAATTATTGACAAAGATGAAAAAATAATTCAGTGGAAGAAAGACAGCTTTTTCAACAAATGGCATCAGAACAATTGGCTATCCATAGTCTAAAAATAAATTTAGGGGTGCCTGGGTGGCTCAGTCACAAAAGTATCTGACTCTTGATTTCTGCTTGGGTCATGATCTCATGGTTCTTGGATTCAAGCCCTTCACTGGGCTCTGAGCTGACAGCATGGAGCCTGCGTGGGATTCTCTTTCTCCGTCTCTCAGCCCCTTCCCCAATTCTCACATGTGTGCTCTGTCTGTCAAAATAAAATAAATATACCTAAAAAAAATTTTTTTAAAGAGGAACCTCAGCTTAATGTGCCATACAAGAAACTTAACTCAAAATGGATCATGGACCTAAATATAGAACATAAAACTGTGAAACTTTTAGAAAAAATATGAGAAAATCTTCAGGATCTAGATTTTATAGATTTTAACACCAAAGAACATGACCAGTAAAAAGAAAAAGCAATAAATTAGACCCCATCAAAATTGAAACCTTGTGCTCTGTGAAAAAGCATATGAAGAAGATGAAAAGACAAGCTCAGGTACACGTTGGCAGAAAATATTTGCAAACCACATATAACAAAAGACTAGTATTTAGCATATAAAGATCTCTCAATACAAAATTTTAGAAATGGAGAACCAATTAGTGGTTGACAATGTTTAGGGGTAGTGGGAACATCTAGGGGAAAAGAGAGAGGTGGATGTGGTTATAAAAAGGAAATATGAATATTTGTGATGTTGGAAGTGTTTAGTATCTTGATTGATGGTAGACACAGATGAGTTTACTCTAACAAATAGCATCTTCACCGGTGATAAAATTGTAGAGAGCTTAGTACACACATGTACAAATTTATATGCACATACAAATGGGTACAAGTAAAACTGGAGAAATCTGAATAAGATCAGTAGATTGTATCAATGTCAATATCCTGGCTGAGATATTATTTATAGTTTTGCAGACTTTCTCCATGGGGTAGAACTAGGCAAAGTATACAAGATTACTCTGTCTTATTTCTTACAATCACATGTGAATCTACAATTATGTCAGTAAAACTGCATTAAGGAAATAGCCCCTCACTATCACATTAATAATTGAAGAGTTTATTAAGGCATTTAACTATCTCCTGTAACATACAAAACAGCATTTTTACTAGAAACAAGCAGATTGGCACAGGCCAACTGGCTCAGAGCAGAACATACTGCACTCTGTTAACAAGAACCTTTGACTACAGGCAAGTCATCATTTGAACAGATAATGAAAAATACATTTTAAAGCTTAGAAAGTCTACTTCTCTCATCTAATAATTCCACAGAGGGGCAACTCCAGAGTATCTACCTAGCTGGGGTTTCTTAGAGGCAACTCCTGTTCATTTTCTAAACTGGGGAGAGCTAATCTATGACAGAATGTGATTTCTTTTTTTTATAATGTTTTATTTATTTTTGAGAGAGAGAGAGAGAGACAGCATGAGCAGGGGAGGGTCAGAGAGAGAGAGGGAGACACAGAATCTGAAGACAGGCTCCAGGCTCTGAGCTAGCTGTCAGCACAGAGCCCAACACGGGACTTGAACACATGAACCGTGAGATCATGACCTGAGCCGAAGTCGGATGCTCAACCGACTGAGCCACCCAGGCGCCCCTGATTCCTTTTCTTCCATGTTTACCCCAAAACACTGCAGGCCAGAAGTTCTTGGTTAGGGTGCCTGCTCTGTAGTCCCAAACCTTCCCTTCAGTGGTTCCCAGAGATCTAGCTACAATCTTCAACCAAGCTTTTGTCAGAAATAAAGTTGAAATTTCAATCTTTGTTTATATTTGTCCTGCTTCTCAGGTACTTATAAGTTCGGTAAAGAAGAAAGGGGCTTTAGGTCAGCCATATGATTGGAAGGGGGAATGGCCATTGGCACTGTTTCGGTAGGCTGTCCTTGCATAGCAAAACACCCCACACATACTTGGAAAAAGCAGCATATGGAGATGGGACAGTCTAAATACAGCCTGCAGGACAATTCTTGATGCTCCTGCCACAGATGTCGACTTCAAGGAGCATTATCCTTTCAGTTCTGTTAATGATAACTAAAAATATGATTATTAAGTTTAAGTTGACAGAAAGCATATTCCATGCAGAGTCAATATCATGTTTAAAAATTTAGAATCAGAGTGCCTGGGTGGCTCAGTTGGTTAAGTGTCTGACTCTTGATCTTGGTTCAAGTCATGCTCTCACAGTTTCGTGCGTTTGAGCCCCGCATTGGGTTCCGTACTGACAGCATGGAACCTCCCTGTTCGTGCTCTCTCTGTCTCAAAATAAATAAACTTTAAAAAATGTAGAATCAACTGCATAGATTATTTTAGGGATTCAAAGAGTTCCATGTGGAATTTAATGGTGGCAGTGGTGGTGTCAATATGGGGCAGAGACAAAAAGACTAATGGAAGTATGAGGGCCTGGTGGCTGGAAAAGTAAGACCTGGACTGTAAAGAGCCTTGTGTACTGTGCTAAGGAACATGATCCTTATTCTCTCTCTCTCTCTTTTTTTTTTTTGAGAGAGAGAGAGAGAGAGAGAGAGAGCAAGCACGAGCGGGGAGGAGCAGAGAGAGAGGGAGAAACAGAATTTGAAGCAGGCTCCAGGCTCTGAGCTGTCAGCACACAGTGAGATCATGACCAGTGCCAAAGTAGGACACCCAGCTGACTGAGGTGCCCCCATGATTCTTATTCTTAAGTTGACAGGAAACTGATGGAGTATTTATTTTCTAGTGGCCTTAAGACCTGGAATAAAGAAAAGAGAATTTCAAGATATATGTCCCCGCAAGATGTAGAGATCTGCACCCTAACTAGACACTAGATTTATGATAAGGCCCACGTGCGTACCATGCCTCTCAAGGAGTTAGAACACTGGTTCAAGTTCCAGTGGGCTCAAACCATGCAGATTCCTGGGCCGCACTCTCATGGGCTCTGGGAAACTATGTGTTTAACCACTTAACTCTGATACCCCAGGTCATTGGATTATACTTTGAGAAGGACTACAAATGATTGCAGTAAGCAAAAGTCCTCTTCTGTCTTAACAAACGAAAGATCTGAATGCACTTTCAGGTGGAATTGACAGAGTAGGTTCTAGACTCCACTAGAGGGCAGCATATAAAAACTTTGAGTTTTGAACAACATTTGTTTAAATTGTGTGACTTTTAAGAAAAGAATCAGAGGTTTTAAAACCTTTTTTAAAGTGGATTTTTTTCACATGAAAATGTTAAAAGACATTATTTAGAAAACTGATGTATTCCCTCTTTGTTTATTTTCTAGTTTAATCAAATGATTTGCTCACATTGAAATACTTCCTCAGTTGCTAACACTGTCATTGGGTGATGCCATTGTAGGATGTTTAGCAATAAGGGAGCCCACCTTCCCTGTTTTACAAATAGCCCCAGGAGGAAGGTTCAAGGTCACCATTCTTAGTAGCAAAGTTGAGACTAGTTCCCAGGTGGCCTGCCCATCAATTCAGCATCATTTCCTATAAAGCATCTTATTAAAAAGTTAGATGATTTGGGGGGTGCTGAACATGGAAAAAGGAATCTACATTATCACATTGTAGTTCCTATAGCTCCAGTTCCAACAAAAACCTGAATCTGAAAGATTCATTTGAAATATCTTTGAGAGCTCTGAAGTGACCCTATTTAATGACTATAAATCTCCTATACCCTCTGTTAGATGAAATTTCTCATTTTCATTTTTATTTTTCCCACTGATTTAGACTAAGTTCCAAGTTATAACTCTTTGATTTGTGCCTTTTCATCTTGTACACACGTTTTGGTTGTTGTCTTAAATGGTAGAATCGGGGCGCCCCAGTGACTAAGTTGGTTAAACATCCAACTTTGTCTCAGGTCATGATCTCATGATTCATGGGTTCGAGCCCTGTATTGGGTTCTGTGCTGACATCTCAGAGCCTGGAGCCTGCTTCAGATTCTGTGTCTCCCTCTCTCTCTGCCCCTCCCCCACTCATGCTCTGTCTGTCTGTCTGTCTGTCTCTCTCTCTCTCTCAAAAATGAATAAATGTTAAAAAAATTAAATAGTAGAACCATAGTTTCCTAAGTAAGGACAACATGAATTAGAATTAAAAAAGCAGGGTGAGCCTCCTTTGTTCATCTTGTTAAAATAAGGGAAACAGGTGTAAACGCTTGAGTTAATCAGCTGGTTTATATTTTAAGTGGTCTTGGTGTTAAAAAAAAGAAATCCAGGGGCACCTGAGTGGCTCAGTAGGTTAAGCGCCTGACTTCGGCTCAGGTCATGATCTCACAGTTGGTGGGTTCGAGCTCCGCATCGGGCTCTGTGCTGAATGCTTGCTCAGAGCCTGGAGCCTGCTTCAGATTCTGTGTCTCCTTCTCTCTCTGACCCTCCCCGCTCATGCTGTCTCACTCTATCTCTCAAAAAATAAATAAATGTAAAAAAAAAATTAAAAAAAATAAAAAAGAAATCCATGCAAAAAGGTTGAACTTTTCCTTCCCCTCCTCCTCTTCCTGCCTCCTCCTCCCCATCTCCCTCTTCCTTCCCCTCTCCTCCCTCCTCCTCCTCCTCCTCCTCCTCTCCCTCCTCCTTTTTTCTGACATGTGGCATTTGCTTTACTGAATGGCTTGATGTCTAGTGGAGCCCTGTGCTTTTTTGGCATGGTTCTCTCCCCCAAAACTGCTAAAAGAAAAAAATGGCCTTTTCTTAGAAGGCTGTGGACCACTTCTGATCTAGGGCCTAATGTTTGGCAGGCCCAACAATGGTATTATCCCTGTGAGGAAATAGCAATCATATTATTTCCTTCTTGTGATGGAGATGATTTCCTGAGATGAAAGACTTAGGAATTTAATTGAAGTATAAGGAGTCACTAGACAGTAATCTGTATTTTCCCCTTTTTAATGAGAATCCACCAGTCATTTCATGCCCTTTAAAATGGCATCTCCTAAGCATCCCACTTATGTCTAACATAGGTTGTAAACCTTCAAATTCCTAAATGTGCAAACCAGCCTAACTGTTCTAATAAAAACTAAATTTGCCGAGGTCCTGATAAGTGTCAAGCATCAGGCTAAGATGTTTATCCATAAGATCTTATTTCTCTTTCATATTAACCTTATGAGGTAGTTGCTATTATCGTCCCCACTTTACAGATGATGAAATTGAGACTCAGGTAGGGTAAGGAGCTAATATTAAAAAACTAGAGGGGCACCTGGGTGGCTTAGTCAGTTAAGCATCCCACTCTTGATTTCTGTTCAGGTCATGATCTCATGGTTTGGGAGACAGAGCCCTGTGCTGGGCTCTGTGCTGTCAGCACAGAGCTTGCTTAGGATTCTCTCTCTCCCTCTCTCTCTGCCCCTACACATTTGTGTGCTTGCTCTCTCTCTCTCTCTCTCTATCTCAAAATAAATAAATAAATGTTTAAAAAAAAAAACTACAGGTGGATGAGCCAGGCAAAGTATGAGTACCTGCTGTTAACCACACTGCTATTCCATGCTTCATTTATCTACAGCCTCTAGCAAGACAACACAGAGAGAAATGCATCCATCCAGTGAATACTTATGTGGATGACTCCATTTAGTGTTTTGAAACATGATGCATATCAATCTTTTCTTTAGGGTTAAGGGGTTCTCAGAAGGGGAAAAGGATTAATTATGAGCCATACCTTAGCCGGTAAGAATCAGCCTGCAAAAGCTGAGACAGGGTTAATGTCTAGGATAAAATTCAAGCCAGACCTGATTTTCATGCTCTATTTACTGTAGCAGACCAGATTCCTTCCTTCACAATCTCTGGAAACAGAAAGAATAAATAGCACATGTATTTAAAGAACCCAAACCTAGACATGCTGTGCACATTCACATTAAAGACAGGTGTTTTTTCAGATATATATTAAATCACATTTTGGGGGGCATCAAGGCAGGTGCCTCAATTCACAATACTTTAAAGCTCCATCTTTAATGATTATCCTGAGCACTCATTGCAACATGCAAGAGGGAAAAGAAAATCAATGGAAAGAAAGAGAAACCTGAAATTCCTAGGCCAGGGAGGCAGTGGGGCATTTTGTGTACTAGGTGGTCCTTATACCACTGATGGTGTCTGAGATGATTCTAGATGGTACATAAATACATTTTTATAAAGAAATTTCATGGGGCACCTGATTGGCTCATTCGGTTAAGCATCTGACTTCAGCTAAGAGCATGATCTCACGGTTCGTGGGTTCGAGCCCCGCGTCAGGCTCTGTGCTGACAGCTAGCTCAGAGCCTGGAGCCTGTCTTCAGATTCTTGTCTCCCTATCTCTCTGACCCCCCTGCTCACACTGTCTCTCTCTCTCTCTCAAAAATAAATAAAACATTAAAAATTAAAAAAAGAAATTTCACAGTTGTATATTAATTTAATTAGGGATTAAGGGAAAGCCTAGCATCTAAAGCCAATGATTGTGTGGATATTATTTCTCAGAACAAGGCCAAGTTTTAAGAACTGAGAAAATTTAAATTTTATTTTAACAAAAGTATTAAGTGAAGAATATTAATAGTGATAAACAAATATGGACAGAATTTTGAAGGTGCTATACAAGAGGGATTGGAGTTTAGGACACTTCACTAGGCACAATCACTATTTGACAAAAAGGCTCCAGCACTTGCATCTAATTTCTGGCTCTGAAATGGACTGTCCACATGAACTTGGGTAAGCCATTTTCACACTTCCAATCCAGAGTAGTTTTGACCACAAAATGAGAGAGGGAGAGCGAATCAGGAGGTGCCTTCCGGGGACAATGCATACCTAGAAGACCTTGGAGTTATCACAAAGGATCTGAGAGCACATACACCTGATAAACAGTGAGGACTGAATTATTACCTCTTACCAGTAAACACGACAAGTTTACAAAAGTACATAAAGGTGTCACGATTAATTATGAACTAAGTCAGTTTGAACTACCCCAAGCGAAAGCTCTTCTGAATGCATCAGTACTTAAACTAAAAAAGTAGATCATAAAGGTACAATTACAGTGGTTATTTTTGATAGCAGCAAACATTCATGCAGAGTTTCACTATTAACACTGTTTAAACTTCCACGCTGTGGAAAAATTTCAACTGTACACCTTACAAAAGAGTTGTCCAAAGGATCATGAATAGAAGCTTCTTAGTTCCCCTGTTCCATGATCGTGCAGAAAGGTAAAATACCCTCATTTGGTCTTTTATCTGACATACAATATCTGCACAAAGAGGGCCACACTCATCCTAATGACCCTACATACCCAGGCCAACTTAGAACAAGTAGCTTTATAAACAACTGTTTTTGGTGAAAATTATATGAATGATAACAATGGCAGTAATGATGTGGATTGCTCCCATTTATTTAACACATAATCTGTGTCTCCGTATGTATGTGTGTGTATACATCAGATACTGTACTTTATCTCTAATTTTTCAGTGTCTCTGAAAATTAAATATGAGTGCTCCTAATTTACAGTTGATGAAACTGAAGGTCAGGGAGGTTGAGGTTTTGCCCAAGGCCACAAATTCATCAAATGGCAATACCAGGATTCAAATCCACAACACTCTGGGATGCCTTTGGGATGCTTGGTTGAGCAACTGGCTTCAGCTCAGGTCGTGATCTGACAGTTCATGGGTTCAAGCCCCGCGTCGGGCTCTGTGCTGGCAGCTCAGAGCCTGGAGCCTGCTTCAGATTCTGTGTCTCCCTCTCTCTCTGCGCCTCCCCAGCTCACACTCTGTTTCTCTTTGTCTCTCAAAAATGAATAAACATCAAAAAAAAAAATCCAGAGCACTTTGGTTCCAGTATACCAACTGTTTCTACTATGCCACCATGTTTTCTGATATAGTGGAAATGGGGAATTCCAAACAGACGTAGGCATAGGAGAAAGAATTGTAGGTATAAGTTCAGCAGGATTTTCTTTAATGAGGATAAGGGCTGTCAGGTTAAAAGAAATGATGATATACATTGGTGGTCACTGTTAGGATTAGGCCAGGTTTGAGAGGAGGTATTAAATTTTTGCAGCTAAGGTCCCATCACTGTATCTCCTACCAATTACTGGAAGGGATTTCTCAAAAGTTAAGCTACTGAGATAATTACAAGGTTCCGAGTAGCTGTTCGCATACTTCTAGAACTGTTCAGACATATTTTCTGCAGTATCAATTGGCATCATGCAACAACTTGATGATTTGACAGACTAAGCCAATATAGGAAAAGCCTATGGCTCATTGCTTAAATCAAACATAATTGTCATATATCCATAGTTCTCCTGCATCAAGGAATTGTCTATGAGACAAACCCAATGGGAAAGGAGTTAAATAGTATTCTGGGTACATGATCATCTGAATGCTTCTCAGATGTGAGGTTTCACTATTTAAATAGAATGGCTTGAGACATGGTTTGTTTTCACTTCATCTACTATGAATGGAAAAGAAACTTATTCATACATTTACTCCAAATATATTTTGTGAGTCCCTATCATGTAGAAGTTAGTAATGGCTGGAGAATGCCAGTAAATGATACAGGAATCAAGGCCAGAGGAGTCCTTAATGGTAATTTAGATTTTATCCATCATCATCTGACTTTATGCTTGAAAGTGCACCATGTCTTCTTGCCGCTATTGTCCATACATAACAGTAATTTTATTAAACCATAGTTGTCAGAACACTGGACAGAGAGCCATAAGGAAGTAATCAAATCCCAATTTTCTGGCTTGCTAGCTGTAGGACCTTAGATAAGTCATGGAAACTATCTGAGATTCAGTATATATGGGAATAAGAACACAGCAAATCAAAGAGATCTAAACCGATGATCCTTTCCCTCATCACATAAAGAATGCTTGCTCTCCTCTATACACGAAAAGATCCCAGGGTTCAGGAAGCTTATGTAATAATAACATCATGCCAGGATGGAAGCACTCAAATTATGATCTGCTTTTCTACCAGAGTCTCAGGTGGGCAGAAAGCAAAACCCGGTTTTACTCTTTTCTCTATGCAGTTTTCATAGTAGCCACTTGGTGGTGCCAGATGGTCTGGTTTTGTTTATGTGAAGGCAAAAAAAAAAAAAAAAAAAACAGTCCAGAAATGTTTTTTCTATGTAAGACTACCAGAATTCTCTCCTCTTTGCTGTTTATAAATATCTGCAATTTTGGCTTAACCCATAAAACGTTTTTGAGGAGAAGGGTCTGGAAATCTTGAAAATATGGTCAACTGAGGAGAAAGTTAACAAAGGAGAAATGAAACTAAGGAGAAAGGTAGAGACTGTATGGATAGAGGAAGGAAACAGATGTGATACCAGCAAAGTCTCACAAATGTCAGATTGAGAAACAAATTCAACTAATTGCCTTTACTTATAAATTAAAGAGGTGGTACAGTCGCTTGCAATTTCAACCGTTTCTTGTATAAAATGAAGGTAATGACTCCTTACTTGCCCGAGGGTAAGGATGATGTGATCACTTAGGCTAGCTTCTCCTTCCAAGACCACAGATTCTATTAAAGCGTCTAATCAAATGGATACTATATTTATATACCAAGGTACTCTCTTCCCACATGGTAGAAGGATTCTGAGCTGAATGGATGTATGTAGCCAAGATGGCAGTTACATGTCGAAGTTTAGAGAGTCTTCTTAAACTCCTCATGCACTGCTGTCGCATCTTCTCAGCCATTCCATCTCTCTCTTGACCTGCTACAACAGCATCCAAGTTGGCTTCCCTTCTTCCTCTCTGTAACCCATCCTGTATCCAACTATCTGAATACATTCAGTAATATCACTCTCCCCTTTAAAACCTCTCAGTGGCCATCCATTGCATTTAGGATAAAATCTAAACTCTTTCCTTTAGATGTATACAAAGTCCTACATGATCTGGTGTCCACCGGCCTCTGGTCAACCCTGCTGGTTGATCATCCAGTATCAATTTTTCCTTTTTTCTTTTGAACCAGAACTCCAATTGTCTTATGAACTGGAGCTTACGACAGCATGAACTCAGCTACAAACTCTCACTTCTGTAGACTTATTTGGCCTCAGGAGTACCTAGATGACCCATTTCTGGCTAATGAAATATAAGCGGAAGACTTTTGGTGGGGTCCTTCTGAAAAAAAAAAACTACTTTTTTCCATCATTTCAGGAAAGATTCAGCTTACGTGGGTCTTCTACCCTTCACTTGTCTTTTTCCTGCCTTGAATAGGAATATAATACCTGCAGGTAGGGCAGCTATTTCAAGACCATGAGGATGAAACCTGAATGCTAAATATAGAGGAGCAAAAGTTAAAAGGATCTTGAGGCCCTGATAGCATGAAATGTAATATTAGCTTGGATACCTACTTCTAGATTTTTGCTAATGTGATAAAAACACATCTATATTTGGTTAAGTGACTGTTGTCTTTTTGTTTCAAGTTGCTAAAAGTAATTTTTTGTAATATACCATCTCTCTGGTTTTGTCTTTTAAAAAAAACTTTATTTATTTATTTTGAGAGAGAAGGAGAAACCACGAGTGGAGGAAGGGCTGAGAGAGAGGGAGAGAGAGAATCCCAAGAAGGCTCTGTGCTGTCTGCACAGAGTCTGATGCATGATTCGATCCCATGAACTGTGAGATCATGACCTGAACTGAAATCAAGAGTCAGATGCTTAACTGACTGAGCCAGCCAGGCACCCATGGGTGCCCACATATTGTAGATATGGTGTGCTGTGCATCCCAGACCCTTCCTTTAAAGTGGAAAGACATTTTCCCAGGTTTTGGGATGATGGTTAACTGACAGCTTTCAGCTCTTAGACTTCTTGGAGGATGGCCTTACTTGAAGAGAGCTATGTTTCCCAAAGTAACATCCCCTTTGCAGCACACATGCAATGATGTAAGGACCCAGGGATATAAATGCCTTAGCCCCTTCCAAAAGGAGACAGCCACAAAGGACTTTCCCAATTTCAGAACTACTGTGGCGTTGGATGAGGCTTTTGTTGAGATTGTATCATAGCCCAAGTACTCTCTCTTCCCAGTTCTGCTTTGTTTCTTCCCTTCCCTTCCATTTCATTTCAAAGGTTTTAAACCCCAGAGCTGTCTCTGATAAACTTCCTGCATGCTAATCACCATCTCAGAATTTTCCTCATAGGGACACAAACTCTCAGGAGATAGTGCCATGTGTGGTCTGAAAACTGGATGCTAAAATGAGACTCTGGAACTGGATCATCCACCAGCCAGTGAGAATCCTGTCATTGTTGGTGAATGGAAGACAGATAGCCATTGGTCATATCATGTGCATCACCCTGACCTACTAGTTTGGCAGAACAGTGGAATGACCTATAGAAGGCATAGCAGAGATTACAGCTTAGAGACCATCCTCTCAATGAGGGCTCACCATTGAGGTCATGGTGTACATTCTAAGTAATCAACACTTACTTTTCTATTGAAGTATAGTTGACATACAATATTAGTTTGAGGTGTGCAACATAGTGATCTGACATTTATATACATTACAAAATGATCACCATGATAAGTGCAATTACCATCTGTTACCATACATAGTTATTACAGTGTTATTGACTATATTCTTTGTGCTGTACTTTACATCCTTGTGACTTATTTCCCTTGTAGCTGGAATTTTGTACAACTTAATCCCCTGTACCTATTTTGCCCCATCACCTCACCCACCTCCCCTCTGGCACCTACCAGTTTGTTCTCTGTATTTATGGGTCTCTTTCTATTTGTTTTGGTTTTTAGATTCCACATATAGGTGACATTATATGATATTTATCTTTCTCTGATTATTTCACTTAGCATAATACTCTCAAGGTCCATCCATGTTGTCACAAATGGCAAGACTGTCTTCTTTTTATGGTTGAGTAATTCTCCATTGTGTGTGTGTGTGTGTGTGTGTGTGTGTGTGTGTGGTGGGTGTGTGTGATCATCTTCTTGATCTTGATGCTACATCAACAACATCTCGAGTACATGGGTCCCCAGATTCCATGATTCCCAGTGACACCCTTGGGGGAAAGTATGCTTCATTTTCCCACAACCCTGGCCTTTGAAGGTTTAATAGGCCTGGTTCCAAAAGGTGGAAGTCTCGTCAAGAGATATAGTGAGACTCTCATTGAGCAAATGTTATGGATACAGTCAAAGAACATCAGAATCCTCATAACAAGGGACCAATAGAAAGAACAGATATCACTATCCTAACAGGATAATCACTCTGTTTATCAGGGAGAGGTAGGGTTGTTACACAGTGAGAACAAGGAGGGATATGTTTGGCATCTAGTCTAGCTTAAGGACCATTTGACACTCCATTGCTCAGTCTAGTGTGCATTCAGGAAATACAGCAGACAAGCCTGAGAAAAGCATTGGTCCCCAAAGGCTCAGAGTTTTTGAAGTGACAGTCTGGATCCTGCCACCATATCATCCTTCTTACCACAGTTGTTGTTTTTTTTTAATGTTCTGAATTCCTTTAAGAATAAAGCCCACATTCCTTGGCATGGTAGTCAAGGACCTCATAACCTTGTTCCTGATTGTGTTTCAGGCCCCATACCCTAACAAAGTGCTCGACAGACTCTACTCTGTGGCCACAATAGACAACCTGAATTTTATTAAATTTTCCAAGAACTTCCATGTCTCCTTTTTAAAATCCAGGCTATTCCTCTGTTCTGCTCTTTCTGCCTACCAAAATATTTCTTGGTTTGACCGTCATCTACCATACTGAACTTCTTTTTTTCTAACCTTCCCTTCCCAATAAAGATGAGTCACATCTTCTATCATACTCCTGCAATAGAAGACATTCATTTCTTTCAGTTTTGAACCATGATTAATTTTCCTGTCTAGCTTTCCTAACAGATGGTAAACTTTTTGAAGGCAAGGACTATGTTTTTTGAAGTAAAGAAAAAATTCACTTACTCAACAAAAATATATTAAACATCTACCACAGGCAAGGCACTACAACAGGTATCATGGGGTGTGCAAAAATTAACAAATTCAGACATGAATTATGCCCTCCAGGAACTCAACTTACGTTCTAGCAGGGAGCCATTGTATACATAAAACACTACCATAGAAAGAAGAAAAAGTAATGTAGTGAGAGGAAATAAAATTCCAGGGGAATGTAAAGGAGGGGAAAGTCCTTTGGGCTGGTTGGTTTCTCTTGGCAGAATATCTAGAATGGTGCTATGCTTGTCAAGTTCTCAAAAGCCAGCAGCAGAATCCAGCTCTCAACTCTTTTAAGTTTTTTGTTTGCTTGTTTGTTTTTTTAAAGGGGGGTTGGCTCGCAGAATTTCCAGGAAGACTGGAAAATGAGGCTTCGCAAACAAACAGGGTCAGAGTCTCGGCCAAAGTCATGACAGGCGCCTGATGATAGCACTGCTGTGGTCACCACATACTATGAGAGCCACAGCGGGTACCACATCCTCCTCCCATGGTGGTCTATCAGGTGGAAAACTCTCAAATGTGGGAGCGTTCAAGAGGCCATGCAACCAAAATGTCACCAATACCAGGGCACAACAGAGTAACTTTACAAGAAATGTTAAACAAAGGAATAAATTAATAGGATCTAGGATCTAGGAACTGGAAACCGATACCTGAAACCACCTCAGGGTCTCTAGCAGGGCTTACAAGGGCTTGCTCATGTTATGGTGCTCCCTGCCTTCTTGGGCCACAGAAGAGCATATTTCCTATCTATGGGGATTTGGCAGACTGATGTGACCAATACTGGCCCAATGAAATGGAGGAGAGGGGTCCTGTGTTCCTTCCAGACTCAAGCAGTAATATCTCCCTGTATATCTCTTGAGTCTCTGTCTTTCCTTTCTGTGAGGAGTTTGGAGGCCAGGTGTTGAGACGATGGGGACACAAGATTGCTGAGTCACTGAATGGGGTACAGCAGCCTAAGATAGTGCCTGATTCACAGCAGATTTTGGCTGATCCAGAAATATCCTTTTCTGTGTTAAACCACTGAGATTTGGGAGTTGTTATTACAATGCCTAAAGCTAGCCTAGCCTGCTTAATACAGGGTTCTGACCACACAAGCACAAAACATCTTTTTGGCACTTATTTAAAATGCTCTTTGCTCATCAAGATGCAAATAATGGGACTGGTCTCTTTTAAGCCATCTATTGACTCCCCCTTACACCATTAGTTAAAACTCACAGAAGTTAGGAGGCATGTTATAAAAGACGAGAATCACTTTAAAATTTGAAATAGACCCTTAAACTCAAACTCAAGGCAAACACCAATTCTTTCCTCCTCTGCATCAGTCTTTTTTTATAAATTTTCATGGTATTATTCCATTCTTAGGTTCTGTCATTTATCACCTTCCTTTAGGGTTTGGCTGAGCCATGAATCATCTGGACACTTTGCAGTAGATTGTATCATGAGTTGACCTCTTTCATTTGGAAGCCTAAGCCATGTTCACAGGTGTTCATTGCTCTTCTCTTTATCAGGAAGAATATTTTGCTTAAAGAGTCTTTAAGATGGCAGACGCTTGACACATACCTGCTATTAAACAAGAAGTTTATATTAAGGAGCCACTCCCCTCAGCGCTTTGCTAGAAACAATCTGGTAGGGTGTCTCACCCAGCCATATAAGATATTCTTCCACTACTGCATTGATTGTGCCTCAACCACTACCAACAGCTACTACTTTCTGACCATCAACCACGTGCATGGCCCGATGCTAAGTCTTTGGAGATATTCTCTAAGTTATTTATCCCTACAGCATTTTGTGGTAAAATTCTTATGCCTGTTTTACAAGCAAGGAAACTGAGGCTCAGAAAAGGTAAACTTTCCTAAACTTTTACAGCTAGATTATATTAATGCTAGGATCCCAACCTGGTTTGGCTGGCTAAGGAGCCCATACATTTCATCACAGAAGTCTACTGGCTTCCAGATGGCGAAATAGAGTCACAAATGCAGTGCTGAGATGTTCCTCCCGTCAGCCTATCTGTATATGTCTTGGCTGCTTAGTGCTTTGCTTAGGTCCTAGAAGGTCCAACACAGGAGATGCTTGTTTAGTTTGGAAGGTGCATTTTAAATTTTAAAAAAATTAACTCAATAGTCTTTTCTTTCAGGAAGAAAAAGGCATTTTAAAGCTAGTACATTACAGTTAAGTTTCCCCCTTGATTTCAATGTTAAATGGAGCTTGTAGCAACTTCCTCAAAGATTTTTCCCCCCATCAGCCAGGTTTTAGCTGACAGTTTACATCTCTGCCTGAGAAGATGCCAGGCTAACCTCCTTTACATCAGCAATTCTTTGGGCCATTGGCATGTTGTGAGGGATTGGAGTGCAGTCAGCCAGCACACCCACAAGAGGCTAAGGGAGAGTCATGCAGGTGATCATTGGTGCTCTCCAAGCCACTGAACTGCCTTGAGATCCTCCCAATGACATCCTTTCACTCTATAGAAGAATTTCCCCTTTCTGTAAAACACTCTCCATCAGGGACTGGCATTCATCTATGTCTTTTTTTTTTTTTTAACTTTTTTAAATGTTTATTTTTAAGAGACAGAGAGACAGAGTGCGAGCAGGGAAGGGGCAGAAAGAGAGGGAGACACAGAATCCAAAGCAGGCTCCAGGCTCTGAGCCATCAGCACAGAGCCCAACACAGGATTCAAACTCATGGACTGCGAGATCATGACCTGAGCCGAAGTCATACGCTTAACTGACTGAGCCACCCAGGTGCCCCTTATCTATGTCTTTCTTAACTTTCCAATAAAACTGCAGAGAAGACTGTAAGACTGGACTTGGGTGGAGTCAAGTGGTGCTAATGTCTGCTGTATTTCACAGCTTGGGGACCAGCTCTTCCAGTTGACAGCAAAATGTCTTCACAGGGAGCACAAGGGGTTCTTCTCTCTGCTTTCCTTTCCTGGGGGGCTGTCCTTCAGCACCCGGATCCAAGAATGCCAGGCAGTCCAACATAGCCCTCAAGGAGGAGCGTTTTCTCAGGGGTGTGGAGGAGACAGAGCCCTGGAACCTGGTTGCTCACTGGACTGCCTTCCCTGCAAAGTCCCTTGCATGGACAAAGGAACACAGGATTAGGCCAATTTTTCCTAAAATGTATTTGACTCTTTCCCTTAACAATTGTTGACTCATAATGAACATAAGCCTCATAAATTCAGTCTTCTGGCCCCTTTTTCTTCTCTTTCTAAGTGCAATCTTTTAATGTCTTTACATTCTCTTCCAAGGTAAAATCACCTAGCCCCAGTGGTTTTAAAAACTAACTAAATTCTTGAATTCACAAATTATATTTCAAGTTTAAGCTTCTCCTCGGAGTCCTAAACTTACTTACCCAAGTGCCTCCTTGACATCTCCACTTAACAGTTATTGTGGGCATCTCAAACTTAAGACATTCAAATCTAGTTTTTTCCATTTCTTCATTCTGCACTCGATTCATATATCTTCCAGTCTTTCCCATGGTCAAATCAGAACCCGAGTGCACCGACCAGTGTCTATTTGAGACAGAGAAACCACGTCACTTACTTGAACAGAGAATTGATCAAATATAAAGAATTAGCTAGACATAAAGTTGCTGGCTAGGTCACTGAAAAGACCAAGGAACACTAAGTTCAGTCAAAGGAACAGCCACCAGCTCTAGGCCTGGAGAACAAAGAGAAAAGGTCAGAGTTCATTAAGATGAGATTCTGGAAAAGGTGGCACTTGCAGAGATGAGGCTCAGACCTCATCTGAAGAAGAGAGCAGCAGTTAGTACTGGCGTCTCCCAGGAACACAGTGAAGCTATGAGTGTGGGAAACTGCAAACTGGATTTAATCCCTGCCATGGGAAGAAGGAGGCTAGGGTAAAGAGCAGGGAGGCTGGGGGCCACTTTCACGGGGGCAGAAAACCCACAGAAAGTGACCAGGAGGGATCAAGTCCCTTCTTCTTCCTGCTGTTCAGTCTGTGGTGCCCCCTACTGGCAGAGGTGCACAGGAAGCAGCTGGAAAGCAGGCACTTGGTTTGCTTGTCCCAAGCCCTAGCGTCACACTGTGGAATGCAGAGGGTGGATTTGCAGAGATAATATCCTAATAATCAGCCCTTCAGTTATCCCTTGTTCTTTCTTTCTGCCTAATTCCAGTACCAAACCCATTCAGAAGTTTTAATTTTGCGGTCTTTGAAATAGTTCTTAATTTTGTTGGCTTTTTCCCCTCTTTCATCATAGACTTGATCCAAGGCTCTATCACCTCCACCCTGAATTGTCGCAATATTTGTCTTACTGGACTTCTTCATTTTACTCTTGCTTCCCTCCAAATTATACATTCATTCAACAAATGTTTATTAAGAACCTACTATGTCCTAGGAACTGATCTGGGCACCTGCACAATAGTAAACAAAACAGACGAAGTTCTATCCTTATGGAACTTCAATTTTAGCCACTCACATCAACACAAAGCAGCTATTAAAGTATACTTTGAATTGTGTACCTGCATACACCCTTCAAAGGCTTTCCTCTTCCAAATAGAACAAAAGCCAGGCTCTCTATGAAGGATAAAGCTAGGTTCAATCTGAAGACTTTCAGCCTCTCCAGACTTCTTGGTGGTGTCGCTTTCCTTCCCATTTATGTTCTGACACACTGGCCAGCTTTCAGTTTCTTGGACATGCCAAAATCTTTTCCTGCTCAGGGACTTCACACATTCATTTCTCTTTGGCTAAAAAGATCTTCAACTCACTCTGCATGTCTTCATCCTGCTATTCAAGTACCTGCTAAAATATGAATTCCCATTTCTGACTACTATAGATGATACAGATATAGATATAGATAGACATAGATACATCTTCTCTACCTCATTAGTCTCTATCATGTCTTCCTCTTCAGTCCCTTCATAGAATTTGCCATAATTTATAATCTTAAGTAAATAATTGACTAGTTAAACATGTCTTTTCTATTAGACTGTAAGTCGCACGAGAGCAGTGGTGGGATCATGTTTATATTCCAGCATAAAGCAGTGTCGGGTGCTCCATAAATATTTATAGAATGAATTAATCAATTAAAAGTTCTGAGAAATCAGTTTAATGTTGTTTAACCCAGCAATTCCTAACGTATTTGGCCACAGATCATTCTTAACATAATACCTTGCAAGCCTCCTGAAGAGCTCACATCCCTGTGTCAGTACACGTTGGGTAACACAAGGTTTCATTGGGATCCTCTCTGACCCCGTTTAACTCCAGGAATAAGACCTTTGAAGCAGCAGATACATAGAGTTAAGTTTTACTTTCTCAAGGCATAGGGCAAAGGATTTACAGGTCCTTTTTCTGAGACCCCAGGAGGCATCCAAAGTTAGAAACAAGGTATGGTCCGAGTTCTAAAGAGATTATATTCCAGTGACAACTCTTATCTGTAAAATCAAGGTTACAATTCTGATATTTCAGAATTGTTGGGAAGAGACCATGAAATTAACACATACAAGATACTCGATACAATATGCGGACCATAGTAGGTTCTCAATAAATGTTAGCTCCCATATTTTCACTTACTCCCTTTGCCCATATTTTGGAGAAATAAATTGCTATTGTCCTGCAGAAAATAATGGAAAAATATTGACAGTATAACTCTGGTGTAGATTATATTAACCACTAGTGGCTGGGGTTATCGACTAATGAAGTATGTATAATTTTTCATCTCTGCATCTCTTATCTGCTTGGCCTGCCAGTACATATTAGTCCTTGTCCTGCCCTTGAGAATACTAAAACTAATGTGGAAAAACAACCAACCCAAATGAAATAACCAGAGAGAAATAAGATGCTAATAGGCAATAAGAGATGTAAGAAAGGCATAAGAAATGAAGTATCTGAGGTTTCTCTCATAAGGGATGCTGGGGGCATGGATGCACCATTTCTCTTAGGCAGCCTCCCATAAGTGAGCAGTTTAAGAAATGTTTTGGGATGGAGTTGAAGAAGTCTACCCCAAATAAAATGAAATTCTGATTTAGCCATGTGTCCTTCCAAGACCACATCACATTTTAAGGAATCTGTTCTCATAAATTTCAAACAAAAGAAAAGATCGAAGCCACTTTCTAAAACCTGACTTCTCAGCAGAGTGCTTCATTACAGACCCTGGGAGGCTTAAATGGCAGGCTAATTTTTCTTCTTCCCTAAAATTGAAAACAGCTTGAGCTCTTGAAAGTCCTTGTCATCTACCAAAGCAGATGGAAACTAAGGAAGGGAACAACCTTACAACAAAATAACAGCAGGATTAACCTATGGAGAGACAGTGATTTCCACAGAATACTGTTTTTGCAAAAGACTGTAACCTTGGGTCTCCTTGCTCTGGTAGCACAGCACCATTCTAAAGTCTGGAGACAAATTTAAAGTAAAGGAAGACATTGTGGTTCCTTTCCCACCAGCCTAATCTATGAAAATAAATCTCATCAGATTTGTAGACTCTAGGGAAGAGGCAGCAGGAATATATCTGTTGCATATTGGGTTTGAGGTTATCAGTGAGGCACACATAAAGATATCAAGGATGAAGTTAGATTACCAGAAGTGTTAGGTATCTATGGTTAGGATAAAATCAAAGGAGTGGTTTTTAGAATGGGCTCTGTGACACTTATAATTTATCGAGGGGACAAGGAAGAAGGAGAAAGGGCAGATGATGCATCCCGTGCCCCTTAATCAGCCCAAGCAGCTCCAATCTGTCATCTTAATATTTTAATTTTGTGTCTGAAAAATGGGTTCCACTGCTTTAAAAAGAGTGAAAATCACAGTTCTAGGTGATTTATGACTATGTCTTCAGATTCTAAGTGTGACTCTCTGGAATTTGGAATTGGGAGAGTTTCCAATGTAAAACAAACCATGCCTAAGATTCCTCTAAAGATGGTTACCATCTGGAATTAGGGCTTTTTTTCTGTGAAGTCGTATTTTTCCCCATTATATTTGTTAACTTCCCTATCACCTCATGACTTAATTATAGCTTTCAGTATTAGAAAGGCAGAGATTTTGATATTAAAAACACAGCACTATTAAAGAGAAATTTTTACATCTGATTTGACAATGAAATATAAATGAAATCCTCAGTTAGCTAACGATTCATCTTTAATATTCAGTTTCTGATCGGAACATGTCTTGGGCATATAGGTACTTGAGAATCCATAAGGCAATATTCATAGTGTTGGTGAGAGGCACCAGCTAAAACACACATCCAATGTCCACTAGGAAGATCAAAAGGAAAGACTTGGGGAAAGATGGAGAGAAAGACAAAGAGAAAAAGAAAGAAGAGGGTAGGGAGGAAGGAAGGAAGGAAGGAGGGGAGGGAGGAAGGGAGGAAGGGAAGGAGGAAGAGAGAGGAGAGATGGAGTAAAAGAGGGAAGGAGGAAGGTAGAGTAAAGAATGATAAGAACAGCTTATAGAAAATCAATATGGTTGACATAATTTTTTTACTAATACCTGCTAAGTGGTTTTATCTCCTCTCCATTCATGCCATTCTTCAGCCATTCTTTTGTTTCTCAGTTCTTTGGACAGGGACATCAAAAGGCATTATGAGAAAAGAGAAGGAAAGAAAATAGAAAATAAATAAGGTCTGTAGGAAACCAGAACAACCCAATATACTTTGCTTGTAGTGAACATAATTTAGAACAACTTTGCCAAACTCTGGTGATTCTGAGACAAAGAGAAAAAGGGGAATTAAAAGGAAAGACCTTGTATAAGACCACTTTTGTCTGCAATATATTTCACTTCAATTGAAAAAAATTTCTCTTTGACCCTAATCAGCCCTATTTTCCATAAGGACTCTTCCATTTCAGTTATACTGACCTATTCCTTGAGGAAGGGGACCGCTAACATCAGTCTTCTCATTATCCTCAGCACCCAGCACATAGTAGACCTAGCAGTTGAATTAAATACTAATATTAACTAATGCTGGCCAGAGATATATATAAATCAAGAAAAGAATAATTTTCATGCGTGAATATAAGGTACCCATGAACTGAATCTCCATGTTGGTTATATAATGTACTTAATATGCAAATGGTTTCTATGGTTTTGTTTGTTCTTTTAATAAGAACAATGTCATGTTAGAGAAAAAAGCATGTTAGCTAATATGTGCTCTATGAAGTTTTCTAAACCCTATTTAGTTGGAAAATAAAGTCTAAATTAATCTGACAAAAATTTATCAAGTGCCCACGCACATGATTTTAGGTAGCACTGAGCCAACACTAACATTGTCCCATGTCTCATGGACGTCATGTCTTTTCCAGTGTAAAGAGGAGATGGTTATTAAGCAACTCATTACCTAATTATTTGATTAAGATTGTGATGAATGTTACAATGGAGAAGTTTAGGATGCATTGAGGTTACAGATTCAGGAATTCTTCCCTGAAAAATAAACTATGCTATATGAAAGCTAAGGAAAATTTACCTAGGTGAATAGGGAGAGGGACAGTGGTTTTCAAGCAGCTTGCGTGGAGATACCAAAGTGAGAAGGAGCAGAACAAGATGGTGGAACCAAAGGAAGACAGTGTGGCTAAACCCCCCAGCAAGGGAGACGTAGCCCAAGTAGTCTGGGAGGATGACAGAAGCCTGTAAGAGTATGAGCAGCTTTCCATGGCTGCTCATACTGTTTTTAAGCTGGATGCTCAGATTACTGAGAAGTTTCTGTGTTTCGCTGTCCATGAAAATTGTCAAAGTCTTGGACATGTGGCAGAGCTGATTCTGGGGTATGAGGACTTAGCCATTTTAAATTCTTTCTTTCCCTTTGTTTCCTTTTTTATAACTTTTAAAATATGAAATGATGTGTAAACATATCTTTTTAAATAACAGCTGAGTTATACATTTTTTAAATTCTTTATTGAAGGGATAAGGTAAACCTTAGAAAAAAGTGATGATGATGGAGGCCACCATTTGCCAAACTGTGTTCTGTGAGTGTAATATGGTGTTATCTTAAAAACAGAAGAGTTCTGTGGTCAAACCTTTTGGGGAAATAGTTGGTTAAATAAAGGTAAACAGATTTTAGAAGGATTTCTCAGAACGTTTACTATGCCATATAATGAATTTTTTTTTTTTTCACAAATACTCCAATCTTATACTGTACACAGGGATATGGAAAGACTATGAAAGACACAGTCCCTGACATCACGGACTTTACAGTTCTATGCAGCATAGATTGTGATTGCCAAGAAGTAAATAGAGTTTCCAGGACTTCCCAAATTTCGCTGAGTACAGAATTCTCTCTTTCAGTGCAGCCTCTCACCTAATTGTATTTGAGACCTGCTTGTTAGTTCTATCTAGAAGAATCAGCACTAGATATCCCCAAAACACTTAGATTGCATTATAAGGACACATACTTTTAAAAAAGCCAGACAAGACTTTGTTTCCTGGAGGACAAACCAGATGACATGTGGTAGGATGCCCTTTTCAAAAAATGCAGGAAAGCATCATTAAAAGACCCTATGTGCCCCAGAGTGAGAAATGCTCACTCTCTGTGTGCTGGATTTGACAGCAGCAGCATCAGAAGCCCACATCTTCCCTCATACCAACTCTGGAGACAGATCAGTTAATGCTTCCCAAGCAATTTAAACCTCAGGCCAATTATGCAATAATTGAGTCCTGTGTGGTGTCTATTTTGATGCAATTGTAATTCAAAGAAGCCGGTCACTCTGGTTGTGAGGCTAATTAAGACAACCATCTCTTCTTTCTGAAAATAAATGTATATCCTGGAAGTTGACGATTCTGAGAGAGAGAAAGAGAAGAACTAACGAAAAATGTCCTGTATCTTCTGACCTTTTCCAACCCAAGATCTTGTCTGAACTGTTCTTCCAGGAGAACAAACATCAAAAATAACAGAAGGTAATGGGAATTTGGCTGGGGTAGAGCAGTGGAAAAGGCCTTTTAGTTTCCCTATTACTTTAGGCTCATTAAATTTCATCATGTTTGATGTTGGAATTTGAGTAGATACTTTTCTTTCATGTTTTTTTTTTTCTAAAATGCTACAGACAGTAATTAGACAGGAGATTTCCTGATACAGGATTAAGAGAGACAAGAGAATCACTTGTCTCAGTTCTGGCCTCTCAGAGTTTTCCTTTCTGAAGAACTTTTTTTTTTTAATGTTTTATTTATTTTTGAGAGAGAGAGAGAGAGAGAGAGAGAGAGAGGGAGAGAGAGAGAGAGAGAGAGAGACAGCATGGGCAGGGGAGGGTCAGCGAGAGGGAGAGACAGAATCCAAAGACAGGCTCCAGGCTCTGAGCTAGCTGTCAGCATGGACCCCAACGTGGGACTCAAACCCACGAACCATGAGATCATGAGCTGAAATCAGACGCTTAACTGACTGAGCCACCCAGGCGCCCCAGAACTTTTTTTTTTCCCCTAAGAGCTGTATTTCATGTAGATCCTCATGATTCATACTATACTGAGTTATGGGTATTATTTGTGATTTTATTTAAAAGGATACAAAAGATGACCTATTTCAGATAAATCTGTATAATGAAGATGTCCTGGTACATAAAACATACTCAAGAATGTTTATTAAATTGTGTAATCTTGATAGTGACAAATGTTTCCTATGAATCATTTTCCCTTAGGTGACAGACAATGCCATAAACTAGTCAAAGGTTTTATCCACTTGTTCTGGTTCCTGATTGCAAATCCACTTTTAAGAATATCAATGTTGTCAGATAATATGACAGGAGAAACCATACCAGAACACATTATAGAAGAAAATTAATATTGAGTCAGAACATTTAAATACATGTCAGGCTGACCTGTGTCCTGGAGTACGTCATTGAGTAAAAAAAACTCAATGAAAAGTGATGATCCTGCATCCTCTCTACCTCATCGATCACTGAGTAAATTCTGCATTTTTATTAACAATAATCTTTGTTACAAGGATGGCAAGAGTACAAAAACTAAATGTCATTACTTTACCAGAAAATACTGTGCATTGCCAGTAGGAGCTGGTACCTAGAACTGGATGACCAGTAACTAAATTCCCTGCATCATCCTCCCTGAAAGACTGGTGCTTCCTCTCATGCATGCAAGTTAACTTCATTCTGTCTTCCTTCTGCCAACATTCCTTCTACTTCTCCACGCAATTAGGCAAGATGATAGCCTTGACCCCAACACTATCCACAGCCCTAGATCTGCATCACCTCCGAATTCCTATTCTCAAGGCTAATTTCAATTTTGTAAAATAGAGAATCTGATTGGCCCAGCTCAGGTCATGTGCATCTAGTGCCCTCAGCAGTGGCCAAAATCAATGGCCCATCTGCTCTGCTGTTCACGCAAGGGGAGGCATGGTACACAAGATGATTGCCATCACACTTTTCATGCCTTTTTGAATCTAAATGTAAATATATCTCTATGTCACATTCAAAATGTTTTAGCTGAAACAGTGTAATATTTAAATAATTAAAATAAATAACATAAAACCTAAATAGTACATGATTTTTCTACTGGGATTTATTTATGAATGTTCATTGGAGAAATCTTGCCATAGATTGTCATACTAAGCAAGTGGTACTTGAATGTTAGGGTACTTAAGAATCCCCCATAGATTTTGTTAAAAATAAGGATTTCTCGGGGCACCTGGGTGACTCACTTGGTTAAGCATCTGACTTCTGCTCAGGTCATGATCTCACAGTCCGTGAGGTTGAGCCCCACATTGGGCTCTGTGCTGACCTCTCAGAGCCTGGAGTCTGCTTCAGATTCTATGTCTCCCTCTCTCTCTGCCACTTCCCCACTTACTCACTCTCTCTCTCTCTCTCTCTCAAAAATAAATAAACATTTAAAAAAATTAATAAAAAAAAGAAAAAGAGATTCCTCTATCCTACCTTGGAAAGTCTAAGTAAGCCTGGGGAGAAGTAAAGATTAGTGCATGCTCTTTTTAGGTGACTCCATAGTCAATGCGCCACAGTGTAAGAAACATGGGTCTAGATTAAATAAAAGGAAAAAAGGAACAGGGCTAAGAATTTAAGAGAAGGGTCTTCAACAGAGGGAAGAACCGAAGAAAACCAGTTATTGATTATTTGGGGGGAATCCTTTCCCTGCTATAAACTTTCTCAACCCAGGAGAATCATGGGACCCCTATTCGGAACCAAACTTTCTCCGAGGATTTTCACTGTGTTTAACATGCTCCTTAGATCTGTGGCTAGCAATGCCTAGTTATTCTCATGACGCTATGTGCAGCACCCACTTCAGATAAGGGGATTTTCTTTTTTTTTTTTTTTTTTTTTTTAACATTTACTTATTTTTGAAAGACAGAGAGAGACAGATCATGAGCAGGGGAGGGGCAGAGAGTGAGGGACACACAGAATTGGAAGCAGGCTCCAGGCTCTGAGCTGTCAGCACACAGAGCCTGACGCGAGGCTCGAACCCACGAACTGTGAGATCATGACCTGAGCCGAAGTCGGACGCTCAACCGACTGAGCCACTCAGGCGCCCCAGATAAGGAGATTTTCTAACCAAGGACCGTAACATACTAACATACTACAACATACTACATGCTCCTTCCAGGCTGACGATAGAGACAGCTTTTGCTCATTCAGGTTTTGAATGCAAAGCCAGATTTGCAGTCAGGCAGAGCTCAGTTCTCCTCTGAGATTGGCTGAATGAAAATGATACAGACTCTCTTTTTAAGCACCTGTCAAGGGAAGAACATACACACTCCACAAAGCGGCTACATAAATGATCTTGCACTCAGGGACAGCACTGTGACAATCATTACATTGTTTTGCAAGAGTCAACTTTCACAGTGACAGGAGTTTCACAGCAACTGCAAAATTTCAGAGGCACAAACCGCCATGAGTGAGGAGGAACAGGCCACACAGGGAGTTTTTGTTCCCCTCCCTTTCTTCCCTAGGCTACATGTCTTTTGGTGTTCATGAAAAGGTAGCAGAGATGTCTTTCTAGAACATTTGTTCAGAAAGGCTCTAATTTCATTGATTGATCTAGTGATTCATTTGTCTATTTTAAAATATTGTTGTAAAAATATTAAGGCACAGTTTTTATTAAGCTGTGCCAGGAACTATGCTAAGTGCTAGGGATACACCTGAATGCGAAATTGGCGTAGCCCCTGTCTATGAAAAGGGAAAATGGGGAAGACAGATATGAAGACAATAGTCAAAGAGTTCATATAAAATTACCAGTGAGCTAAGTGCTTGGAATACATTGTGAGATGTTAGAAAATGGAGAAATGACCCTGTCAGAAAGGTCAGAGGTGGTGAAATAGTTCAGTGGAGTAAGAGTTGGAATAACCAGTTGAGGAAGAGCCAGAAGGAGAAGTATTTATTTGCAAAAGTCTTGGGATAGGGAGCTTGGAGTGGGGGGATCTAGGCAATTAAAGAAGTTGATGAAGGAGAGAGCAAGGGTATAGTTCTAGGTTATATTGTGTCCTTCAAAAAAATGTGTTAATTCCTAACCCCCAATACCTCAAAATGTGACCTTATTTGGAAATAGGGTCATTGAAGATAGAAGTAGTTAGGGTAAGGTCACACTGGTGTAGAATGGTTCCTTAATCCAATGTGACTGGTGTCTTTTTTTTTTTATGTTTATTTTTGAGAGAGAGAGAGAGAGAGAGAGTGTGTCAGAGAACAAGCAGGGAGGGGAAGAGAGAGGGGGAGACACAGAATCTCAAGCAGGCTCCAGGCTCTGAGTGGTCAGTACAGAGCCCGATGCAGGGATCAAACTCATGGACTGTGAGATCATGACCTGAGCTGAGGTCGGACACTTAACTGACTGAACCACCCCAGCACCCTATGACTGGTGTCTTTGTAAGAGTTGGAAACAGGCACACAGAGAGAAGATGGCCATGTGAGGACAAAGGCAGGACTTAGCGTTAGGCTGCCATGAGGCAAGGAATGCGTGGGTCCACCAGGAGCTGGAAGAGGCAAGGCCTTCGGACGGAGGGAGTATGGCCCTACCAACACTTTGTCGTAATCTGTTACGTAGCCCCAGGAAACATGTGTGCAGTACACTGGCATTAAACCAAGTGAAGTGCAGAGCAGGCCAGACCACACAGGGCCTTCAAGATCTTGTTAAAGGTCTTACTTTTAAAAACACTGGGGAGTCATAAATGTTTTGAACCAATATGGCAATAATGGCTGGGTTCTGTGAGAGAGATTAAGCTTACTTTCTGGTCACTTGTTTTGGTCACTTGAATTTCTCAGTAAATGAAGGAAGGTGGTAAGAATTAGAGTTAACCAGCATTCCAAATCCTTGATATTTCAAATGGCAACATAATTAGATCACAGTTTTCTCTCCCATTACCCCACATTACAGGAATCAAGCTTTCTGTACTGGCTAATACTGGACAGCTGAAACAGATATTTCCAAATTGTGTTCCAGGGAACACTAGTTCTGAGAATACATTTCAGAAAATATTCCATGGTCAAAGAAGTTTTGGAAGTTCTAAGTTTCTTGGGGTGTTTCGTCTTGCTTGCAGAATCATAATGTACATTAACGTATTGTAGTCCCTGGGAAGTTCTGTAGTGAAGAACGGCTTCAACCTCAATTCCCAAATATGTTGGACCATGGAATATCCTTGGGCCAAATCAAAACGAGAAGTAGGTAAAAAGTACCTGTTAACTTTTCAAGGAATTCACTTTTGGAAATGCTGAGAGGTTTTTAAAAATAATATTTTTGTGCCCTCCCTCCACTTTCAAAACTAGGAAATGCTACCCAACACTTAGTTTAAATCTTGCCCTGCAATTTTTCTCTTCCCTGCGTGCATGGCCTGCTGGGGGAATGGCTGCTTTCAATCTGTGAAGTTCAAATCTTCCTTCCCCTTCCCTTCTCCCATCTGAGCCTCATTTGAGAGATCTGCCCTCAAGCAATTCTACCCACAGAGTATGGAAAAAATATTTCTGAACAAAAAAAGAAATTGTAATGCTTTTTCAAATGGCATATTCAAATGTGATTTGAAATGGTAGCCCCAGACTTCAAAATGTAACCAAGTGCTATACCTGGAAAGGATTCTGGTCATTTGGTGCAAAATGCTCATTTTGTTTATGAATAAATGAAGGCCTAGATAGCCAGAGGTAATACCGAGGCCACAGAGGAGATGAGACCGCACAGCAGGAGGGGAAGGCAAGGTGTTTCCTCTGAGCCCTGCCTCTTCTTGAAATATGTCTTCCGAGGCTTTTAAAAAACTTACATGAACTCTTGATCGCATTTCAATCCAGACATTAACTGCTAATATAAAAAAGATCCCCCCAAAAGCAATCAACGAATTCAAGAACCTCAGTACCACATAGCATTTCTTTGTGAGTGCAACTAATCCAATAAACCATTTCCATAAAACAGGGAGAGAAAATCTATAAATAGTAAATACCTTGTAACGTTGTATGTTTTGGTTATCCATGTAACACATAAATTATTTAAGGGATCACAAATAATCACTTTTGACACATTCATATATTCATCGTAAGTTCTGTATTCTTGGTGGAAGAATTTTTTTTCCCTTTAAACAATAAAATGTTAAGAAAATGACTGAAAAATATCTGCTTTGGCTCTTTTTAATTCTCTCTTCTTTCCTTCTGCAATGTTTGGCTGTAGGTTAAAAGACATCTCCCAATCCATACTGCCCATTTAAGAGAGGAGAGTCCTTTTTTGCTCTCTCTGCCCTTTTTACTATCCAGGCTGCTAACAAGAATCCTTATTGATGCATTTATGGAAATAAGTCTTAGCTGGTTCGGTTTTTGCGGCCCCACACAAAACATGTCTTGCATGCCTGATTCTGCACCTAAACATCAGCCTTGCAGACAAGGTGATGGGTCCTGCAGAAAGGAAGATGGCATTAGTGCATGTGACTCCGCCCCAGCATGAGCTTGGGCCGGGAGCCTCTCCTGGTGCACACATCTTACAGACACTTCAAGAGTGGCGGTCATGCCACGTGACATCTTCCCACAAACCAGCTTCTTCACCTCATGCTCCACTGAAGAAACAGCAGTCTGTTCTAATATTGGGGCATCATCAGCCTAAGAAAACCCTTGGGACAATTGTTCAGTCTCCATTTCTCCTTACTCAGGCATTTTTAGGGATGATTTTGTCTCTAGGCAATTTTCTTCTTCCTAGTTAGTTTGTAGAACCTAATCCACCCATAAAACGTATACTTCCAGATATAATTTCATCAACATTAAATAGGAGCGACATCACCTGGACATATCCAGATTTACTCATTTCCACCCACCTCCTACTGGCCCCTTTTGCTTCTTCTGTTGAGAACATTGATGTCATCCCACTTGGGCCAAAGTAAAAGCACATCCAGTTCCCAATGTTCTCTTACCTCAGAAAGATAAACCTTTCAGTGTGCTTAAAGGAGCTGCCTTCCCGCTGCCACCACCACCCTGGCAGTAAACAGCGCAAAGAAATTAGGGTCTGTATCCTTTCTCCAATTCAGGAAACAGCTCCATGAAGGTAAAGTCTGAAAAATTTTAAAAAGAAACAAAAGTCTAAATCAAGCCCCCGCTGCTTATTCGCCAAGGGACCTTGGACAAGTTTCTTCATCTTTCTGAGCTTCAGTTTCCTCAACTGTAAAATAAGTGATAATATTTACTCAAATTTTAGTTGGGAAGCAACTGAGGTTTTACAAAGTATTGTAATGGCTGCCGCACATGAAAGCTCTCAGCCTGCACACTCAACCTCCTTTCTCTGGCTCCTTTGAACTTCCGCATCCCACCCAAGGTGGCTTCAGAAACCTGTGTATCCCAAAGAAAGTTACCTGTGAAAGCTGAAGCTAAAAAAAAAACAAACAACAACAAAAAACAAAAAAAAAAAAAAAACAAAAAAAAAAACGCTGAAGGGGCGCCTGGGCGGCTAAGTCGGTTGAGCCTCAGACTTTGGCTCAGGTCATGATGTCAGTTTGTGGGTTCAAGCCCCACGTCAGGCTCTGTGCTGACAGCTCAGAGCCTGGAGCCTGCGTCAGATTCTGTGTCTCCCTCTCTCTCTGCCCCTCCCGCGTTCATGCTCTGTTTCTCTCTGTCTCAATAATAAATAAACATTAAAAAAATGTAAGATTAAGTAATTAATTAATTAATTAAAAATTTAAGAAACCCTGTCCTCCAGGGTCTGTGTAATATCTGGAGTAAAATAAAATATCATTAAAGCAATAGATTGGAGGGAAAATATGGGATAGATAACAAACGGACTCCACAAAAGGCACAATGGGGCCTATGTCCATGAATAATAGCTTAAAAATCCAATTATTCAGTCCAGCATATAGGCCATATCAATTCCACTATTACCAACAGATAAAAGAGTCAAAGGGATATTGGACAGACCTGGAGGCAGTTAAAGGTTAGTCATTAATAAGCATAAGTTTGGAGTCAAATATAACTGTATTCCAAACCCAGCTCTGCCACATACTGGCTTTGTCATCTTAAGCAAGCCATTTAACCTCTATAAGTGTCACTGTTTTCATCTATAAAAAGGGGGTAATATAAAAGTATTTAATATATGGGGTTATTTTTGTGAGTAATAAAAATAGTGTTCTGCACAGTATCAGCCAAGTAGCAAATGTTCAATAAATGACATCAATTATTATTGCTGTTTGTTTTTTTTTCCCTTTTTTCTGGACAGTTAACCTCAGATTTGATCCACTCATGATCCCAGACCTTCAGTCTTCTTTTTTTAGTGTTTGTTTATTTATTTTGAGCACACGCGCGCGCGCGCACACACACTTAGAGGAAGGAAGGGCAGAGAGAGAGGGAGAGAGAGAATCCCAAGCAGGCTCCGCACTATCAGCACAAAGCCCATTGCGGGCTTCATCACATGCATCGTGACCTGAGCTGAAATCAAGAGTCAGATTATTAACCAACTGAGCCACCCAGGCGCCCCACAGCATCAGCCTTCTGATGCTCGAAATGTGCAACAGGAACCCAGTGGGTATAGAAATAAAAAGAAAATGCTCTTCTCTGATGAATCTTCCTCCTCCCTTAAACAATCAGGAAATAATATGGTAAACATCGGGGAGGTAAGGCAAAAGAATTATTTTTAGCCATCAAGAAGTATCTAATAACCTGATGTGCATGGTCTATAGATATCACATACAAGGTGTGAATTTTGTAAAGCATGCTCATTTTAGCTCAGTTGTTGCTTCTCTTTTAGAGCAAAACGAAGATACTTAGCTTTGCAACCAATGGGAAGCTTTCATCTTTGTCCTGGCCAGGTGTCTAGCATGACAGTTAAAATCATAGCACGTGCCAAGGCCATTCTTTTTAGGATTCTAGAAAAGATAGGAAATCTGGATCTCTGACTTCAATGGCAAGTATTCAAAGGGAAATCCACCAGATGTACCAATAGTTTCCTGGGAAATAGCAAAATAACATTTTTCTTTGTTTCTTGGGAACACTGACAGGCAATTGTAAGTCATCATGTTGCCAATGACTGAAGATCTCAGCCCCAGTCTAGAGGAGTGCAGGGGGTTAGCAAATAAGATCAGTGTGATATGGAACAAAACCAAAGGGAAGTATTTATTATATTACTGCTTGTGTGAATACCAGTCAGGAAAAGAATATGTTGGGGGGAAACATAAAATGAATGAACTCACATCTCAATGGATAGCTCGTGCTGATCCTGAACTGGACATTCCAGGACTCAGCAGCTGAAAATATCTTACTAATTTTACATTTTTTTAAAGTAGCAAGTTTATATGGCTATTTATGTTATTTATTTTTTTAATGTTTATTTATTTCTGAGAGAGAGAGAGTCCAGGAGGGGCAGAGAAAGAGGGGGACAGAGGATCCAAAGTGAGCTCTGCACTGACAAGCAGTATGCCTGAGGCAGGGCTCTAACTCAAGAACTATGAGATCATGACCTTAGCTGAAGTTGGATGCTTAACGACTGAGCCACCCAGGTGCCCTAGCTATTTATGTTATTTAAATATTCTGTGTGTGTGTGTGTATGTATGTATGTATATGCATGTATTAATTTAACATCTTGGGGAGTCCACCGTAGCATATGATTGAAGTACATAGTACATAGTACAATTATTCAAATAAAAATGCTTCTAGGTTTTATATACATATGTTTATAACAGTTTTATTTGTGATCTATAAAGCTAGAACAATCCAAATATCTTTCAGCTGATAAGTGGATTAAAAACATGTAGCCTATCCATACTGTGAAATACCAAGTGATAATAAATGAATGAATCTCAGAAGCCTGATGCTGAGTGAAAGAGGCCAGAATCAAAAGGCTGCTCTATAATCCTCTATAAATATGTTTTTAGGACTTTCTGGAATAGGCAGAAAAACTGAAGTGATTGCCAGAGGCATGAGTGGGATTAGGGATTATCTGCACAGGGGCATGAGAATTTGAAGAGGAGATACTATGTGTCTTGTTTATGGTGGTGGTTATGATAACTCACAGGACCATGCACTGAAAAGGATGAATTTTACTGTGTGTAAATTATATCTTGATAAAAATAAAATTTAGGGGCATCTGGGTGGCTCCATCAGTTAAGGGTCTGACTCTTGATCTCAGCTCAGGTCTTGATCTCAGGGTCATGAGTTTGAGCACCATGTTGGGCTCCACGTGGGGCATGAAGCCTACTTAAAAAATTTTTGTTTTAAATATCTCTGGGTTGTTTTTTTTTTTAAATATAATTTATTGTTAAGTTGGCTAATATACAGTGTATACAGTGTGCTCTTGGTTTTGGGGATAGATTCCCGTGATTTGTCGCTTACATACAACACCCAGTGTTCATCCCAACAGGTGCCCTCCTCAATGCCCATCACCCATTTTCCCTCTCTCTACCCACCCCCATCCACCCTCAGTTTGTTCTCTGTATTTAAGAATCTCTTATGGTTTGCCTCTCTCCCTCTCTGTTTGTAACTATTTTTCCCCTTCCCTTCCCCCATGGTCTTCTGTTAAGTTTCTCAAGTTTCATAGAGGTGTGAAAACACATATCTGTCTTTCTCTGACTGACTTATTTCACTTAGCATAACACCCTCCAGTTCCATCCACGTTGCTGCAAATGGCAGGATTTCTTTCTTTTTGATTGCCGAGTAATACTCCATTGTATATATATACACCACATCTTCTTTATCCCTTCATCCGTCAATGGACATTTGGGCTCTTTCCATACTTTGGCTATCGTCGATAGCGCTGCTGAAAACATTGGGGTACATGTGCCCCTACAAATTAGCACTCCTGTATCCTTTGGATAAATTCCTAGTAGTGCTACTGCTGGGTTGTAGGGTAGCTCTATTTTTAACTTTTAGAGGAACCTCCACACTGTTTTCCAGAGCAGTTGCACCAGTTTGCATTCTCACCAACAGTGCAGGAGGGTTCCCATTTCTCCACATCCTCACCAGCATTGGTTGTTTCCTGAGTTGTTAATTTTAGCCATTCTGACTGGTGTGGAGTAGTATCTCAATGTGGTTTTGATTTGTATTTCCCTGGTGATGACTGATGTTGAGTATCTTTTGTCCAACTGGATGTCTTCTTTGGAAAAAGTGTCTATTCATGTCTTCTGCCCATTTCTTCACTGGATTATTTGTTTTTCAGGTGTTGAGTTTGGTAAGTTCTCTATAGATTTTGGATACTACCCCTTTATCTGATATGTCATTTGCAAATATCTTTACCCACTCCATTGGTTGCTTTTTAGTTTTGTTGATTGTTTCCTTAAATACCTCTGGGGTTTAGGAAAATTCCATGAAGGAGAACAGCATCTCAGACAACACTATAAACAGCTGGGGCTCCATCCTGAGGCAACCTCACTGACGAAGTGAGGCCTTGTTGAATCATAAATACCTGCTAGCTGACTAGGCTTTAGATAACTTCTACTTGGCCTCAGTACACAGACAGGAGCACTAGTAAAATTGGCAACAACAGGTAGAGCAGTAATTTATATCTCAGTATATTAGTCTGTGCTTTGTATATATTTTCTTCCCCTTCTAGAATACCAAGGCTACTGTGTTTCCCTTCCTAGTCCATAAAGAAACAAAAGCAAAGACCAAAAAATCCCCTGGCCTACACATGAGACAAAACTCTTTATTTATTTGTTTTTTGGTTGGTTGGTTTCTATTAAGATATAATTGACATGTAAGCTTATATTAGTTTCAGGTGTACAATATAATGATTTGATATTTGTACATATTGGGAAATGATGACCACTATAATTCTAGGTAATATCCATCCCCACCTGTAGTTACAATTTTTCTTCTTGTGATGAGATCTACTTACAATATGGTATTATTAACTATAGTCACCATGCTGTACATGACATCCCCAGGACTTATTTATTTTATAACTGGAACTTTGTACCTTTTGACCCCCCCTTTTACTCATTTTGCCCACCCTCTTCCCCTGTCACTGGTAACCGCCAATCTGTTCTCTGTATCTACAAGTTCATCTTTGTTTTTGTTTTTCTTTAAGATATCCTATATAAATGAGATCACACAGGGTCTTTCTCTGACTTATTTCACTTAGCATAATGCCCTCAAGGTCCAGCCATGTTGTGGCAAATGACAAGATTTCCTTCTTTTTTATTGTTGAATAACGTTCCATTGTTATTTGGAACCACATGTTCCAAATGGAATAACCAGCTGTTATTTCCATACCACATCTTCTTTATCCATTCATCCACTCATGGACACAGTTTGCTTCCATATCTTAACTATTGTAAATGATGCTATAATAATCATAATAATAATAATAATAATAATAATAATTTTTCAAATTAGTTATTGTTTTCTTTGGGTAAATACCCAATAGTAGAATTACTGGATCATATGTTAGTTCTGTTTTTAATTTTTTTAAGGAACCTCCATACCATTTTTGTAGTGGCTACACCAATTTACTTTCCCACCAACAGTGCACATCCTTGTCAATACTTTTTATCTCTTGTCTTCTTGATAATAACCACTCTAACAGGGATGAGGTGTTATCTCATTGTGGTTTTGATTTACATTTCCCTGATGATTAGTGATGATGAGGTAGAACTATTTAAGTGAAGTTTTCATCATCTAGTCCATATTGCAATGTGCTGTCCATGAAAAATACACACTGCATATTTTGAAAACTGGGTGAAAAAATGTAAAATAGCTCATCAATTTTTATATTGATTTTCATGTTGAAATGATAATCTTTTATATATGTTGAGTTAAAATATATTTTAAAAATTAATTTTTCTTTTTACATGTTTTAATGAGCCCTAAAGGATTTTATTTTATGTTTTAAAAATTTTTTAATGTTTATTTTTGAGAGAGAGAGAGAGAGCGCCAGAGTGCAAGTCCGGAGGGAGCAAAGAAAGAGGGAGACACAGGATCCAAAGCAGGCTCCAGTCTCTGAGCTGTCAATACCGGGCTTGAACTCGCGCTGCGAGATCTTGACCAGAGCCTCAGTCAGATACTTAACCACCTGAGCCACCCAGGCGCCCCAAGCTCTAGAAGATTTTTAATTATCTATGAAATTTAAAACTTCACATTATAAGTGAAATTTTATGACTCACATTATATTTCGATTTGATAGTATAACTATAACCTTGGTAAATGACTGAATTTACCATGTATGTAAATGTTTGTAAGGATCAAAACTAACGAAGGTTAAGAAATTAGCATAGTATCTGGATCATAAGGGACTTTCAAAAATGGTTGCTATAAATAACACAAAACTATGGATTTAAGTAATTACTTACATACTGTACATATACTGAAGAAATGTCAAATTATAATGACCATAATATAAAGATATATACCCAAATATAGGTTTGGGTAGAGTACAGCCAGATTGTAGGGGTGAATTATTATAGAGGCTGCTTTTAGGCAATAGACCTGAGCAGTGGAAACTTGAGTAAGGCAAGAGGGCCCA
Source organism: Cryptoprocta ferox (assembly GCA_028646485.1). NCBI lineage: Eukaryota > Metazoa > Chordata > Mammalia > Carnivora > Eupleridae > Cryptoprocta > Cryptoprocta ferox. The sequence goes on along the minus strand of CM053574.1, from coordinate 28,629,018 downwards.
CAGTGAACACGGAGCTGAATGCAAAGCAGCTCATTAGGCCATAGGCCCTAACTGACCAAGGGGCTACGTACAACCAGGCAGAGTTACCAAAAAAGGGAAAATTCTCTAGGTCCCCATACTCCCTCATTCTGCCCTATAACTGTGGCCCCTCATCACTACCTCATGGTAGACATTCTCTCCTTTGCTGTGCTGCTGGCCTGCATTGTATTCAGTAACTTCTGTCTCCTTTGTTCTGCCTTGGGGTGAATTCTTTCACCACCCATTCTGCTGGCTCCCATCCAATTGGGTTACCCCACAATTACCTGCAATTGTAGTTTATTCAAAGGCAAATTCCTTCAAAAGGTCATATGGGCAAGTTAGAATTGACAGGCAAAAGTAGCAGTGGTGCTGTGGGGGTTAGGGGCTTCTATGAAGAGACTTTGAGGAAGAAAGTCAGTTCTCTGGAGTTTGGGAGAATTGAAGCCTTATGTGGTTCTAGGAATGGTAGGATGACCCTGTGAAGCACTCACAGGTCCCCTGAAAGGGCAAAGCAGCAGAAACTGAAGCCCAGGGAGCTGCTTGGGGGAATGGAGCTTGGGAACCTCAACCCCAAGCTTGGTGCAGAAAGCATGGAGATCAAGCCCAGAACCCAAGGAAAGCAACTCTAATGAATTGAAGACCAGAGACCCTTCCCCATATTTCTGGACTGAATAAATTCAAACATTTCTGTGTAACTTCAAGGTAGGAAAGGAAAGTCTCCCCCCACGTACACACATGCATGCACACACATCAAAATGCCTGAGTAGATGTTGTACCAACGTTGGCAAGTGACTGCACTGGTTTAGAAAACCAAAGGAATGTTAGAGTTCCTGCCCCTCAAGTTCTGTCTTACATCATCATGGTGGTTTCTCATATACAAATTCATATACTCATAGGAAAATATTTCGGTATTATTAAAAAGCGAACTTCCACTGGGTAAATTTGAAGATCTAATTGGCTTTATTCAATGATTTGCAAATAGGGGACATCCCATCTAGCAAGTAGAAAGGAGTTCTGAGAAGTTGTACAAAATGGAAGATTTTTATAGGAAGGAAGATGGGGCAACACGTTATTTGCAAAAGAAGAGAAAGGTCACCTCCCCTTAGGAGAAGGACTCACCATGCAGATTACCTGACTAGTGCAGATTAGCAAATTCCAGAAAGATTGGTTTAAAATTCCATTCCTGGGAGAGGCTGAAACTGCAGTTCGGTTAGGTAGGCTTGGTGAGGCTTAGCATAAGTGACTCCATTTTTAGCCTATTTCTTTGTAAGAGTATGATATATTTTCAAGTGTTATCATTAGGTGTTTCACAGGATAGGGTAGAAACTAGAGGGGGTTAAAATGACTGTTGTGTTATTTTTCCATAGAGTTTAGAGACAGTGAAAAATATGCATTGCTTTAATATTAATAACAACAGCAACAATGTATTACCATTTCACGGAAAGAGCCCTCTCTATTGGAGTTGTCAGTAATGCTTCTAATGTTGCAGGATTTTTTTTTTTTTACCACATACCCAGGATTCATTGTCTTGCTGCTTCCAAGAATGAAGAAGTGGACACAAAATGAGCAGCAGGCAAAAGTTTATTAGAGTATGAGAGTAGAAAGTAAGAATAGTAGGAAAGCTCTCTTTACAGAGAGGGAACATTCAAAAGTGAATGCCTGTGGACTATAGGCAATGGTCCTTGTTTGATAAGGTTCTGGTCAGTCCTCCCCCTACCCTTCCCCCTTGTTCCTTCTCGGGCTCTACCCTTATTGGCTTGATAACTCTAGGTGCTGGGTTGTCCATTCCTGATTGGCTCCATTCCATTGTATGAAGGTTGGTCTATGGCCATACTTAGGTCTTTTGTCAAACTCCCATGAGAAATCAGAGGTGGGAGTGGATGGGATCTGTTACATTCTTAAGAGGAACCTTATGCCTTGAAAGGGTTTGCTGTGGTCAGACACTCCCAGCATTTTTCCAAAATAGGTGTTTTTCCCCACCTGGGAACCTCAGGCCCTAATCTTTCCATCTCTGCCTAATGAATCTTATCTTCTGGCAAACTAGGACCTTCCCAGACTTAGGAAAGAGCTTATTTGTTATTCTCCTGAGGGTTCTAGGAGTATGTCCTTAGATATTTGGTTTGTGGCTGCTGATTACAGAGAACATCCCTATCTCTGGCCCTGCCCTTAGTGGCCTCACTGATCAGGATGTTGCCACATGGAATGGGGTGGGGCTGGGCTCTAAGCTGCAGAAATTCCTCCCTGAGAAACAGAATATACTTAAGCCCAATTCTGGCTTCCAGTCAGTGGTTCAGCTAGCTCAGGCATCAGTTTTTGATTCAAGAACTCTTTCTAGGGACTATGCAGGAGTGAGTTCCATGTATCCTGCTCGTCTGGCCATATTGGTTCAGGGCCAGACACCTGACTCAAACAAGGACCCTCTGATTCTCTGTCTCCCAGTAATTTGTGACTGAGAAAAAAAGAGTGTTGGTCCCTGAGAGTCCCTGGAGTCACAGATATACTGACGTAAAACTCAGAGACATCAGAAGACACTAAAAAGCAGAAAGATGGGCAGATGGAAGCTGAGTGAGAAATAGCAGAGAGTAGAATGTCAGTCCTGGTGGCTCAGCTGTGCCAAGTTCCAGTCTCTGCCTGAGACTCCATTGTCTTTGGCTTCCATGAGACACCCTTGTATCTTGTGCCAGGGAGCAAAAATTCCTCTCCTCTCAAAGGCCCTTCTAGCTGGACTAAGAATCAAATTGACATGAGACAGATTAACAGAAAAAAAAAATCAAAATCCAGTAGTGTACATATGGAGAATCCACATACACATGGAAATTCCAAAGACAGGCAAAATGAGATGTATATATACATCATTCTGAACTGAGGAGAAGGGGGGTAGGGTCTGGGAGTTCAGAGGGAAAGAATATAATTCACAAGAAGATGAAAAAGAGTAAATGTTTGATAAACAAATATTTGTCCTGACATATAGATGAGTTATTTAGATAAAGTTTATCTCCGATAATAACCCTTCTAATTTAGATTCTTCTATGTAGTTAAGGAAGGGGCAGAAACTTCTCTTGAGCCCATGGGGTGTCAATTGCCTTCAGCTCTAAATAATCCACATGCCAAAATGGCCCTTCTTGGGGCAGCCTGCCCTTGGATCCTACATTTGTAATAATTTCCCTCCTTTTGCTCAAATTAAATTCCATTGGGGTCATTTGCTTACAGTCAAGCATCCTAAGAAGGAAAGAAAATAACCACCTACTTATATCTTTTTCTTTTTAATGTTTATTTATTTTTGAGAGAGACAGAGAGGGAGACAGCGTGAGTTGGGGAGGGTCAGAGAGAGGGAGACACAGAATCCGAAGCAGGCTCCAGGCTCTGAGCTATCAGCCCAGGGCTCAATGAGGGGCTCGAACTTACAAACTGCAAGATCATGACCTGGGCTGAAGTCGGATGCTTAACCAACTAAGCCACCCAGGCGCCCCTCCACCTACTTACATCTTAAACAACAAAGGAATAATCCTCACTTGGGAGGGTCCATAAATAGTAGGAAAAATTTGTCTCCCTTTTCTCACCTCTACTAGGGTATCATACTACCTCATTTCTTTGCAAACATTGTGAATTTATAGAAAAGACCCAAGAAATTTGCTAGAGACTTTAGACAAGCAGTGTGATTGTTAGGATGCTCTGACAACCCTGTGTAGACTGTCTGGTCCCCTCTCTGCCTCCTTTGGCTTCACTACAGCTACAGGGGATGCTAACACTACCCTACTTTCCCGCATGTCTAACGTGGAATAACTGCATCTGATTTTTCAGCCTAAAACAAGGTAATAATCTGCAATATAACTGTTAGGAAACAGAAGAGGGCGCCCTAAGAATATTTAAGAAGGGACAAAGAGCATCTCTTACACCTTTAAGTACTACAATGAATGCTGCCTCTCAAGCATAGAAAAGCAGAGCACGGTCGGTTTTGCAACTGATATTATTCTGTGGAGCCACATGACTAGGGATAAATTTCAAGCGTGCTGAAGTCAGTCCCTTAAAAAGGCAAGGCCTAAAAAAATATCTGTTAAACATGTTTGTATTCCCAAATAATAATCTGATTGTCACATGGCATAGTAAAAAAAGGTGATCGGAAATTACTTCTTTTAATGGATATGGGGAAAGAAATAATAAAACTAGTGTTTAGAGAAATTTTCCATATGTCAAATACATGTTTATGAACATATATATATTTTTAACATTCTACAACCACTCCTAGAGATAAATACTCAAATCCTCCCCTTCCAAACTTCTGGTAAACTAAGGGATCATTTTAACTAGTACCTCTTTCACTTGCTCCAAATAGTCTTCTCCATGATATATGGCCTGAAATAAACAGGTAGATTATTTAAGAAATCATTATTGAATTAAGCATATAGAGAAAGAAGGAGAGTTATGAATGAAGATAAATAAAGTAAAGAATGAAGGAGAGGACCAGGAGGGTGTGGGGGAGAAGGTGAGGGGAAGGAAGGAGAGGGATGGATGGAGAGAGGGAGGAAGGAGCCAGAACAGAGCCACAAAGGAGAGGAACAGGAAGAAAGATGGGTCAGCAAAAAGCTTCTTCTGAGCCTTCAAAAAGGACTCTGAATCTGAGTGACCAGCTTTCTCTTTATTTTCATTCACCCTAACAGCCCTAATATACATATTTCAGAGGCCTCAACTAGGCATCAGACAATGTCAACAGAGGCTACAAGTCCACCCAGGAGTGAATATTTAGGAGAGAGCCAAATGCAGCTACTGGAAGGGGGAACAGTCTGGGGGAGGGGGGCGGGTATTGACTTAGCACACTCTGAAAGCGGTGTTCACAGAAAGGCTTTCCCGGCCTCCAGCTGTTCATTAGTTAATGAATATGAAATATTGACTCAAGGATGGCCCCACAGGTGTTCAGGAAAACAATCTCATTTCTAACCAGTCAACTGCACAAAGCCCAAGGACAGATGGGTGGGGGCCGGGAGAGAGTCCTTTACCAGTCCCTTCCCAGAGCCTCAGGCTAAGGTGGGTCCCTGGGTCGAGATTCTCAGCCCGCCTGAGGGAGCAGGTCCTAAAATAAAGACAATGGGGTACATCTGTTCCTCTCCTCTAACACTTGGGGACAGCCAAACTGAATCCCAAGGCTTGGTACCTGTGTGAGGCAAAATACTTAAAAATAATTAACTCATGAATTTATTTTGAAGCATATTTGGAGAAAAATAACTTCCACATAAAGCTCTCAAATTCACAAATATTAGAGTAAAGCCAAATGAGGCATTTATATTTTTTCAGTTTATTATTTTTTTAAATTTATTTTGAGAGAGAGCTAGAGAGCAAGCAGGGAGGGGCAGAGCAAGAGGGAGACAGAATCCCAAGCAGGCTTCGCACTGCTGTCAACACAGAGCCAGATGCGGGGCTTGATTTCACGAACCCTGAGATATGACCTGAGCTGAAGTGGGGAGTCAGATGCTTTAACTGAGCCACCCAGGTGCCCCTATATTTTTTTTAAAGTAAAGTAGATATTTAAATATTATAATTTAGGGGTACCTGGCTTGCTCAATAGGTAGAATGTGTGACTCTTGATCTCAGAGTTCTGAGTTTGAGCCCCACTATATGTAAAGATTACTTAAAAATAAAATCTTTAAATAAATCATAATGAAATAAGTAGTATACAGATATGACTATAGATACTGAGGCCAGAGTGTTAACACCTGTGTTTGAAAAACAGGGATTTAGGGCAGATGAACCAGGAAGATTAGAAAAATGGATGGCTGGATGTGTAGTTGAGTCAGGAGTGTTGGCTGGATGAATGAGTTGAGGGATTAATGGCTGGCCAATTGAATAGTTGGATGTGTGATAAATCAGGAGTGTGATGTTCCTTTAGCTTAATTATTTGCTAGTGCAAAGTGGATGTCATTGGATTGAAAGGAAATGGAAGTAGAAATGAGTCCATCTGGTTCTCAACTAAGTGCACCGCAACAAGTAGATGTGGGCCAATCCCTTCACAGGTGAGCTGGTGACCTATGTTAAATTGTTTATTTTCCTTATGATTCAGGATCTCACCAAATTTGTTTAAGAGTGTGGGCTCTGGAGTCAGATTTTTTATGTTAAATTGTAATTATTACTTGCAGTTGACCTTGGGCAAGTTGCCTTACAGCGCTGTCCCCTTAGCTGTAGAATGAGGCCAATTGTAGCACCTATTCTATGAAGTTTACAAATAAAGGCAGCCAGAACAATCAATCTATAAAATCCAAATTGACATTAATCGATGAATGATTTTGTTTTCCTGGAATTAAATTCATGATGTTTAATATAATAAAATGATAAGATATTTACATGTTTTAAGTTTCACATGTCAGTTTGAATCTTTCAATTTCAGGCTAGCATTATTATCAATTCTGTTGGTTTTTTTTTTCCATTTTAACAACAAAGTTATTTTTATCCTCTAATCATTAGTTTGATGAGGTATTAATTTAATCATGTACACCAAAATACAATATTGAATTTTTAAATAGCTGTCTAATGAAAAATTTATTTTGACTTATAGACTACTTTAAAAATAACCTTTTTTATAGGCAGCCGCAAAATAGTTACCAATTATTCCTCCTTGTACCCATGCCTTTTGTATTTTCTTCCCCTTGGGTGTGGGTTGGACTCAGTGACTCAGATCTAATAAATACATTGTGGTAAAAGTGATGGGATATCACTTCCATGATTAGGTTATAGAAAACTCTGGTTTCCATCTTGTTTGCTTTCTCTTATGCTTCTCTTTCTCTCTTTCTCTCTCTCTCTCTCCTTCTCTCTCCCTCTCTCCCTCTTTCTCTGTCTCTGTCTCTCATCCTCGTTCTGAAGGAATTGAACCACCATGTTGTGAAGAGCCCTGTGGTGAGGTTTACATGGCAGGAACTGAGATCGCTGGCCATAGCCCATGAGGGCCTGAGAGCTGCCAACTGTCTGGTGAGTGATGGTGGAAGTGAATCCTTCTGAGGTGCCTACAGGCCAGTGGTGTTGTGATGAGAATCTTGGGAGACACTGAGTCAGAGGCTGTGCCTCACAGAAACTGTGAGGTAATGTTTGTTGTTAAAAGCTGCTAACTTTAGGGATCATTTGTCATGCAGCAAAGGAGAACTAATACATCATCAGAATGGAAGAACCGGATTACAACTGAAACATAGTACTAAGACACCAAGTTTCCTCTATCTTTTGCGTGTGTGAACGTTGCCAATTAACGCACTTAACCTTCTGACTTCTATTTCCCCATCTGTAATATGGGGATAGTAAACCGTTCTATCGTTTACTATCGTTCATTTACTTAACTTTTCCTGTAAAACTTGTTAGAGAGTGTCTTATTCCACAAAGTGATCTGAAAGGACAAGTTCCCTATTTCTTCCATCTCTTGCTTGTGGAAAGGAAGCACCTTTGTGAGGCTGTGGAAGATAAATACCAGTTTTTGAAATGCAGATTTTGTTTTAGGAAGACTCAAATTAGATCAGTGTGCTCAGCCTGACTTTGTTAAATAAGAATTCAAGTCCAAATATGTACAAGTGTTGTGGCATTTTTTTTTAAACTCAGTACCCAGGATTCATTGTCTCGCCACTTCAAAGAATGAAGAGGTGGATACAAAATAAATGAGCAGCAGGCAAGTTTGTTAGAGCATAAGATCAGAAAGTAGGAATAGTAAGAAAGCTCTCTTTACAGAAAGGGGGCATTCGAAAGTGAATGCCCATGGACTATAGGCAAGAGACTGTTTTATAGGGTTTTGGTGAGCCCCTTACCTCCCCCCTTGTTCCTTCTCAGGTTTTACCCTTACTGGCGAGGTAACTCTAAATGCCTACTCATTCCTTTTTGATTGGCTGTTTTCCATTGTATGAGGGGTGGTCAGTAACCACACTGCTCCTGGTGGGTCCTACATTTTAGTTTACTACTAAATTTCCAGTCGGTCTTTTGTCACTTTCCTGAGAGAAACCTGAGGGGGCGTAGGTGGTGTTTGTTATATTCTTAAGAGAAACTTTATGCCTGAGGGAATTTGCTCAAGGTCAGACATTCCCAGCATTGTTTTAAAATGTATGTTTCCCCCACCCGGGGACCTCAGGTCCTAACCTTTCCCTCTCTGCCTATTTTATCCTAGGTTTCCCTATCATATAAGTCCTACTGACAGGTTACCTCCTCCAGAAGGTCTTCCCTGATAAGCTTGGGTGAAACAGCTCCCCCTACCCCCCAACCCATATTTCTACTCCCATCTTTCCATCACACTAAGCAGTAATGAAATTTATTGCAGTCATTTGTTTCTGTTCTGATCCTCCCTCAAGAAAGTTAATTTCTTTTTAATGTTTATTTATTTTTGAAAGAGAGAGAGAGAGAGAGAGAGAGAGCATTAACAGGGGAGGAACAGAGAGAGAGGGCGACCCAGAATCCGAAGTAGGCTCCAGGCTCTGAGCTGTCAGCACAGAGCCCAACACCGTGCTCGAACTCACAAACCATGAGATCATGACCTGAGCGGAAACCGGAGGCTTAACTAACTGAGCCACCCAGGCACCCCAAGAAAGTTAATTTTTTGAGGGCAGCAACTTCTCTGCCTTAGTCGTTGCTAGAGCACTGGCAGCATGTAGTAGGAGTTCAGTATATGTGTTGCCGGCCAGAAAGGGGTGGGAAATGTGTTTGCTGCCTTCATTCTCTTGCCAAGAACTAGTGGCTGAGCCTTTCAGGTGACCTTGGTTAAAAGTAAAGAAATCATTATTATGTTCAATTTAGGAATTTTCAGGTTTTCATAGGATTCAGGATTGAGAAATTACAGGAGGCTCTGGACAGAAGCCAGTGACGAGTTACAAAAATCATTGCAAAATCCTTAGCCCCAGAAGCTTTAGAAAATGAGAGATGGACCAAGAGTCTTGAGGCCCTTCTACCTGCTACACACTTTGAAACATTCCAAAACATTTATTATTTCAAGGGGGGCACTTACCCTGTTCTCCCCCTTCCACTCCCACTTTTTTTTTTTTGTCATTGTTACCATTTGTTCTGAAAATAGACCTATTACTGGTTTATGGTGGCTAAATACAGACTTTCAGAGCCTTCAACTGAGAGAATGAAAGCCTAACTTCCAAAATTCTTCTTTGGATGCATTAATTTTCTTCCACTGAGCCTTCATTTATCCTCCTCCTCCTAGCGCACATCCTTTGTTTAGTGAGTATGTATGTGTGTGTGATGGGGGTGGTTAGGGAGCTGTGAAAAGGAAGAATGAAGGGAAGTGTGGATATATTCAGATTTTTATTTAAGCACCATAGTTAAAATGTATTTTCATGTAACATTCTGGAAAAAGTGCATGACTTAATGTCACTTCTTTGGAGGCTCCAAAAGGATGGCATATAGTTGTATTAAATGAATTGCTTTAGAAAGACGGCTTAAAAAAATAACCTCAACTCTTCTTAATCTCAGAGACTTCACTAAGCCTTTAGCCTAAAAAAAAAAAGTCTAGCCTTTTCATTTATTTTCCTTCTAAAGTAAACATCACAAGATGAAAAATTAATTTCAAGTTTTCATAGAGGTGGGAAGCTGGAGGGGAGGTAGTGGGGGGCTGTTTTCCTTCGTCCTTAACCCTTTTTCCCTCAGGCATGATTCTGGAGCTGAATAAAGACAATATGTTCCAAATTGCCAATCACATTAGTTTCTGTGTGGGCTGCTTAAAACATGCAAATGGCTCTGAAAAATGTCTTTCATCCTACAGAGATAAATGAAGGTGTGTATCACCATCAATTGCAATGGAAGTCAAAGGGGGACAGAAAGCACTGATAAATGAGGTGTCTTTGCCTATCCCCATAGACAAACATTCTGTAAGGAAACACGAGTCTTGATGGATTACATCAGCCTCCTGACTGTACACATACCTGTAGCCTTCACTGCAGCCTATCCTCCCCAGCACTGCGGACACGTCGTCCTAAAGGATAGTTTGTTTACTTCACTCCTGGCTCAAACACCTTCACTGGCTCCCTGTTGTCCATTAAGTAAATAAAGAAAGCTGTCACCTTTTCAAATGTTCAAGGCCTCTTAAACTTGCCATCCTTATTACCCACCACCTCTCAAAGTAGATCTTACAAGGGCACCTGGGTGGCTTAGTCAGTTGAACATCCAACTTCGGCTCAGGTCATGATCTCACGGCTCATGGGTTCGAGCCCTGTGTCAGGCTCTGTGCTGACAGCTCAGAGCCCGGAGCCTGCTTCAGATTCTGTGTCTCCCTTTCTCTGCCCCTCCTCCCCTTGGGCTTTGTCTTTCTCTCTCAAAAATAAACACTAAAAAAAATTTTTTTAAAGTAGATCTTACATTCTAGACAAAGTCAACTATCAGGGATTCTTATTACCTGAGTATTTAACAGAGTCTCCATAGTAATGACATTCCAAAAGGAAGTCAAAGCTATAAGAATAGGAAAAATATTTACCAAGGAAAAAAACCTATATAAAGTTAGGACCTCCTCTAACATCTCTGCCCTTTGAGTTAATCTCTCGATTTCTCATTGATTGTCAGACACTGTCAACTTCCTTCAGTACAAGGTAAATACAAAATGAACTGATTGCCAAAGGACCTGTGAACTTGACAAGAAATGAAACATTTTATGAGGTTTGTAAAAATGATATAGAAGAAATTAATTGAGCTCTCAAATATTTCTGCAGGTATGACCTCTTCATGGCCCATCTGTGAAACTCAAGTATAAAGTGCAAGAAGTCATCTCATGTTACCATAAAATGTTGTCATAAATATCATACACACACACCTCATCCGTGATCCATTGTTTAAACTTCAGCATATCACCTTTATTATAATTGACACATTCTAATATATAAACAGATCATTATAGACTAAACTTATTTTTATACATTTTTGTTTTATTTTTGCAATACATTTTCAGTCAAATTTCCCTACATTACTTATGAAATTTTGGTTTCCACTATAAGTGGATTCCCTTTAATGACATAGTAGTTTCCTTTGGTCCTTGCTTATACCTCAAAATATTTTACACTTTTCTATTCCTGCTGCTTTGCGCATCTTCCTGTTGTGACTCTCCTTAGCCTTCCAGGTGTGGCTCAAATACCACTTCCTCTAAAAATCTTTCCCACACTCCTCGAATACAAAGAAAACTTCCCCCTCCAAACACACAGCAGATTTCATTTGCAGCAACTACGGGACATTTCAGATGCTGCCTTGAGGAATAGAGATTTGAGTATACAGGCTAGACTGAGAGTAGGTTCTATATAGTTCCCATTCATTCATTCATTAATTCATTCAGCTAATATTTGTTATGTATCAGTTAGTTCTCTGGAGCCAGTAGGAGACAACGTTGTCTCTGTAAATCCATCTTTATTGAAGTCTATTGAACAAAGGGCCAAAGAGAAAGTGAAGATTTACATTTCCTTTCTGTGGGCTTTCCAAAGTGAAAGTAATGATTACAAACTTTCCTGTCACTTAACCGAGGGGGAGATTTATTACTTTTCACCGTGGACCTCTGTTCAAAAGGAAAAGGTTTCACGGGAAATAATGGGTCCCCATTATTGCATGGGGCCAGCACACTGGCTAGCTCCCCTCTCTCTTAGCCCTGCTGGGTAGCTGTTGATGATCTGCCTCCCAGCTTTTGTGTGGCCAGAAGCAGAACTCAGCAGCTGGTACTCTGACAGAGTGATGTCAGACGAAGATACAGGTCTTGTCCCTGGTGAATTCTATCATTTGTTTGGGTTCATTTCTGCAAAGCTTGAAAGCTGTTTCACGGAACAGCCCTGATCAGTGATTCACAAGTTGGTCCAAGCTTGTGTCCCAGATCCTTCAAGGAGAGGAGAGAGAAGATGGTCCTTAGCTGGAACGTCTGTAACACTGATTGGGGTTACATGTGAATCTTTGTGGAGAATGTAGAATTTAAAATACCCAAGAACAGAAAGTTTAGTGGTTGTGAACCAAACACTGGATGACTGCAGAGACCAATCATGTGACACAGATGGTTCAGGTGGCCTTGGCGTAGTAGTGAAGATCATGGTGAGATGAGCTGGAGATTGCACACCCCCTTTAAAGGGATTCAAATTCAAATATTTTGTAAATGTGTGTGCTTCACACAATACAATTTTGGGTTTGATGTGGCCTAGGGATGCCAGTTTGCAAATCCCAATTTAGAGGAAGAGTGAATCTCTATTTTAAAATTATTTTTAGGGGCCCTTGGGTGGCTCAGTCGGTTGAGTGTCCGTCTCTTGATTTTGGCTCAGGTCATGATCTCATAGTTTGGAGATCAAGCCCTGCGTGGAGCTCCTTGTACTGTCATCCCTGCTGGGATTCTCTCTCTCCCTCTCTCTTCCTCTCCCCCACTCATCCTCATGCTCTCTCAAAATAAATAAACTTAAAAAAATAATTTTTAGTTTCATTCATTCATTTTGCTGCTGAAGCATCTTTCAAATATCTCTTTGTGCTGACACCAGGGCCATCTTTCCTTCTGACAAATATCCAAATCTTCTACTAAAGCAAAGGGCAAAGTGGATATGTTTTCCTGGAGTTTTAAATGTTGAATTCCAAGTCTGTGTATATATTTGGAACCAGCCTTAGGACTACAAACTGATTCTTGTAAATCCTCTAACATAACGAGAAATGTATCGACTACTGATCAATGCTGCCGTAACCCAATGGCAAGCTGCAGTTGGAATCTTGGGCTGACGGGCCAGGGTGTGTCTCTCGATGCCACTAGGAGAAGACTGTAAAAAAGATCTTCCAGTCCCCTGTTGGGACAAGGGGCTTCTAGAGGGGGAAGCCCACAGGAAACCTCCACTCCTGTCTTTTCTGTAACAAAGTTTGATGAAAGTTTAAGCAGTTCTTCACTGATAGGTTCAAGGGACGGTTTCAAAGCTCTACTGAGGGAACAGGAGGGTAGAGGGAGAAAAGAAATATTAGGTACTATGGCTTAATCTTTCTCTTTTGTATACACAAGGGGTTAAGCCCCCAGTGTTAACTGTCTTTAATCAGATTTTTAATTTGGCTGCACATAGCATCACCTAAGAAGCTAAAACACACACACACACACACACACACACACACACACACACACACACACATGCCTGGGTCCTAACTACTGGAGATTCTGATTCTATGGGCTTAATATAGAAGCTGAGTGAGCATCAGGATTTTTAAGATGATTCTGATGTGAAGCCAAGGTGGAGAAACTCTAGTCTAGACCTTTAGATGTGTGGGTGTGTGGTAGGATGAGGGTAGAGGGTGGTCTCTGAGTGTTCAATCGAGTTCCTAATGCTTTTCTTTCCTCACTTCCCACTGTGTGTTCTTTCACCGTTTTGCCTTTTAACTCTAGTTCTTGCCCCACTCCTCCTATCTCTTCCTACGTCTAGCAAATTTGGTAGCTTTAGGCATCCCTTGTGTGTCAAAGCTTTTGAGTCAGCATTAGATTGTGCAACATTTTCTCACTTGCCACTAAGTATGTTACAAATGTAATTATAATGGCTCCATGATATGTTGTCATGAGTATACATGATCATTCATTAAAACAGTTCCCTATAGTTATGCAATGTGGTTATTTCCCACTTCGTGATATTGTAAATCTCATCACCTATTTTAAATACCAGTATTTGTCTACTTCTCTGATTATTTCCTTAGGAGACTTTTTTAGCAGTGAAAATTATTGGTGCAGAGATAGTAAACGTTTTTAAGGCACTTGGTATATATGGCCAAACCACTTTCCAAAGGGGCTTTGTTGATTTAGGAAGCCAACCAAAATGATGTTCTATAATTAATTCTTCCTTTGTTGCTGATATGGGTGCATTTCAACTGCCTGGCATAATTTAAACAGAATTCGATTAAGGCCTGTGTTGTAGGCTGTACCATTCAATAACAAGTATTAAACATGTTGTAATACTAATAAGTATTTATTGTACTTTCCAAGGAGAGCTGCATTTTATTTGTTCACTTGCAAAACTTCTTTAGTTCACTGTACCCTTCAAATTAGTAAAAGCCTTTATTTTCATTTTGAATAATTTCCTTTATAATCATAACAAAATAGAGGATCCTCATAAATTATAAACTGAGTCTTCGGACGTGCTGCAGCAGAATCATCAAGAGAGATTTTAAGCAACGAGGTTCCCAGATTCCTTCCACAGGAGACTCACATTTTTTAGATTTGATCTAGAGTCTGAGAATCTGTATTTGTAGAGGCTGCCCACGGGAGGCATCCATGTTCAGGCCTGGGTACCACTGCATTGTGTTATTATGAGAAAGCTTTTATGACTTGCCTAGCCACGTATATTACCGCCCTTCTTAAACTTTACACTTCTTATTTATAGCCAACAATTCAAGAATTATTTGATCATACTATTTGTAAATTTATAGTGGATTGAAGGAGTTTAAAATTCTAAGAATTAAAATTAATAATAGGATTAAAGTAAAATGTACTTGTAGAAGAAGTAATTGTGGCAAGAAATGATTAACATTTAATTATTCTGTTTAATATATTTACAAATTAAATACTATCACAAATTTATTAAAATTATAAGGCTTAAGATATATATCAGAGACCAATGATCATCAACAGGATGGTTTACGAATCGAGAATGAGCTGGTAAATGTGTCTCAAGCATCATTTTATAGATTATTACCATTCATTCATGAATTGGTAGGAGCCTCTCATGTTCTTTTTGTTCCTGGGAATGGCATTCCTTAGTCAGTTTTCTTTGTTTATTATGATATACATATGTGTGTGTGTGCACATGCACACATACACTTACACATATTAAAGAAACTTTGGAGGAAAGAAATCAATGTTGCTGTCTTTCCACAGAAATAACTTTCAGTCGGGGCAGGATGGTGGAGCAGCATAGAAGTTCTCTGCTTCTCTCATCTCTGAAATGCAGCTAGATCAGCACTAAACCGTTTTTTGCACACCTAGAAAATTGACCTGAGGATTAACACAACAATCTGCATCACTTGAGCCACATAACTCAGCAGGTATGTGATGCAGGGAGGTGAACTAGGGGAGAGAGAAACCACGGAGGGCAGGAAGCTGTTTTTGCCGAGAGAGGACAGAGATGGGGGGGAGTACAGGGAAAGCACTCCCCACAAAAACAGCTGGAGAGAAAGAGTGGAAACACCCACACGTGACTGAACAAGAAAAGGAGAAAGGAGACAGGAGAGGGTTTCAATACCATTAGGACTCTATAAACGGGGGAGACCAGAGTGGAAATTCCACAGCTCAGTACCTACCAGGGATCTTGTAGGAAGAGCAAATCCCCAGGAGCAGACAGTGAGGTGCGAGGGGTCCCCAGGCCACTCAGGGAGAAGCAGTTCCTCTGCTAGGAGGGCATTTGGTAGAGGCTGTAAGGTGTCGCCATAGGCAAAGGTCCCAGCGGACCCCAGAGAACAGCCACATGTGCTGGTATTGGAACAAAGATGCTAGGGTGCAGTGAAACCTGGTGCTGGTTGTGTGTTGTCATTTACCATAATTCCTGAACCGCTACTTTATGTGACTGCATGAAGTTTTTCTGGGGTAAGCCGTCACCCAGCCACAAACTCTCAGCCTCTGCAGCAGGGTGATCACATGAACGTTCCCAGGGGCAAGCCAGCACCCAGCCATTTCCCAGCGAGACTCTCCCTGAGAGGGTTGGAGCAGGTCCAATCCACAGAGCCCTCAGAAATGAAGGGTTTGAGGGGAGCCTGAGTGGTTCAGTCGTTAAGCATCCCACTTCGGCTCAGGTTCATGATCTCATGGTTCATGAATTCGAGCCCCACGTTGGGCTCTGTGCTGATAGCTTAGAGGCTCTGCCCTGATAGCTTAGAGGCTCTGCCCCTCCCCTGCTCACACTCTCTCTCTCAAAAATAAATAAACATAAAAAATTAAAAAAAAAAAGAAGTGAGGGTTTGGAAACACAGCCCCATCTGAGATAAGGTTCAGGAGAGACAGCATCACTCATCATCAGGTAAATACAAATCAAAACCACACTGAGATACCACCTCATGCCAGTCAGAGTGGCTAAAATGAACAAATCAAGAGACTATAGATGCTGGCAAGGATGTGGAGAAACGGGCACCCTGTTGCACTGTTGGTGGGAATGTAAAGTGGTACAGCTGCTATGGAAAACAGTGTGGAGGTTCCTCAAAAAATTAACAGTAGAACTCCCCTATGACCCAGAAATAGCACTGCTAGGAATGTACCCAAGTGATACAGAAGTGCTGATGCATAGGGACACATGTACCCCAATGGTCATAGCGGCACTTTCAACAATAGCCAAATCATGGAAGGAGCCTAAATGTCTATCAACTGATGAATGGATCAAGAAGATGTGGTTTATATATACAATGGAATACTACATGGCCATGAGAAAGAATGAAATCTGGCCATTCGTAGCAACATGGATGGACCTCGAGGGTGTCATGCTAAGTGAAATAAGTCAGGCAGAGAAGGACAAATACCATATGTTTTCACTCATATTTCTAACAGGAGAAACTTAACAGAGGACCATGGGGAGGAGAAGGGGGGAAAATAGTTAGGGAGAGGGAGGGAGGCAAATCATGAGAGACTCTTGAATATTGAAAACAAACTGAGGGCTGAAGGGGGAGGGGGAAAGCGGAAGGGAGGTGATGGACATGGAGGAGGGCACTTGTGGGGAAGAGCACTGGGTGTTATGTGCAAACCAACATGACAATAAACTATAATAAAAAAAATTTTTTAAAGAAAGAACTTACTAAACACCCTACAGAGAGTACTAGTACTGAAAACTGCAATATGAGAAAGGCTGATTGTCTTAATTAGGCCATATACTGTTACAAAGGGAAATACACTCTAAATCATGCAACAAAGGAAAGAATATTCTTTAAGGAATGAATACAGGAAAGATCTCAAATGAATAAAGTAAGGCTTTAGCACTCAAATGACGGCAAGGCTTCAGCAGACCTGACCATCACTTTCTCCTGTGTATGATGATGATCTCTAATGTGCCTTCTTGAAATCCAGCAGCTTGGTCAAATCACATCTCTTTCAACAAGTCGCCCCCAAAGACAGCACCTGCCTGCTGTATACCACAACTGCACATTGTAGGCTGTTACTAAGTTTTGGTAGTTGAGAGTGCATCTGTCTGTAGACACATGGAATTCAAAATGTTAAGCTGCCTGAGGTTTCAGATTTACAATCTACCTCATGGGTGAGAAATGACCAAATGAACTCTGAGGTTCTGGGTGAAATGAGCTCCGAAATATTAGGATGGCAAATGGGAACAGCAAGTAAAAGATTATAAAACAAAATGAAAAAAGTGACATAGTTAAAGTGATGAAATCATTATTTGTGTGTGATTTTTGAATGCAGACACACACACACACACACACACACACAATGCCTCATAGCAGTGCACCTTGTTTTTCTTTTAAACTCTATTATTCAAATCCCAAGCGGAAAGGAAGGATGACCTCAGTAGAAGTACCTATTGGTGAATAATACAGATATGATAAAATATTTTACAACCCTGAGTAGCTCTTCCTAAAGGACATAACTTAATTTTACTCTGATAATATATACTCTAAAAAATGCCAATATCTAATGAAATATTCTTATGTTCCAAATCTACCTCTCCAGAAATAATTACTATTAATAGTTCAGTGTATGTATATGCATGCATTCTGTTTGCACATACATTTTGTATTGATTGGATAATATCATATAAGTATCCTACAGTCTGCTTTTGTCGTTGGATATATTGTTAACACCGTTCATATCAATATATATGCATCTATTGATGCAAAGTTTTGCATCAGGTGGATGAGCTATGATTAGTTTCAGCACCAGCCTTGTCATAGACATTGACTTTCCTTCTTAATTTTTGCTATTCTAAATATCTACACAACAGATTACAGTGCATATATATTTATTGTCTTATCTCATTAATTTCTTGGGTAATTCCTAAAAGTAGAATTTCTGGATTGATTTCCAATTAGTCTGTGACAACATCCATGTGGAAGTCATAGTAATGCACCCTTCTCTTCAAAGACATTTGTGTCCTTATTCCCGGAACCTGTGAAAACATTAGGATATATGGCAAAGATGAATTAATATCGCAGATAGAATTAAGTGTGTTACTCGATAAATTTAAAATAGAGAGATTATTCTGGACCATTTAGGTAGGTCCATGTAATCATGGAGATCTTTATTTATAGAATAAGGAGGCGAAAGAGAGAATCAGAGGATGGTCTGACTACAGAAGAAAATCACAGAGAGATGCAACGTTGTTGGCTTGCATGTCACCTTGCAGGTAATGATATGTGGCATGTTTATTTTTTTAATTGCAAAAAACTAAATAAATAAAAGAAAAATCTTTGTTATTAACTTATTTATTGAAATAAGTTAATCTAGCGGATAGATCTGATAAAGCACAAATCAGGTAGTTAGGGCAATAAGAGCCTCTACCATGTTGCCCTTGGTTCCCCTCAAGCTCCGTCCTGCTACTGTACATGAGATCTCAATTGCTAATTATCAGCTCCAGATCTTCCTTCTTGATGGTGACTTTTGCCCGTTCCTTCTCTTGCTCCTATTTGGCTTTCTGCTCCCAGGACCATCTGTCTCCAATCACAGCCATGGCCATTTCCAGATTGGAACTCAATCTTCTCTAGCCAATGAATGGAAGCCTGCCAGCACTCCTTCTTTCCTTTTTTCTACATTTATTGAAGATACAAAGGCTGGCTCTTCAATATCCAACTTCCAATAATCAGGGAAAGACCACAAGAATCTCAGAGATGCTGGCCCTGACATCACCGAGTCCCTGAACCAAAGTCAGATTTCTTGGTAGGTAAGAAACATAAACTTCTACTTGCTTAAGCTACTGTTAATTATTTATTCTATTATTTGATAACAATGAATTCCTAGCAATATCCCCCTTCTTTCCTTACTCATACCTTGCCCTTTTCCTCTGTTCTACTATAATCCTATCCATTCTTAGTCTAGCTCCTTTGTAAAGCTTCCCTTGCTATTATGGCTCATGGGAATTGTGTCCACCTCAACCTCCCTATCACTATCCAAGCCAACTGGTTGGTATTTTATGTTGATTTCCCTCTGACTGTTTCATGTGTGTCAGCTCTGGCTGCTCTCTAGAGTGGCATTGTCCAAGGAAACTTTCTGCCATGAGGGAAATATTGATATCTCTACAGTTCAATATGGTAACCACTAGCCACATGTGGCCATTGGGCACTAAAATGTGGCTAGTGTAACTGAGGACCTGAAATTTTAATTTCATTTCGTTTCATTTTATTATTTATCTTTATTTTTTAATCTCATTTCATTTTAAATAGCTACATGTGGCAAGTGGCTGCCATGTTGTTCAGCCCAGTGCTTGAATGGCAGTTCCTTTAAGAAAACAACAATGATTAATACATTTCTTTGCTTCTAGCAGAGAGGTAGATACTAGGCACATAATAAATCATTTTTAGATGACCTTTAATTATTCCACATTGCCCACAGCTGTGGTTGCCAATCTATATGCCTTTAGGAAATAGACAAGTAAGGTAAAGGAAAGAAGTTTCCTGAGTGCAACAAGAAGGAAAAGTGAGCTGCCTAAAACTCATCTAGTGACTTTTCAGCCCTAGATGTCATGTTGAAGGGAGAATCAATATCCAAATATCCCCAAGTTTCAAGAAATCTGGAAATTGGGATATTTGGTTGAAAACATCAGATTTCTAAATGTTGATAATTAATTCACATTAAAAGAAAATAGCTCTGGGTAGCACACATAACAGATATGTTGGCCAGATATGGCCAGTGGGCCACCAGTTTGAGGTCAAATTTACCCACAAGGTAAATTTCAGAGTCTTCCCAACCTGAGAGACCTGCTGACATCCTGGCTGGACATCCCCGGTGCAATCCACTCTAGCAGCCTTGGACCACTTAGAGTTTCTAAACACATCCTATATTCTTATGCCTTTATGCATTTGTGTCTGCCTTCTCATTGCTTGTGTAGCACTCTCCACCTACACCCTCAACCCTCTTGTCTTCATAGGAGATCCTATTTAGTTGTCAAGGTCAGTTCAGATGTCTTTTCTTCTATAAAGTCTTCTCTGAATCTGCACATAATCAAAAGTCTAACATAATCTATTGCACATATAGTCATTTTATTTATTATATGATATTAGGGTAAGTTACTTACTAACCAGTTTAGTAATAATTACTGCCAGTTTCCAAGCACTGTGCTAGGTATTTAACAAACTACTAAGGGATTTATATAACTTACTATCTATTCTTCCCAGGGTTAAATAAGTCTCTGCTGCTACTTCCTTCCCTGTAAATGGTGGATAATGATAGTAACCACCTCCTTAGTGGTGAAGAATGAAAGAGATAGTGCATGTCAAGTGCTAAGTACAGTGTCTTAAGCAAAATAAACACTCAGTGAGTGATTGCCCTCGTTGTCTTTTTTTACCCTGATATATGCTATGTATAAATGCCCATGTGGTTTCATGGTCAATTTTTAAGTCAGACCATCCATCTAACATAGATACAAATTTGGTGGAAAACCCATGCAACTGTTTTAACATGAAATAGCAAGTGACAAAAGAATTTTGTTTATAGAATTTTCCTTTATAACAGTGCTGTGATGTAGTATTATGACTTTTATCTTACAGATGAAAAAAATTGAAACACAAACAGGCAACATTGTCTGTAGGAGCAAGGACTTAAATTCAGGTCTGTTTAAAATTGAAGTCCAACAATGCTGAAGCCCTAGAGATGGGCTGATTACCTATTTTCCAGGCTAGGAAAGCGACTAAAAGCAGAATTGGCTACATGAGTTGGAGAGGGTTACACTGCCAGAGCTGGGATCCAAGTCCTGGTCTCTCAACTCCAGGGGCTTCTTTCATTCCAGCCTGATGCCTCTCCCTGCCTAAGGAAGCACTTTGCATTCTAAAGGAGGGATGGAGCTTCAGAGTAGGCTTTGCATTTCCTTAAGAAATAGTATTTTGAAATAATAGCCTGGAGCAGACCCAAGGATCTGCCTGCGCAGTACTTAGACTCTAAAGATGCCGCAGGGAATGGCTGCCCTCCACGACAGCCAGGCCAAGGGGAAGGATCACTGGCCAGTCTTCAAAGACTACCAACAGACCTCTTGAGAGGCAGCCCAGCTCTTTGTTTCTTCCTGGGCCTTTGGAAAGCCTAGACTATCCAGAAGGATCTGTTTCATGTCAAAGATAGCAGGCCCATGCTTCCCAGAAGAATACTTTCATTTCTTAGAAGGATAGGGTTCATAATGTTGTGAGGCTTTTGGCTTCTGAGAATTCTTAAGAGTGGTAGAAAGTCAAACTAAATCATTTTTTATTTTCTTGGGGGAAAATGGACTTATTTATTTTTTTTTTTTTTACTGTGGTAAGAACATTTAACACAACATTTACTTTCAACAAATTTTAAGTTGTGACACAGAATTTTGGTAACTGTAGGCACAATGTTGTAATACAACAGATTTCTAGAATATATTTGTCTTGGATGACTGAAACTTTATATACCCAGTGAAAAGCAACTCCTCAGTTTCTCTCTCGCTGCTCTTGGCAATGAGCATTCTACTCTCTGTTTCTATGAGTTTCACTATTTTAGATACTTCATATAAATGGAATAATGCAGAATTTTTTCTTCTGTGACTGGCTAATTTCGCTCAGTATAATGTCCTCATCCATATTGTCACATATGGCTGGATTTCCTTCTTTTATAAGGCTAAATAATATTTCATTGTATGTGTATACCTTATTTTCTTTATTCACTCATTTGTTGATGGAGATTTATGTTGTTTTGACATTTTGGTTATTGTGAATACTCCAAAGAATATAGGAGTGCTAATATCTGTTTAAGATCCCACTTTCAGTTCTTTGGGGTATAAACCCAAGTGTGGGATTGCTATTGTACTATTTTTAATTTTTTGAGGAGCTCAGATTACTATTTTCCATAGTGAACAAATCGTTTTACATTTCCTCCAACAGTGTACAAGAATTATAATTTCTCTACATCCTCACCAATACTTGTTATCTTTTGCTTTTTGATAATTGCCATCCTAACTGGTATGAAATGATATTTCATTGTGGTTTTGATTTGCATCTCCTTGATGATTAGTGATGCTGAACATTTTTTCATATACCTGTTGGGTTTCAGTGTGCTTCTTTCCCCCATTTTTTAAATGAGTTATTTGTTTTTATGCTATTGAGTTATAGGAGTTCCTTATATTTTTTGGATATTAACCCCTTATCAGATATGTGGTTAGAAAATATCTTCACCCATTCTATAGGTTACATTTTCACCTCATTGACTATTTCCTTTGCTTTGCAGAAGCTATTTAGTTTGATGTCCACTTGCCTATTTTTGCTTTTGTTGCTCATGCTTTTGGTATCATATCAAAGCAATCACTGCCTAGATTATTAACATGGAGATTTTACCTCACATTTTCTTCTAAGAACTTTATCAAAAACAAAACATAACACATAAAAGTTTATGGGATACAGCCAAAACAGCAATAAGAGATAAGGCTATAGTGATAAAAGCCTAGATTTTTAAAAAAGATTTCAAGTAAATAACTTAATTTTATACCCCCAAGAAACTAGAAGAAGAACAAACTAAGCCTACAGTTAGCAGAAGGAAGGAAATCATGAAAATTAGAACAGAAATAAATAAAATACAGAATAGAAAAATAATAGAGAAAAATCAACAAAACAATGAGTTGGTTTTTTGAAAGATAAACAAATTGATAAATGTGTGGTTAAGTTAACTAAGAAAAAATGAGGAGTCAAAAAATAAAAATTAAATGAGAAGGCATTTTAACTGATGACCCAGAAATAAAAAGGGTCATAAGAGACTGTTATGAACAATTATACTAACAAATGGTTAATCTAGAAGATATGGATAGATTCCTAGAAACATACAGCCTACTGAGACTGAATCATGAAGAAATAGAAAATATGAGCAGACCAATGATGAGTAAGGAGATTAAATCAGTAATCAAATTCTCCCCAGGACCAGATGACTTCACTGGTGAATTCTGTCAAACATTTACAGGAGAATTAGCATCAATCATTCTCAAACTTTTCCCAAAAATTGAAAAGAAGGAACTTTGAGAACTTCCAAACTCAGTTTATGATGTCAGCATTATCCTGACATGAAAGCCAGATAAAAATAATTACAAGTAAAGAAAACGAAAGCCAGTATTACTGATGAAGTTAGATGCGGACATTCTCAACAAAATACTAGCAAACCAAATTTAACCATATATTTAATAGGATTATAGTCCGTGACCAAGTGGGATTTATCTCTGGAATGCAAGGATAGTTTGACTATAAAAATCAATTAACATGATAGACCACATTAACAGAATGAAGGATAAAATTCACTTCATCATTTCAATAGATGCAGAAAGAGCATTTGAGAAAATTCAAATATCTTTCATGAGAAAAACTTTCAAAAAATTAGGTGTAGAAGGACTTTACTTCAAATGTATATATATCTACATAGAAAAGAAAATCTGGAGAAATAAACAGATAATGGCCAATACCTCTGATACATAGATACTGAACAATTTTTCCTTCTTTTTTGGGGAGTCGTACAGCAGTCAAAATCCATTCTTGTGACTGGGGAAATTACCACCTCCCCCGTGTGGCAAAGTCTTTTCTCAAAATTATCTGAAAACACCAGATCCTGGCTTTCCTAGCCTTTTTTGTAGCTGAGACACAGGAGTACTTAGACTCCATCAATCAGATGGACAGACCAGACTCAAAATTGAAAATATTGGTATTAAAAAGTAGAAGTGCTCTAATTCCTTTCCAGGAAAGTGGTACAGATACAGCAGCTCTTGCTGGAGGCCTCAGTGACAGTGGTAGAGGAAATGTCCCATGATACAAGTTCAGTGGTGTCCATGAGACAAGGTGTAATGTGTGTGGGCAGTAGAAACAATTGCAGCTCCTTCATGAGATCAGTTCTGTGGCCTGATTTTGAGCACTTTCCTGAGTGCTAGCACTCAAGCTTTGTTCTCTTAGTAATTATTCTGAGCTTTGCAATATCATTTAATACATTTTAGTTCTACTTAGATTAGCCAGAATTGCTTTATGTTTTTTAGATGGGGAGCCCCGGTGGATGCAGTAGGATTGGGGTGGTATATTTTTATGTATCTGCGGTGTTTACATCGTAACATTTATTTATGGTAACAAATATACAAATGTTCAAGCATTTGATGTTCAGTAATGGTAAGCAAGAGAAAGAAAATATAGAGTATAACATGGTGATGTGTGGTTCTACCCCTATCCATTTGTTCTCTCAAACATAAGCTAGTTCTTACACATGGAATGCCTTCCCTACTTTCCAACCATGAAAATCCTAAATCCAGAAGTTCCCATCACATCTCTGTCAGCCTGACAACCTTTTCCCTTTCATACAGGTCTCATTTGAGCTCCAGGAGTAGACATAAATGGAAATAAACTGTCAAGAAGGGAAATCAGGAGAAAACAGAGATAATCCTGACCATAGCCCCAGACTGATGTTCATATGTTGGCCAGCCTGTCTTCCCTTTCAGAAGGATGAGCCATGTGTCTATATTCCTGCTTCCCCAGCATCTGCCAGAGCACTACATGAACAATGAGAACTAGAACACACAAGGTACTCAATGAGCATTTGTTGAATGACTGAAGAAAGGGAGGGACAAAATTAAAGATTTCTTCTCACTGACAGCATTTCCATTCCTTTTCCATCTTTATTTTTACATTCTGCACCAAATACCCAGATGGATCTGAGTATCATCACAACCCCACTTAAACAAGTTGGTCATTACCAGGTGAAACCATTTACACCGAATCTCAGCATCATTATGTTGGACTTTGTCCATAGCTCTAGGGTTCTCATACTGACAGTTCCTACAAAAGAGAGCTGAATGTTTTGGCAGCACCTCCACTGGTAACAGCTGGGAAAGGGGACCCAGGGGTTCCTGCTCAGAGGTTCAAGTACTGTTCAGAGAGATTAAAAAGTAACCACAGTCCCTGGGAGCTGAAAGTCTTTGGCTCAAAGTCTGAAAAATCTCTCCTTTGAGAAGCAGACATCTGACAGGAGCTGCAAAGTCGGCAAATCTAATTTCAGACTACCTAGAAAATAAAAATAGGATCCCAAGTTCAGCTGTAATGGCTTTGAGGAGGATTCAGAAGGCTTGGCAAGCATAAGTGTTTATGTGAGCTGTGATTAGGCAGGCAGCTCCTTCCCCAAGCCGTCTAGACCTTGAGGGGCCTCTTTTGCCTCCATTGGGAGTCTCAGCATATCCAAACTAAGGAAACACAAATTGTCACATCTTATTGTCTTCTTCTCTACCCTTTGGTGATGTCAAAAGGCTGTTGACCTAGGAACCTGAACTCTACAAATCTATAAAATGGTTCAACGTTCAAAAGATTGATCAATTTTCTCAAGAAGGATCAACATGGAGTGCTGATTTTCCTTAGAGTATCTCTCATCAAGCTTTCTTGATCAACTCACATTAGTTTAAAAAGAATATTAATTCATTCATCAATATTCATCCAAACTCTGTGACTATAGGTAGCAGACTCCTTTTAGGTTATATGTTGAACTCAGAGATACTCTTTGAGAAATATTCCTCTCCTTACCCCCACAGGACTACTGTACCCCTGCTCTCTAGGCATACTTGTATCATGTGACTGTTTCCCTGATCACAGTTGATTGGACCAAGGATGATATCTGGTTTAAGCTAGACCAATCAGATCTCCTTTCTATGAACTATGAAATCTAAGAGATTTAGGGGATTAGCCACTCATCTGAGCTGGTCTATTAAGTGAAGGCAGTATAATCTGGAGAATTGTTAGGGAAGGCTTTGCTATGAATATGGAAAACTAAAGAAAGCCTGTTGGAGGGAGAGTAATGAGAGGAGAGAATGATAAAGACAGTGAGAGATAGGCCAATGAAGGGAGAAATGGCAAGTGGAGAGAAACAGGAGCAATAGAGAAAGAGGCACAAAAGAACATGAGACAGAGCCAGAGGCAAAGGTGAGAGACAGCTAGCAGCAGGGAAGGAGAGGCAGAGCAAGAGATTAAGAGATTAAAAACTGCCTGAGTTTCACATTTCTTTTTTAAGTCATTTGAGAGGCCCAGCTGCCTTGGGGTTGCATGGATAACACAGTGTTCTCTCAATAATTCCTCCTTTTATTATTTGAGCCTTGCTGTTCTCTGTTAATTGTGACTAAGAGTTTTAACTCTAAACAGCTTGGCACTCATTCAGAAAGCAGTGCTAGTGAAAAGAAAAAAGAAAAAAAAGTTCAAGCCAAAAAGTGACACATTATGGATTTTGACACATTTGGAGAATACTTATGCTTCTCCATATCCATTCAAGGACTGCCTAATTATCTGAGGTTAATGAAACCTTCACCATCAAAAGCAATTTAATTCAGTTCTGAGACTAGGGATGTCAACTAAAAGTTCTGATATAATCGTATGATGCGTAGAGCAAGTAAATGTATTTAAGTTTGAAGGAAATAGAATGGAGATTGCCAAAGAGAACCACATGCTTAGTTAACATACTAGAGCTCAGCCAAACGTGCTGAAGGCTCCCTTGAGAGAGTACCTTTGGAAACCAAAGTGGGAGTAGGGGAAGTGGGTGGTGCCCAGCCAGGTGGGAGCAGATGAATGGGGATTAACACATTGCATTACTGGTGTATAATGTATGTGGCCTCACCTGGTCATGCTGCATATTGTTTCCAGTCACTCCCCTGGACTCAGTTTTTACAACTAAACTTGACTGCTTAAGCGCATCATGCCATTTCATGCTTCTATCCATTTCTACTTTTCCTTTTGCTTGCAATGCTCTGAACTTACTCCACCACAGATAAACCCTTATGCACCTTCCAGCACCCTGCTTGAAACATTGCCCGCTCTGGTGCCTTCCTCAACCCACTCTGGACAAATCTGAACACCTCCTCCTCTGTTGTGTCTATTGCATTTGGCTCTGATGTTTGTTATATGCCAGAAACTGTTCTAGATGTTGGAAACAGTAACAAGCAAAACCCTTGATTCACTGGTACTTACATTCTACTTTGGTAGACAGACAGTAGGCAAATAAGCAAATAAATACATAGTCTTCTGTACTGATTAATACTCTGAAAAAAAATAAGCTGTGTAAGGTAGTGATTGATGAGGAAGGGAATGGGATCTTATTCTAGGAGTTTTCATATGTAGATCTAATTGTCCCTGTGTCTGTTCAGCCAACTATGAGCTTTGAGAAGGACTCTGGCAAATAGCAAGTGCTCAATAAACTTGTAAGACAAGTAGGACATATCAAGACCACAAATTCCATGTTTCACAGTCAACAAAATGCTCTTCCAGGTTTTACAGATAGCAGATAAGCTAGAGAATTAACCAATTTTCCAGTGAATGACAGAAAATTATTTTATTCACTCAGATATATAAGTATCATATTTTTCTGACTTCACCCAGGAATGTAATTAACCAAAAAGCTCTCAGTACTGGTACCAAACATCAATATTCTGTTTCTCACTTTCATAAATAGCTGTGTAGACTTGGCCCCACATTCCACTTTCACTGGCTTCAATTATTTAATGCCATGCTTTCCCATCCAAAATCTGCTGTTTATTATCTGTGTGTCTCACATTATTTTTTCAGCCACCAACCCAGCTAGGTTATAATTTTCAATCCAGTACAGTGGGGTTTGTTGTCTGACTTCCATCCCAAATACTGCTTAATTTGGCTCTGGGGAACCCTGAAGGGCTGAACTACTTGGCTGGAATATGATGATTTTGTTCAGTAAGAATATCCAACTCATTTCTGATTATAGGCATAAGGATGAAGGTATAGAAAATGCTCTGTTAACTTGGAGCACAACAATAAAAAAGCCAGTCTTGGATTTGGAAGGCAATAAAAGGCATAGGCTTTGGGACCAGCTAGGGCTTTGTTTGTATTTCTGTTTTGCAACTAATTATTATAGTGTTTTTGGACAAATCAGTCCAGGTTCCTCCTCTGAAAATGAGGACAATAATACCTACTTTGCAGTGTTGCCACAACAGTCAAATGTAGTGTCTGCAAAACACCCAGAAAATAAAATTATTAATAGAGTTTGATCAAAGAGGGTGATATTGTTAGAAGGAAATCTATATTTAATAGATTCTTTCCTCTATAGCATATCTCAAAACTAACTGTGTCCAGACAAACTCATGCCCTTGGAATCAAAGTAGGGATGTGTAGTTAAGAGCACAACATGGGACCACATAGTCTGGGTTTAAACCTCTTCTAGTTGTGGGGTTCCTGGGTAGCTCAGTCGGTTAAGTGTCTGACTTTAGCACAGGTCATGATCTCACGGTTTGTGGGTTCGATCCCCGCATAGGGCTCTGTGCTAACAACTCATAGCCTGGAGCCTGTTTTGGATTCTGTGTCTCCCTCTCTCTCTCTGCTCCTCCCCTGCTCATGCTCTGTCTCTCTCTCTCAAAAATGAATAAACATTAAAAAATTAAAAAAAAATAAACCTCTTCTATTTGTATGGCCTTGGGCAAATTACTTACCCTGTAGTGCCTGTCTCATCTGTAAAAAGGAAATAGTCATAGTTCCTTTTGCACAGGATTATTGTGAAGTTAAGACATTCAAGTTACTAAGAATTCACCTCAGGAACACCAGCTTCTAGTCTCAGTGACACCACTAATCAGAAGTCGGATCTTAGACAGAGTTAGCATCCTTGTCCCTTGGTGTTTCTTGTGGGAAATGAAGGAACTGTCCTCTAAGATCCTTTTTATCTCTGGAATGCAAGCATTGTGATGCTGCTTGAGATGAAGCTAGTTTTATTGTATCCCTCTGTTTAGCACCATTAGGGAACTTTGTGTGACCCATTCATTCTTTGTTGAATGGATCTGACCACTTTGTACTACTCAAAAATTTCCTGGGTGAGTAATGCCCTCATCTCCGTGAGATGGACACATATTTAAGGGCAGGGATAGTGCTCATTTTGTATTCCTGTTAGTGCCAGATTGTGAGAAGACTTGATGATTTTTTCTACTTTTCTAAATAGGATGTTCAACAATATTTACTTTTCTGTTAGAACAGTGGGGAACAGAAAGAAGAGGAAGTGTTGACAGAAGTAAAATCTTGTCACTCTGAAAGAACATCTCTGAGACCCATGCATAACCCTGGGTTCACAGTATGAAAACGTTCGTACAGACTTAGGATCTTCCAGTATGGAAAGCTCAAGATTCCTAGAATTAACCCTTATAGTGTTGGTAAACCTCATTTTAATAATTTTTAAAGACTTTTTTTTAAGTTTAAATCTTTCTCTTTTTTTTAAATTTATTTTTGAGAGGGAGAGAGAGGCAGTGTGAGCAAGGGAGGGTCAGAGAGAGAGGGAGACACAGAATCTGAAGACAGGCTCTAGGCTCTGAGCTAGCTGTCAGCACAGAGCCTGACGCGGAGCTCGAACCCACGAACTGTGAGATCATGACCTGAGCCGAAGCTGAACGCTCAACCGACTGAGCCACCCAGGCGCCCCAAATCTTTCTCTTGACCATTAAAGAAAATCTCTTTGGAACACTTACTAAAGCTATGTTATCAACCTACCATTAATTTTTTTCATTATAAAATACTTATTCAAGTCATTGAATTGAACCACTGATAAACTCAACATTTAATTTTTAATATACCGTAAACATCTAACTCAGCACCATCTTTTTTGAAGATTCTTCATTTCTCCTTTGTTTATATCATCAGAACTAGTCTTTTTTCACCAAGACACTGTTCTATCAATTGCTTCTCAATTGTTATTCCATTCACTAGTGGAGGCATAAAGAGAAAGCCCCAACAGTCTGTGAATGCTGGGCAGTAAACCAGATTCACTCATCAGCCAAGAGACTCATTCTACATCAGTAAAGTTCTTTGGTGGCAAGCAACATAAATTAGCTTTACCAACATTAAATAGAAAAAGGAATTTATTTAGAAGGAGATGTGGGGAGATCACAGAATAAAAAGGAAAAGTTGTGAGTCAAGTAATTGAGACAAAGACCAAATGGCCCACAAATCCTAAAATATTTCCTAGCTAGCCTTTTACAGAAAAAGCTTGGCAATCTCTACTCAAAATAATGGGAATGAATGGACAGTATTTTCAGGATATCATGACCAGGCTGGATCTTCCCCAGACACTTTCAATTCTTGTATCTCTTGTTTCAAAGATTCAAATTCCTTGGAGCAAGGGTCGATGAACTGTACTTGGACCAAATGCCCAGACCTTTTCCAGGGTTGAGCTGGGTTCCTTGGCTAACATTCCCACTAAGGGGGTATCCAGGGGGTGAGGCACAGAGCCCCAAAGTAAACCCAAGGAGTTGTTGCTAAAGAATGGAGAATACATGCCAGTCAGGCAGAAATAACAGATGTCCAGTACACACACTCCCACACAGCAGCCTCGCAGCAATTCAGATTCGTGCTTCAAAAATTTAAAATATATACCGCACACGCACACACACACACGTGCGTGCACGCACACACACACACACACACACATGCTGCAAGTCAAAAGCTTCAGGGTGCTCACAAATAGTCAAAACCAGGAATGATAATGAATTTAGGGTCTACTGTATTTCAATTCTCCTAGTCCCAAAGGCATCAGAAATAGCACTGAGGGCAAAACCAAATTAACAGGACTGAAATTTATGGGCAAATCCTGTCTCCTACCCCAGCTTCAGTATCCCCAACCTTCCCTGCCTACCTAACAGATTCAGGCTCAAGTATGGAATAAGTGCTTTAGGCTAGGTGTTCAGTAGAACTTAGCCTAGCCCCGTACAACTAGCCACTCTTTTTACCACTTCTTAAAACAGTGTCTTTGGGTTCTGGAAAAACAAAACAAACAAAAAGGAAGAAAGGAGAAGGTCCATCAATTGCTTTTTCCACAAGAAGGGTGATATTATATCTGTCTGAAAACTACATCCTCCCTTCAGGTCATTGGTAATGGATAAAACTTGCAACTTAGATGAGGATGGATATTCAAGAGGGAGTGGGAAAGGAAGGCTTGATCCTGGTCTGAAAAAGCACTCACCCAGCCAGTCACAGGCATGGCATGACTAAGCTTCGCACCAGAGCAGTAGTATAAGTTGATGGCTTTCCCTAAATTTGCACCAGAGAACATTTGGAAACATGAATCAGTACTCTTATGACCTACATATTTCTGTAGCCCATATCTTGATTTTCCAGCCATCTTCATAGTTTCATGTGAGGGTCCATTTCAACCTGTCGGAGTGGTATATTTTTATTTCCCTTACAAGCGTATTCCAGTTTCTCCACTTCTGTGAACGACAGAACCATTCTTCTAATTGCTCAAGCCAGAAATCTTGTAGTCTCCAAGTCTCTTTCCAATGACAATTATTCTATCAATAAATCCTGTCTATTTTACCTCCCAAATATATCTTGAATTAATCTAATCTCCTATGATTTCTACTGCTAGTCCCTGGCTAAGCCATCATCTTCACTCTCCTGGCCCTGCAGCAGGTCCAGGTCCATTCTTGACCTTTACAACCCAGTGGCAAAATGACCTTTGTGAAGCAAAATCCTAGATCCCATCAATCTCCTGCTTAAAAGCCATCAGTCACTTTCCATGGCTTTTAGGATCCAAGGCAAACCCTTTCATTGGCTTTCATGTTTCTCACCTCGTGTGACTGCCTCTGTCTCTTCCTCAGGATCCTCAAGGCACAATTGCCTTTCTTTTTGCTTTGCACCTGCCTCTGTACCCTTTTATCTTTTGGTCGGATTTCATACTGCCCCACAGACTTAATTTCCCATACCAGGAAAGTTTACCAAGTTAGCTCTCCCTGTTTCTTTCTCTTAAAGTGTCCTGTTCCCTCCACTGTAGCACTTAGACAGAGATATTCACTGTTCGCTTTCTTGTTTAATACACATCTTCCCTGTCAGGCTGCAAGCTTCACAGAGATGGTAGGGGAGGGGGACCTCACCCATCTTATTCATTATTAATCTCCAGCCCTGAACATGATGCCAAACACATACTAGACACTCAATAAATACTAAATTACAAAATAATGAATGCCCAAATTGGCCTTTGACTCTTTATGGTTTTCACTGTCTCATTTATTGTTTCATCAATTTCTTTCCTCCCATCTGCTTAGAGATGTGTAGTTTGCAAAGCTCTTTCTTTGCCTTTTTCTGTGAAGAAAGCAGAAAAACTGAGCTCATCCTTTTTATACACTTAAAGAAAACAGGATTCAGGTTGTTTAAGGGATGTGCCTATGGCTTAAGGGCAGCTCGGGTGTGGTAAAACTAAAACCAGAACCCGGGATATCAGATGCCTTGACTCTTCTGTCCTAGGTGGTTAACTGTCAACAACAAAGGATTAAAAATACACTGAAATGCAAGAAGAGGATAGTCCTGTAGAATAGAAAAAGAGGCAAGTCCTATTTAGTCTTAATTTTATTGTTTGTCTTCTCAGGTTAACTAGCAAATAAGGCTCATTTTTGCATTTTTCTCCAAGCAAAGCCAGACAGAAAAGCCTGTCTCTGGAATTTTATAATTGGAAACTCTTTTCAGGTTTTATGAAGATGTATTATAAGTGAGGCATTATACCGGGTAATAAAGCTAGCTTCATTGACTGCAGCAATGATGGAAAGTAATTAAAAACCTGTGGTCATACTAGATTTTAATTAGTGTAATGGACATGTCTGAAATGCAGATATATCCATTCATTATTCTGTTAGAATTCCATATTCCCTAAAACATTAATATGTGAAAATATGTCTCAAAACAGAATGACTCCATATAATGGATTATTTTAAGCATGGACATTATTTGAAATATTGGCTGAGGACAGTTAATATTTTCAGAAATATTATCTAGGTACTTATTCATGGAAAGTTTCTGCTATCATAGAGCCACATTAGCCCCTTCCTTCTCAATTAGCTTTCTACGAAAGCAGTTTATAATTTGTAGAAAAGTGCATCAGCACTGTGTCTGAGCATGGCTATTCAAATATCATGACTGATTGATCTATTTTTATCTTTGAAATTAAAATAACTTACATAAAACAATTTGCTTCCTCCCCAGTTATACTTCTTGACTTATCCAAGGATAAAATGATCCACAGAAGTAAGTATTTTGGTTTAAAAATATAAGAGATTATCTAGTTTAACTACCCATAGCAAATAATTAACAAATGTGGATTATCTGTAAATATGGATGCCAACAATTTCCCCATCCATCTATGCACATGTCTCTACTCCCACCAAGAGGTAGGATGTATTCTCCCTCCCTTAAGCTGAAGTGGACCTGCCACTTGCTTTGACTGATGGAATGTAACAAAAGTGGCACGGTGAATTCCAAACAAGGAGCCCTTAAAACTATTAGCAAACTATTAGCAGCTTTCAGTTGTGTCCATTTAGGATCTAGTTCCCATATAAAGAATCTCAGGTGCTACTGCTAAATGATGAGAGACCTCGTGGAGAGAGACCCAGCCAGTCCCAGCCATTGCTCTCACCCCCAGTAAGGCACCAGACATATGAATGAATCTTAGATTTTCCAGCTCTTGCTTGAAGACATTTGTGTGACTCAGCCAGTACCACATAAAGTAGTGACAAACTGTATCCAAGTGTCATGCTCAAATTTCAGAATCATAAGAAAATAAGTGGTTATTGTTTTAAGCTACTATATTTCGGGGTGATATTTTATGCTGCAGTAGATAACTAAAATACCAAGATAATCACACTTGTCTTGCTCCATGTAGTCATAAGCTAAGTTGTTCAGTTCAATACCCATTTATTGAACAACTACTATGAGTACTGGTTATGATTAATACACAGGTATAGCCTTTAAGGAGCTTCTTGTCTAAAGGAAGATACAGAAGTATAATCACAGAATTACAACATATTTTAAGTGCTCATACTGAGCTATGCAGTTGAGGAACATTAAAGCCAATCTACTAAATCAGAGAAGGTTAAGGGAGGGGACAACTAACTGATCTGAGTCTTAAAGAGTAAGTAAGCATTATTCAGATGTCAAAAGAATAGAGGGTATGAACAGCATTGGAGGAGAATGTGTAGGGGCAATGAAGTAGGGTTCATAGTAGGGGAACTGAAAGAAGCTTGGTATTGACTAGAGTGTGGTGTGAAACTAAGGATGTTGGGAGGTAAACCTGGGGAAGATGCCAGATGTCATAATAAAGAGCTTGGTCTATTAAGTAAACATATGGAACAGATTATATGCTGGGCATGGATCAGAACTAGCTTATTAAAGGGAGTAGTCAGTATATGTGCATTAATGGGATCCACATCTATCATTGTTAGCAGCCTGGACTCTTTGAGTTGTGACAGAATCTTAATTCAGGGTGGTTAAGTAAAAGAGAATATTTTTTGAATCACATGGCATGGAAGGAAACTGAGACAGCTCACGGAACTGGAAGAAAAGTTGGAGAAATCTGGGACTCAAGAGACAGAACCAGAACCTTAAATCACCAGGAAACATTCAGTCCCCCAAAACACATCACTTATTATCTCTTGATCTCTTAAGGGGCAACTAGCATAATCTCATTAGTTGATTCCTGTGGTTATTTTCTATATTTCTAAAAACTAAGCCTAAACTACTTTTTTCTCAAAATCTCAAGTGTAGAAACTGTCCACTCACTTCCTCTTTAGATAAATGAAGATTTTAGTTCTGTCACATTCCATTTCCCTTGCCTCTACCCCTTTCGGTAGAATTATATCACAATTTTTGATTAACTATACATCAGTGCTTTTATTATTATAACTATGTAAATATTTCTCACTGCTCAGTGAAGTGGTGTACCATCATTACATTTAATTTCTTATATTACTTTTGTCTTACCTAAAGTTAAAATTGACTCCTTTTTATTGCTCAGTTTTATGTAAATCAACGAACTCTTGCCACATATTCACATACATTTTTTTTGCAATGTCAAACTTATAATCTCTTGTTTTCAGTATTTTTTTGAAGACATTTTTCCACTGTTCTATTCCAACCTGGACCACCATCTCTCTAGAGCCACTTGAGCCCTGAGTTTTCTGTTAGCCACCATTTTGGGAATTCCCTTAGCCTGGGTTGCAGCTTATCTTTTCTGGATTCCATTCTTCTTAGTCCATTTTTACATTTTACTGAAAGCCAAAGGGTGCATTCAAGGTAACTGCTTTGAATATGAAAACCTAAAAACTGCTTTTTCCCCCCACCCTCATACTTGATTGATAGTTTGTAAGGCACAAAATTCTAGGTTGAATATACTTTCCCCCCAGAATTTGAAGCTATTACTTCATTGTCTCTTAGCTTTCAGTATTGTTATTGAGAACCCTGATGCCATTTGGATTCCTGATTTTTTTATGTGAAGGACACCCCTACTCACTCCAAAAAATTTTATGTTCTTCTCTTCATCCAGATCTTCTGAAATGTCATGACGATGCATCATCATAGGTCTGTTTACTTCCATTGTAATGTGTACTTAGTAGGGTATTTGAATCTGGACACTCATGTTTTTAATTCCTTGAAAATTTCATAAAATTCTTTCTTTATTACTGCCAGAACTTCAGGCAGTGAATTCTACACTTTGATCATTTTATTGCTTATTGCTTATCATTTTGTGCCACGCTTTAGTTGTTTCCTGTGTGTTACTGCACGGGGAGCTTCCTCACTCTAAGCACTGTATTAGAATATCTTGTGTGGTCCTCACAGTAGCATCGCGTATCCCATAGTGAAAAATCGAAATGGAATGATACTTCATTACTTTAAAATATGGACAGACCAATGAGAGATGCCCATTCATTTCACCCAACTTTAAATTCTATCGCTTTTTTTTTTTTGAGGTTAAAATCTAGATCTGTTTTGTTCCAAAGTCTACAGCATTCCTCAGTCATTTGTGAAGAGAGGCTAGTTCCCTGTCCATGTCCATATCTGCTCAGCATCAGTCTCTATGCAAAAGGTTGCTATAATTGATTGAATGGTGTCCCCTCTAAATTCATGTCCATCTGGAAGCTCAGAATGTGACATTGTTTGGAAGCAAGGTCTTTGAGCATGCTATTAGTTAAAGATTGAGATGAGGTTATACCGGATTAGGGTAGTCTGTAAATCCAGTGACTGCTGTCTTTATAAAAAGAGGAGAGGACACACAAAGACACAGGCACAAAGAGAAGGTGATGTGACAGTGGAGACAGAGTTGAAGTGATAGGTCTACAAGTCAAGGAATGCCCAAGATTGCTAACAAACACTGACATCAAGGAGAGACCTGAGGAATGGTTTCTTCCTCAGAGACTTCAGAGAGAACGAATCTTGCTCACACCTTGATTTTATACCTCTGGTGTCCTGAATGGTGAGAAAATAAATTTCTGTTGTTTTAAGCCAGATTACCACTCAGTTTGTGGTAATTTGTTACAGCAGTCCTAGGAAACTTATACAGCTATGTATTGTGAACCTCTGTGATGAGGTTTGTTTTTTTTTTTTCTCGTTATGGAAGCACATTTGGCTTGCATGTGAACAAACCAAATATGCCTGGAAGCCACCATCAATCAGTGGTGTAAGAGGAATGGTGGGTTAATATCCCAAATTACTTACCTTTGTTTTGACAACTCTCAAGTGTGTTCTATACTACCTCCAGACTCTCCCAAATGGCCTGACTTCCAGTTGACTATCACAGTGATTAGCCTGATTACACATACAGATCTTCTTCGACTTATGGTGGGGTTATCTCCTGATAAACACACCATAAGTTAAAAATATCGTAAGTCAAAAGTGCATTTAATACATCTCCCTTACCAAACATCATAGTGTAGCCTAGCCAACCGTATCACTCAGAACACTTACCTTAGCCTACAGTTGGACAAAATCATGTCATGTTATAATAACGTATTGTGCAACTCATGTAATTTATTGAGTATGATGCTGAAAGTGAAAAATAGAATAGCTGTATGGGTACAGAATGATTGTGTGTCAGTTCTTTGACCCTTCTGATCACAGGGCTGCCTGTGAGCTGCCATGCTGTGGCTGCCCAGCATCATGAGAGAACATTGTGCTATATATCGCCAACCCAGAAAAAGATCTGCATTCAAAGTTTGAGGTTTGGTTCCTACTGAATGTGTATCGCCTTAACATGATCATAAAATCGAAAAATCTTAAGTTAAAAGTTGGGGACCATCTGTACTTTAACAGCTTTCTTTCCTTCCCCATCCCACAACCCTACTGTTGTTCTGAGATCACCTCCCAAATTAACAACTTCAGCTCTAATCCACATCTGAGTCAGCTTCCAAGAGATCCCAAACCAAGCCATCTCCTCTGTTCTCATTTCTCTTTCTCTAGAATTCTAGTTAATCAACTAATGAGCTTACCTGATAAAGCTTCTCATTTTCTTATTGTTTACCTCCAACGTCCACCCCTTTGTAGTTTGCTACCATTGTTGTTTTACTTTTTGAAGGAAGTAATTTCCTTGTATGTATCTCCTAACTATTTTTCCACCATCATACTTTTATTTCCAATAAATATTCCTTTTATATAGGCATTTCTTCTTGTTTCATGAATGCACTGTCTTCTCTTACCTAGTTGAAGATATTTGTAAAAGTTGTTTTAAGTTTTCTTTCTCTCTTTGCATTGTCTCTGTTTATTCTAGCATCTTTTACTTTATTTTTCCCTTTCTATTATAGATTAATGGCTCTGTCAAATATTTGCTTCACTTCTTGAGTTAGGTACAAAAATGGTGAGTAGAAAGTTTCTATGTAGGATTGGGGCATGTTAACTAATGGGGCCATTTTAAATTTCATGGCAAGCTGGGTATTTTATTTGGGATTTTATTTGAGATCCCCAAGCAGACCTTTTGTGAGAAGGAGTTCAATTTATCCAGAGGAGGATCCCTCAATCTTATGCATGAGGCAAGGTTAAGCCAGTAGAGGCCTGCTTGTTAGAACTTTGGATGGGATAGAGCTATAGGGCTATGTATCTTATTGCATTGAGTAGGCTTTCACTTAGGTCTCTATTTTCTATTTGTACCTCTCTCACTTTCCTTTGTGCTTGGGCTCCTGGGTCTGAAGCCTCTTTGGTTCACGGCCATGAGGGACCTTTCTTTCTATTTTGTGAGGGGTCATAGAAGTAGAGGTCTAGGGACCTAGAAGTACAATTTTTTTAATGTTTATTTATTTTTGAGAGAGAGAAGAGCACGAGTGGAAGAGGGGCAGAGAGGGCAGGAGACACAGAATCTGAAGCAGGCTCCAGGCTCTGAGCTGTCAGCACAGGCATCAGGCTTGAACCCACAAACCCCAAGATCATGACCTGAGGACTTGAATTAAAGTCGGACATTTAACCGACTGAATCACCCAGGTGCCCCATTTGGTTTTTATACTGACTTTCAAAACCACCTCCCTGTTTTCAGCCTGACTGTCACCATTTGAAAAACCTGGTGCCCTCAATTCTTGAGCTTTTATGAAGTTCTTCATTACAATCTAGTATCATTCTTACAACTGCCTTCTGTCTTCATATATTATGTTTTGGGAGTTATGCATTTAATTTAATCAAAGATGATTTAATCCAAAATGGAGTTTATATCTCTGTATTCCTTCATGTGCTGGGAGGTGATTTTCAAAAGGAGGAAGTTGACTTTACATTATTACCTTAAAACTGGACCTCCAGGAAATAGACTTTAAGTGGCCAATGCAACTGATTTATAAGCAGGTGATTTTTACATTAATTAAATACATATCAAAACTAAAATTAAGAGCACTTAAGTAAAATATTACTCCTGTCTTATTTCTTTTTTCATGTACACTTAGAGATACAAAGCCTTTGAGGACAGGAAGCCCCCACAATTCTATTATTTCCTATACTATCCAGAGCTGGTTCACAGATCTATAAAGCCAACTGAGAATGGATAAAAGAAACCAGGCATGCCTGCAATTTGCCTCCAGCTTTAAACATTCTCAGATTATCATTCATATTCACAACCTTTGCAAACCCATTTTTCCCATTTCTTTCTTACCTCCAAGTATGTCTACAAGGTGCACAATGGAAAACTCACTTCATCTCCTTCTTTCCAACCTAAGCTCTGCATCTCCTCAGGAAATATACAGCCACTGTCTCATATGTTAAGTCCAACTATCAGTGACTCAGTTCTCTATAAAAAGAAGTTCACACTTCCCTCTACCCCTCTCAGAGTCCATAAGCATGAAGAGCTTCTGGGAAAAGAAAAAAAATGTGGTAGGTGAACAGATAGACAACAGTATGAGCAGAATGCATGTGCTCTGCTTGTCCAGAAAGAGTAGGCAACCTAGCCATCAAAGGAGGGTAGAATTTCCCAAAAAGACCTCCCAATAGAGAAAGCAACCCATGTCAGATCTATTAGGCAATCACTGAATAAGTCTTCCCTTCTTGGAGAACCTCAGAGTCCATTAAGTCTCTGAGAAGTCTTGTAGTAAGCAGGCCAGCTTAGCTTGGTTTAATTAAAGAGTTCAAAAATATATTTGAGAGAATAACTTATTTTTTTTTCATATTAATAATTAATCATGCCAAGACTTGGTTTCTTCTTCTGTAATCATGCCAAGACTTGGTTTCTTCTTCTGTAAAATAAAGATAATAGTATCAAGGTCAAAGGAACATTTTAAGTATTTAATAAGGTAGTCTATTTAAAGCATTTCAATGGTGCCTTGGCTTATAAGCCCTCAGGAAATTTGAATTATAGTTGTTTGTTTAATTGTAGTTTAATTGTGGTAGTTACACTTTTTGTTGATGTTACTGATGATAGTAATACAATATTTTATGGGATCTACCTTGGGAAATGCTATATAAGTATATCAATATTTGCACACCGCAATCAATGAAACTTGTGAAGTGAGCAATTCTAAGACTATTCCAAGGCTCCCACTGGATCGGAAGTTCTAATATATTGCCTAAAGTTCTCTGCCTTAATGATTTAAGCATGCTATTAGATCCTGTTGGTGTCCAGGCTAACCTTGGTCTCAGAAGAATCACAGAATCAGAAAACTGGACTTTAGGGATACAACATGGATGCATGGAAAGAGCCTTGATTTTGGACCCAGAACACATCTGGACCCTGATCTTAGATCTACTCTTTCCTGTCTGTAATCTTGGATAGTTTACTTAACCTCTCTGAGCCTCAAGTTTCTCTGCTAGAAAACAAGGAAAGTGATTTCTAGTTCACAGGGTGGTTGGAAAGATTAATTGGGATTATCTGTGGAAAGTGAGTGGCTTAGTGCCTGGAACATACAAGGTTAATCCCTGCTGAGTTCCCTGTATGTTCAGGTTTTTATATTACTTATACTGATGGCTCCTATGCTACTTCTGGAATCCAGAAATGTAGTCCTGCTTTTTACACAAGAGGACATCAATTGTCTGCTGATCACACTCTCCCCTTACCGTTTTATCACCTCCCTACCTTGTGTCTACTGAGCTCAACCCTATGGGACATTATCCATGAGGTCCAAAGTGCTAAAACTTCACCACCTTAACACAACTCAATGATGGTTGTGCTGTCCACTGAGGCAGGCAAACAGGGAAGAAAAATGTGAATATTGGGGCCATTTTACATAACCAGAAAAATTTATATTCTAATGACCTCCAAACATAAGATTTTTTTATATAAAAGCCTTGTCTCATTTGGTGTACATAACAGCCCTATAAAATAGACGCTTCATTTTTATTATCCTCTTTGTGCAGAAGGAGGAACAACCTCAGAATTGGTTTAGGATTTCTCCAAGTCATATTATGTAATAGAGCTAGGACTAGAATCTAGCCTTCTGGGCCCAAATAATACATATCAACAGCGCATAACTACTATGACAAGGTCCAGCTTGGGTTATTCAAGCCCCTTACCTGCATTTCACATTTATTCTGGGAAAGATCTCTGGGAGGAGAGTAACATTATCTCCCTTGCATAGGTAAAGAAACAGGGGCAGCTGGAAAGTGGCAGAGCCAGTGTTTAAAATGAGGTCTGTGTGGCTCCAAGGCCCTTGCCCTGCCCACTAAATTACCCAGACTCCCAGTAGACCCCCTCAGATCCTCTTAACAGCATAAAGGCCTTCAGTAAGTTGTGTTCTAGTAAACCAGCAACCGGGGCTGCAAATGAGTTTTAATGAATACTTACTGTACACAAACACCTAGTTGGCGGTTCTTTAAACACAGGTTTTGAAATGTCGGGAAGACTGGCAGAGTGAACAAAACTTTCATCAGAATTGAATTTAGCCACATTGCAAAGATCTGCCAACAGCCGAGTCAGTTATCTGCTTAACACCCTTGGTTTCCTGGGTTCCACTCTGCCTCTGATTATCCTACTGTGCCCACCCTCTCAGAGGACACTCCCCATCCTGGCAGCTTTGATTCTTTCCTATATTTCTTGCAGAACAGAAATGGGGAATGCAAAACAATTAACATTTCTGAAGAATTTATCATGAGCCAGGCACCATGCAAAACCCTTTACCTTCATTGTTTTGTTTAATATCCTGAAGCCTTCACGGAGCTATTCTTATCAGTCCACTTTTGTCGATAAGAAAAGGATTGGGGATGCTGTGTAACTTGCATAGGGTCACACTGGGTGTAAGTGGTAGGGATACAATTTTAACCTTGTCAGTCTAATTGGAAATGGCCCTTTTGCCATTTTGCTAGGTTATCTCTTTAGAGAGAATGAAAAAAAAAAAAACCACATTGAAATCAACTCATAAGAAACACCAGCTGCCTTGTCATTTATCCTCAAACATTGATTCCAGTAAACCTGAGGACAGGGCCAAGAGCGGTTTGGATGACTTTGGAAGCATACACTAGAAGTGAAATTGGTGATGATGTTTTTACCAACTTTTACCTGTAAAGACTCCACCTCCACGTCTTCCCGTGGTTTACAATGGCCCAGGGCAGTGCTGGAGGTGCCTCCATCAAATGCCATGCCTTAAAGTCTTAAAAGGCTCACTTTCAGGCTGCCCAGAGAAATAGGAGTAAACACTGTACCTCCCAGTGAGTAATAGCTTCCCCTCCCGTGACAATCCTATGTATTTTTCTTGCTGATTGTTTTTATTAAAGAATGTATTCATTTTCTATTGCTGCTAAAAAAAAAATGATCACAAATGTGATGGCTTAAAACGACACAAATTATCTTATGGTTCTGGAGGTCAGATGTCTCAAGTGGGTCTCTCTGAACTAAAATCAATGTGTCACTAGAGCTACATTGCCTTCTGATGGCTCTAAGGGGCATCTGTTTCCTTTCCCAGCTTCTGACGGCTTTCTCCACGTTCCTTGGTTGTGGCCCCTTCCTCAGTCTTCAAAGCCATCAATGGCCAGTCACACCTTTCTACTGCCTCCCTCTTCCACCTTTAAGGACCCTTGTTAATGACAGCTGATTATCCACTTTATTCCACCGCCACATTGAATTCACCTTTGCCATTTATCATAATGTAATGACAAGTTCTAGAGATTAGGACATGGACATCTTTAAGGGCCATTCTTCTGCTTTCCACACAGAGCAACTTATAAATTCTTAGTCTTTGGATGGAATCCTTCAAAAGAGTGAGTAGTTAAAAACAGAAATGAGAACCTCAGCTAGAAAGATATTGATTTCAAGATGCGATTAAAAAAAATCAGCAGTAGCAGCATCCAGTAT
The DNA here is from genome assembly GCA_028646485.1 of Cryptoprocta ferox. Classification (NCBI taxonomy): domain Eukaryota; kingdom Metazoa; phylum Chordata; class Mammalia; order Carnivora; family Eupleridae; genus Cryptoprocta; species Cryptoprocta ferox. The sequence continues at coordinate 28,586,426 of CM053574.1, read as the reverse complement.
ATTCAGGAACATTTCAGCATACAAAGCACTGTTGTATGTTAATGCATTAATCTGCACTGCAAACTCTAAAGTCATCACTACTCACTGTATCTTCTGGATTAGGGAAACCAAGGTACAGGGATAACACACGAGTTGTGGCCAAGCTGCTTGCTAACCCAAGACTTCTGATTCCATGACCTGCTCTCTGTCTACTACCCATAGTTACCCCCCAAAAAGGTTCCCACCTCACAAGGTGCATTTATGGGCAAAGGCCACAGCCTGCGGGCACTGAAAGTGCTGATTAACTAAGTATGTCTTGGAGGCTCAGGCCGTCTTCAACACTGGAACATTCTGGGCTCAGCCTTCCAAGCTCATCCTATGGGTGAGCTGCTAAGGCAGCCCAGCTTCTTCTCTTTTCTTACTTTCCCTGAATCCTGAGAGGAGGTCTGTTCTCTCTGGTGATTGGGTGGCAAGGAGTCTCAGCCCCAATTCTGTTTTGTATCTGCAAGCCAAGGACAAACAGCCTAGTCTTACTAGCCACTGCCTATGGAAGGTAGAGAGACCAGCCTACCTCTCAGTTTTAAAGATGGGAAAGTCCTGGGGGAAACCAAGATGCGTTGGTCACTCTAATAGAAAGAGAGAAAGTGTTTTTCAAAAATCCTGAATTGGACCCTGGTGTTCTTTCTAAAATATCCATGGATTCTATTAATTGTCAAATCTTCACTGTAATGAAAGTAATTATGTGTGGGTGCTCATCAAATATATTTTGGTCAAAACCCAGTTCTACTTACTGACTATTCGGAGAGGTCATTGAAAAGATGTGACCACTGATTGACCACTGAGCTGTGTCCAGGCTATCAGAGGCTCCTCATCCCCTCCCCTGTCCTTGGAATGGGAGTTCCACTTGCCTTTTCCACTGCCAGAAACTGCTTCCAGGACATAGCCTTGAGATAGTGAGGTGGTGTTGAAAACACCTACACAGTATACTTGACTGAACCGAGTTAAAGCTGTTTTATAAACTTTAAAGATTTGTTGGGTGGGTGTGGGGATCCATTCATCTTGTTTCCACCCAAGACAAGCCTTGTATGTAAATTCCCTTTGCTTATTAAACTGCCACCAACTAATCTGGAGTGGCTTGCCTCTTTCTTAGGTCTCTCCCTGCCCTCTGAGGATGGGAGCTGGCTTCGGATTACATGCAGAAGCTCCTGAGAGGTCTGCAAACCAACACTAGCTCTGTAACCTTGGACAAATCACTTAACTGTTCTGGGCTCTCACCTTTCTCATCTGTGCAATGAGTATGGGAGAATTTCCATCTTAAAATCAGTGTGAGGATTGACTGAAACAGTTGATGCAAGTTTAGTATAACACCAGGCTCTGAATAACTGGTAGTAATTACTACTCTTACCTAACTAATTGGCTCAGTAAATTAAAAAAAAATTATACATATATAAATTTATATATATAATAATAATATATATTATATGTATATTACATATATAATATATATATAATTTATATAAAAAATTTATATATATATAAAGATTAAGAGTGGGCACAGCAGCACAGTGCCAGGATTATGGCCACCTAGTTTCACAAGTCTTAGTTCAAATCCAAACTTCTCTATTCCTTAGGAGGATGACCAATGATACGTTTCTTACCCTTACTGATCCTCATCTGTAAAGAGAATAATAGTATCTCCCTCAAAATGTTATTATTTTAAGAAATAAATGAGAAGATACTAAGGTCCTAGCACAGCACATGTCCTGGTACATAATAAATATTATATAAGAAGTGGGTATTACTACTTGAAATAGTATATGAAGACTTTCTGATTGCAACTGAAAATAACCAAAGGAAAGAGTTTTGGCTTGTGGCTTAAAAAACCCAGAGACAGAGCTAGTCTGAATCATGCTGGATTTTCTAGATGCAAATAATAATATTATCAAAATCTCTCTCTCTGTCTCTCTCTCTCTCTCTCTCTCTCTCTCTCCATGTTTGGTATCATTTCCCTCTGTGCTGACTTCATTCACAAACTCTCCCCTATGATGGAAGAAGCCTAGCAAACCCTGCAGAAAGAAAACTGCTACCCATAGTTCCAACAAAATTTGGGTATTGACTAGCACTGAACCCATTTGATTTATATCTCAAAACAAATCACTGTGGTTAGGATAGTAGAATATGCTAGTTGGCCTGAGTCACATGACCATCTCTAGAACTGAAGGAAGTTCCTTCAAATCACCAGCTCTGCTCTGACTAGGACAAGTGAATGGGGGTTCCCAAGGTAAAATTAGAAGAATGAGAATGGATTCTGCACAGGCAAAAACTACAGACATTCTTCATCATTGCATTCTTATTATAGTGGTGTCTGAATTTTTTTAGAAGCCAACTCTGGCCAAGGAATAAAGGACTATCACACTGCCACTTAATGTGACACCTAAAAAACTTCACTCACAATAAAATTTTAGTACACTGGTTCATTCCACTGGCTTGAATTTTCTGGGGGAAACAGCACTGCCCCCATTAATAAGGAATTTTTAAGCCAAAGAGCAGGACTGGGATAGTTTTAATATCTGTCCATAAATTCCTTCACAGTCCTTTCAAGATCTGGACCTGAATTCCACTCCTCTTGAATATGGGTTGGACTTACTGAATCATTGCAAATGAATGGAATCTGGCAGGGATGGTTGTATGTGACTTCTGAGCTAGGTCATAAGAGGCACTATAGCTTACTTCCTACTCTCCTTCTTGAAATGTTCATTTTGGGGGAGGTTGCCTGCCATGTCATGAGGACACTCAAGCAATCTTGTGGAAAGGACCATGTGGTGAAGAATCAAGGCTCTCTGTCTGTAGCCAGGGAGAAATGAAGGCCTCTAGTTAACAGCCCACAGAGTGTACCATCTTGGAAGTGGATTCTCTAGTTTCACTCAAGCCTTCATGAATGCAGTCCCAGCTGACATCTCTACTACAGCCTTATGAGAGCCTCAGATCCAGAACCACCTAGCTAAGCCTTTCCCTGACTTTCAGAAACTGTGGGAAATTACTAATGTTTGTTACTCAAGCCACTAAGTGCTAAAGTAATTTGTTCTGCAGTAATGCATAACTAATATAAGTCTAGAGAGAGTTAGTGTAATAATATGGAATAAGTATTAGAGGAAGTATCAGGAAACCTGAATCTTGTTCTGGATATAAAATTAAGCAGCAATATCTTTGCATTAATAAATTATTTTCTCCAAGTCTAAGTTTTTCCAAATGGGAACTGGGAAAGCAGTACATCCCTGCCTATTTCACAAGGTACTAGAGATAATCCAAGTCTATGATGTAAGCATTGCTTAAGGTAGTAAAACTGATCTTGCAACTACCTCATTTATTGCATATAACCCTATCACATGAACACGGGAAAATACTCTAATATTATTAATTGTATAAAAAATTTAGATCTTAGAATTGTAAAGGATTTCAATGTTTAGTTCATTTCATTGCATTGTTGGCATTTAAGATTTGTCTTTCAGCTATGAAATCCAAGAAAGTTAAATGAATAGCTCAAGGTCACATAGAAACAAAATGGATCCTAGAAGGTAGCCTCTCTTACCTCAGTTTCTTTATCTCTAAAATGGAAAGAATAATACATAACACTGGAGGTTGTTGTCACTGTAACCCTGTTGACCCACACAGCCACGATTAAGAGCAGCATCATGGCCCAAGAACACACACCTCTGGAAATTGAAAAGTAGACTTGAAAACAACAAGGCATTTGTTTCTATTTTAAGCAACTATGGAAATATGTGGAGGAGAAGACACCTTCATCCTTTATAGTTTCTGGCTCTTCTCCAGTCACCTAGCACCAGCCTGTAGCACCCCAAATCCTCTCATCCCCCTTTCTTCCCAACAGCTTCTTCCTCCTATGTATTTATGGGATTCTTCTCAGTAGAGGAGACTGAATTGGCAAGTCCAGAATCATTTTTGGTGGACATGGGGAGGTCATATGTCAGTCATTTTTACCTGCCATTGCTGTCACAGGTCTGATTCTCCTTGACCTAGATTCTGAGGCAGAGTTTAACATGTAATATTTTTTAAAGAAGGGTATTTGGGCCAAACACGTAATGAAGAGAGGGAAAGGAAGCAGGATTTGGTAGAGGGAAAAGTCAACTTGCCATGCACGTCCAGCGACAGCCTCAGCTGACCCCAAAGGGAGTTCTGGAGTCAAAATGGCCCATTGGAGCTGTCCTGATGGTCCAGCCTTTATAGAGTCACCTTGATGAGTCACTGGGGAAAGGCAGCTCTCAGCTCCTGGGGCAAATCACAAAGGGCTGATGAGATGAGCACTTCCAGCAGCAACAGCTTGAAGGAGGATCTGGGTGGCTCATCACCGTGTTTGCCACAATCACACATGATATATGTGCCTGGCACCTCACAGGCAATGAATAAATAATAGCCACTAGCTGGCTCTGGCTCCAGGCTTCCTCCTATGGCATTCCTGTAATCTCTCTTACAGTAATCATGACAGAGTTTACTATCTGCATCTTCAAACTGCAGAGAACCCAGACTGAAATCAGTGGACAGAGTGAACCTCAGGAAACCCACACAATCAGAGGAGACTCTGCCTTTACATTGTACTATTGTTTATCAGGCAGGGAGTCTTGTCCTTAATGAGCCATTTTCAGGAGCTCTAGATCATGCAGAGATTTTGCTGGAATACCTGGGATCTGGTCCAGAGCAGGAAACACTAGAGGAAGGATGTGCTGCCAGGCCCTCTGCTTCCTTGCTCAGCTTTTCTTCTTTGCTGTTCACAGTTAACACAGAGCTCTCTACTGGCTGCATCAGACAATGCCCATGACTGTGCAATGCTCTGAACTCGGAGCCAATAAAGTTGAGTGCATGTTTATGCTGGAGGTAGGGATCTCCATGGGCAAAGTCTCAGTTGGCTCTTCAAAAGCAGGCAAGGGCAAGCCTGATAATCATCAGTCGTAACGCTGTACAGGAAAAATCAGGTCAAATGAAGATCACAGGCAGCCTTGAAGGAAAAGAGAAATGACCAGAGCTGAGCCTCAGGGAGACACAAAAGGGAGCAAGGGCAGCTGATTTCCCTTCCCTAGGAATGAAGGGCTTATGGGCTGATTATACTTAGGAGCTCATTACTTCTTTTTCTCTGCCTCTCTCAGTCATTACCAGGAATATATGGACAGTGTTAAGAAATCTCCATTTTGCAGCAACTGAGGGGTAGCCTTGGGCAGACCACCAGAGTAGGAGCTTTCGTTTATTCTTTCATTAAACACATATTTATTCTATGTGTTTATTGTTCTAAGGTATTGTTCTAAGGCCTGGGGTACAGCAGAAGACAAATAAGCACCTATATGCTTAACCACCAAACTGTAATATTATAGGTCATCAATCTAGAAACTGGAATTTGAACCCCATGTTAAGAACATTGACCTCAAGTCTATAATCTTCACCACCACACCATCTACACAGTTCTACCCCCCACCATAAGCTCTTCCCCTTTTACCATTTTATTTATTTATTGTTGTTTACAACATCTAAAGCCCCGAGGTTTTTTGCATGTAAAATTTACTATAGATAGGCAACCTTGGAATTTCTAAAAAATTTAAATGGCCAGGGGTGCCTGAGTGGCTCAGTCGGTTAGGAGTCCGACTTCAGCTCAGGTCATGATCTCACGGTTTGTGGATTTGAGCCCCTGCATCAGGCTCTGTGTTGACAGCTCAGAGCCTGGAGCCTCCTTCAGATTCTGTGTCTCTCCCTCTCTCTGCCCTTCCCATGCTCATGATCTCTCTCTCTCTCTCTGTCTCTCAATAATAAATAAAAATGTTAAAAAAATTTTTTTTTAATTTAAATGGCCACATTGGATATTTGTTGGAATAATGGAATTATAGACCTTCAACCCTGGAAGAGACCTAACACAAGATGTGACCCAGGCCATTCCCCTCCTTCCACCCTGTCTCACACTTCATTTCCTTAACCAGCGTTTTCTTTGAGGGTTACCCAGCTTCTCTACATCCTTGTTCATCAGAAGCCCTATCCATTTTTGGACAGATCTGTGTGCTAGAATTATATTGTTTACAATCAGCTAACACTGATTTGCTTTATCATGGTTTTATCTCTATGGTCTGCGTTCTGTGTCATTCTGCTCTCTCCTCCAAGTATCCCCCTTGCTATGTAAGCCACCGGCTTTCATTGGTCTCCTTGAAAGTACCAAGTTCTTTCCACTTTTTCAGTTCCCTCTGCTTGCAATGCTTGTACCCGCTGTTCATCTGGCTATGATGAAGGCCTCCTTCAGATCTCAATTTCAATGTCATTTCTTTAGGAAAGTCTTTAATGAATCCTACAATTAGATTAAAATGCTGATTTTCGGGACTCTTCTTTCAGAATTTGCTGGATGGATGAGTGGATGGAACCGCTTGTGATTTCTACTCATGGCTTTTGATTCCACCTTTTAGGCTTTACCAGAAAGATTTGGTTCTGCCGCTTCGTGAGATCCCTTTCATTGTTTGCAGAATGAGTTTATACCCTGCCTGGCTCTTTTGTAGTTTCAACAGCCTCAGTTCCTTCTGTGTTCCATTGCAAATCAAAGTATGGGCATGGCCTCTGTATTCTCCATAAGGCACCTCTCCTGGTTATATTTGATTCAAGCTGATTCTGAATGGAATGGAATTTAAAGCATGGGAGGAAAAGAATCCTTGACAGAAGCCAGCTGTGAATGAAAGGAACAGTGAGTGGAAACAGTGACAGGAAATCAGTAGTGATCCTGCCAGGAGCAGCTAAGTATAGAAAAGACTCACATTTATGTTATTTATACCATTCTTGCGAATATCTATAGACATTTTACCAACCAGCCCTTTCCCCAAGAGGTCCAGAGTTCCTACTGATATGGGGATGAGTCTATCTATAAGAGTAACTTACTCTGGATAGTAATGGTTATAACCACTTCCCACTTCTTTACTTCTAGTTTTTGCAAAAGGGTTGAAATCATTATAACCAGGTACTCCTGCTGGCCCTACCCTTCTTAGATGTAGAATCTTGCTTGAAAGAATCATTTATCTTTTTGAGAGTCAAATGCCTCATCTGTTAAAAAGAGGATGATAGTATCTGTGTTAGTTGTCCCTAAACGATCAAATGGTATAAAGTAAAAGTATTTTGCAAGCTGCAAAGCACTATACTAATATAAGGTATGTTTAAGGAGATAAATTATTTTACTTAGGGAATAAGATGGAACAAGTTTTAAATGAACCACAAGTCTACCTCTGGGAAGAGTTTAATGTAATGCTAATCAGGTCACATTTCACAAGTGGGATATTGAGGGATATCTCTAGGGATGTTGAGGTTCATCTTCTCATGAAACAGGAACTTGTGGTTTGGTTTCAGAAGGCAGCCAGTGTGTGGTAAGATCAGCAAGAAAAAACTTCAGATGGTGAATTCCAGTTTATGGAGACAGACCCCTCACACCCGGAAGTGTGGCTTTTCCTAATGCATAGAGAATTGGATTTCACCAAAGAATCCTTTAAAAACTTGTGGTATATCAAGAGACTATAGATGCTGGCGAGGATGTGGAGAAACGGGTACCCTCCTACACTGTGGATGGGAATGTAAACTGGTACAGCCACTCTGGAAAACAGTGTGGAGGTTCCTCAAAAAACTGTCAATAAAACTCCCGTATGACCC
>CM053574.1:28506753-28578273 GCA_028646485.1 Cryptoprocta ferox | reverse complement strand
CATGGGGAGGGGAAGGAGGAAAAAGAGTTAGGGAGAGGGAGGGAGACAAAACACGAGAGACTCTTGAATACTGAAAACAAACTGAGGGGGGAAGGGGAAGGGGGAAAGGTAAAGAGGGGTGATGGTCTTGGTGGAGGTCACTTGTGGGGAAGAGCACTGGGTGTTATATGGAAACCAACCTGACAATAAACTATAAAGTGTAAAAAAAATAAAAATAAAAACTTGTGGTATTTCCATGTTGACATAAAAACCTCTCCTTCCTTTACTTTAAGGGAAACAAGGATATAAAATTATGGTTAGGCAATATACTGAGTAGTTCAAAATAAGCTTTTGAAAGGTAGACAAGGGTTCCAATCCTAGTTCTGTATCACTCAAGTGATATGATCTTGGACGTTTCCTCAATTGTTCATGGCTGATTTTCCTTACCTCTGTGTCTGTCTTTATCTGTATCTATACCTATATATCTTCATATAGTGCCTTGCATAAAGTAGGAGGTCAATAAATTATAGTGTTTCTTTTTGTTTGCAACATAGAGCTAATATCACAAGCAATTACAAATACTGAAATGTAAAGTATTATTTACTAAAAGTATCTAACTCAGGTTACACTGTAAAAGATCAGAAAATGAGTTTAAAATATAATAATGGAAGCATTTTTAATCTGTAATAAGAACTCATAGATGTTATTTGTTAAAGCTGCTCTCAAATGCACTCTGGAATTGATATCTTACATTGATTTAAACCTCGTTGCTCTCAAAGCTACTGAGATATTTTATAGAAAAATGATATGGGAAGCATTTAATGTGCTCCCACTCCCTCTGGGCCATCTACCTAATACCAAGTCTCAAGATACAGTCTGCTAACTGGTTCCTCTTCTTCCCTCTTTCCCCCTTATCCATTCTCACAAACCAAAGTAATCCCCCTAAAACAGATAGATCGTGTTACTTCTACCCCCACTGACACTGCTGTATTGCTTAAAATCCTGCCATGACTTTTTCTTGCATTTAAAATATAATTCAAACTTTCTCTTATAGCCCATGAGGTGTGTATGACTTTCCCACCTCTCCAAAATCACTGTTCGCCAAGTTCCTATTAATCAGTGTGCTCTAGTCACAGCAGATTTGGAACAACACTTATGAGAAACCCAAGATTTCCTCTGTATCAGGAACACTCCTCTTCCCCCTCCCTGGTTCTATGCTGATCCCCAGAGTTCAAGTTTCTATATAAATGTCCCCTATTTCAGTGTGGTTTTCTCTAACAAGCTCATCTAAAATAGCTCTCCAACCCATTAGTCTCTGTCAATACACTTTGTATCCTTCTCAACACTTTTGTTATAAGCTGTAATCATTTTATTTATTTATACAATCTGTGGCTTTTGGTCCCATCTCTCTCACCAAGATATAAGTTTCATAAGAACAAGAACCAGATTTTGTATCCTGAACACCCAGCATCACACAGTGTTTATCATCTAGAAAACGCCTAGGGAAAACCATTGTGTGACTAACCGAATAAATAAATCCAAGTTTCACCTGTTTTCCTAAACGGCAGGTCCCTAACCACAACAGGCTGACAGATTGATCACCACCTTGCTGGTGTTTAGTCACTCAACGTTTATTCACTGAAGAGAAAACACTTGCGCAACACAGCTAAGCTTTCTCAGTGAATTTTTTTTTTAAAGAAAGAAAGAAAAAGGTTGTGTACGCAGCCCATGAATTGTTAGTGGAAAGTCTTAGAGTTAACCATGGTGTTGTCAGATCAACTCCTTCCTTCCTGAATTGAAAATCCAGAAGAAGGGGAGGATCTAGGTGTGGGGGTATGAAGGTTCCACAGATGAGGGGTGTGGTGGCTGTGGAGGAGTGCCACTTACATATCCCTTGAAGGGAAACCGTAGCAGGGATCGTAGTGGGCTGACAGCATCTCAGATCTGCTGTGGCATCCACACTGAGGTCTGGCTGTTCCAGCTAGTGACTGAGCACAAGACAGGTGCCAAAGTCATACTATTCCTGTTCCACATCACTCATCCAACTAGTAACTGTGTTCAGGGACGACCCATTGGCCAAGATTGTCTGTAACTTTCTATATTCTGAGGCCCTTCCTACGCGACCCTGATCCTCCTGACTTCTTTCCCAGTCCCTGTTCTTCCTTATTTCTCTCCCTTCACAAGGGGGAGAACTGCGCTGAGATCCGAAGGCTCTGCCTACCTATTCCCGATGCCCCCCACCTCTTCACCCTTCCCTCAGGGCACATTTTGCATATCTCTTTGTGTCTGCTTCTCAGAGAACCCCAACTGACACAAGGGGCCTTCATGGAGAAAAATCAACAAAAGTCATAAAATACCATTTAAAATCTGCATCCTTGTAAGGAATCCATGAGGAAATGAAAATTTAGGCTGAAGCTTCGTTAAATCCACAGCAAATCCACCTCTGGCAGACGTTCTTCCTCAAGGATTCTCAGCCTGGGCTGCACGCTGGAATTCCTTGGGGAGCTTCTTAAAAATATAGATACTGTTGGCCATCTGATTCTGGAGTGTGGTTTTGGCATCAGGATTTTTAAGAGCTCTCAGGACGACTCTGACATTAGCCGTGGTTGAGAACCACAGATCTTCAGGGATACCCAGAGGGGCGGCTGACCATAAGAATTTCTGGTTCCTTGGGGTGCCTGGGTGGCTCAATTGGTTCAGCGTCTGACTCTTGATTTCGGCTCAGGTCATGATCTTGCAGTTTGTGAGTTCAAGCCCCATGCCAGGCTCATTGCTGACAGCACAGAGGCTGCTTGGGGTCCTCTATCCCCCTATCTTTATCCCCCTGACTCCCCTCTCTCTTCCCCCCTCCAAAGTAAATAAATAAACTTAAAAGAATTTCTGGTTCCTTGTCTTACTTGCTTTGAGGATATCACAAAATTCTAATGTATTGTTTCTGCCTTTAACTGGCTTTATGATGCTGAGCAAGACCTATACTGTCTCTGAGATTTTCTATCCAGATCTGGAAAATAAGAATTTCATTATCTATTTCACAGAATCAAATAAAACAATGAATATTAAAACACTTTGAAATTGCTTTTGGGTTATTAATGATGCTTATGTAATATGGGCCTTTCCAAATGCAAGTCTTTATAAGCATGGTGTGGGAATAACGATCTTGGTTAGAGATAGAAAATGTCCTGATCACCTAATTCATTGAGAAGATAAACTCTTAGGAGCAGGGTCCATCTGGTCTGTGTGTTTGGTATATTAGTCAGTAATGGGTAAAGACGACATATTATAGAAGGGCATTTAGTTTTTCCAAAACGAGCTAGACTGGTATTTCTCAATTTCTCCTGGGTATTTCACCTGCATCGGATTCTCTTGAGGATGCTGGTTAAAAATGCAGCTGTCTGGCCCCAAGGAAGGCATACAAAATAAGGATGAGGGAAAGTAAGGGGCAGAGGAAGAGTCTGCATTTTTAATAATCATTCTAGGTGATTCTTATGCAAACCAAGATGCCACCTCACCCTTGGTGTGCTAGGAGCCAGAATTTGTCCCTAGTTAAAATGACAACACCCTCCCTTTCCCTGTGGAAGAATTCATTTCATCACAAACCTATTTGAGCACCAAATCCAGCCCACTTGAAAAAACCATTTGATTGCAAATTATGGAGTAGATTTTGTAAGTTAAAATGAAAACAATTTTAAAATGGGTTTTAAGAATGCAATGGATAAAAAAAACAGTGAACATATTGTGCAATTTAAAAACATAAATCTAAAATTAATTATTCTGTAGTCTAAGTCCAGACAGAATCAGGAAAATAAAGGGATAGCCCTTCCTACTTCTAATACTGCATACTCAGGTTGACACAGTAAACCTGAGTAATTCGTGTCTTCATCATTTCTCATGTAGATCTTGAAATATCTTCCTAACTGCTCTCCTGCCTAAGTCTTCCCCACTTCCTATGCCTAATATGACCATCCCAGTACAGGAGGGTGACTTTCTGGGATACCTTATTATTCTCTGCTTCATAGCCTTCAGTGTCCTATCGCTTAAATCCTTGTTACTCTAAGTTCAGTCTATGCACCAGCAACATTGACATGGGCACAGAGTCTGTTAGAAAGTGCAAATGCTCAAGTCTTACCCCAGGTGTACAGAATCTACATTCTTCAAGATGCCAAATGATTTGTATCTTATTGCAATGTGAGAAACCTTATTCTACAGTATAATACACAGCTGCTTAGCCTGGTACCCAAAATTCCCTGTGGTTTGGCACCCACTCCTCTCTCTAGCTCTGTCCCATACGTTACTCTCCTTCTACCTTCAGGAGCTGCAAACCATACATTCTGTAAATGTATTGTGCTATTCCATTTATTTATACTTTTACACCTGTTGTTCCCACTACTGGAACTTCCCTGGGCATTCCTCCTCTATGAAGCCTCCCCTGATCCTTCCTGAGCAGTCAGTGACTTTTCCCTGTGAAATTCTTCTGTGTCAGCTATATCACGTTATGTTGTGACTTTTTTCCCTGGTCTGTGTTCCTAGATTATGACCCTGAGGACCCATTTTTATTTTTATCTTTGTATCTTAAACCTAGCGCAATCTCTGCCATAGAATAAGTACTCAATCAATATATGATAAATTGAGTTGAACACAGGAAATATATTGCTCAAGGACTCAATGATCTTGAAGGTCAGTGTCTCTGCCTGCGATTATATAATGCAAACTATGAGATAACTAACACGTCTAATGTGCAATATATTACATGTACATAGCTGCTCTGGTAAAGATTAAGTTTGGTCTCTGCACTGTCAGTGATGACAAGTGACAGAGACCAACTCAAACTAGCTTATGCCCAGAAATGGGACTTTATTTTAAGAATAAAGGAATGACTTGGGGACCATAACCAGAATTTAGAAAAATAGACTGAAACCAGAAATTCAAACACTTTCATAACTTTCTCTCCATTTCTCCTGACGATTGCCCTTCACATCAGTATTATTTGTCTTCTAGAAGCAGACAGGTTTTCTTTGGTCCTTATCACATACAAAGGTATGGCCACTCCATGGCCCCCAAGTTTAAGTGTTACTGTTGTATTATTGTTGATTCATAGACTAAACAAGTATGACTTGGGATAGGGCTATGCAGTTCAAATATGACTGCTAGGGGCATATTTTCTGTAAGGCAGTGTCCCCTGAAAGATGGGGCTGATCAAATGGTGATTGGAACCATATCACAAAGGAAATGGTATCCATTATAGTGTAATCGTGTAATGGACTGGCTTTGCCTACTTAATACTAATAGTATGATGGAGGCAGGGGCCTTGAGTTCCATTTTCACATAAGCCAGGGAGATTTACTTGGTTCTTTGCCAAATATCACATTGAGTCCTGAACTGTTGTCTCAGTAATGCTTTAAGTGAGTCTCTTTCATTCCCGTCCTGGTCTAGCTTCTATAGAGAAGGAATGAGAAATGGGGAGTACAGACTCCAAGATGATAAAGACTAAAATCCCTTGATCGACTCTTACTCACTGAGGGCAAGCAATGGGTCTTATTCATCTTTGTCTTCCTCTCTAAACATTCCATGGGCCATATGACTCTTCTAGTGGATTGAATTAAAATGGATGGGAGTGAGCCATTTTTACTCTAGACATAGAGGGTGATTAAACAGTATTGAAAGCAGTGTATAAACAGGATGTCATGAGTTGCTGAATATGGAAAATTACATTAGAAACTTTGATTTGGTGACTTCCAAATGAATAGGACCTTACTTTATTATGAATGTGACAGTGGTTTTGGAGTCAGGTACACTAAGGGTTTATATTGCCGTTGCCATGTATTAGCTGCATGTTCTAGGTAAATTATTTAACCTATCCAAACCTCATTTTTGTCCTCTATAAAATGAAGATGATGATAATACCTACCATATAGGATATTCATGAGGATTGAGTGGGAAAATGTATATATCATGTACTTGGCACAGTGCTCAGCATATAGTAAGCATTCAATAATTGTTAACTATAATTATTATTTAGGTATTTATTTAAAACATTGGCTAGCTAGGGGAAACTTTGCCAAGACTGTAAGCACCCACATGAGGGGGTTAATATTTCTGGGTTACATCATAATCCCAAAGCATCCATGATGGCTTGGATGCAATAATAACTCTTCAAAACTAGCTAATTTGCCACTAGGGAGCTTAGAAAGATAACACTTAATGAGAAAATGTACAACTAATCTGCATGTGTTCTTTCTGGAGCCTGCCCAATTCCCAAAGGACAAAAAGTCCAACTCAATTAAAGTGTTTTTGGAAGCGAAATACATTGCAGAGTAAAAGCTAATGGCAGAATAACCAATTTTCTCTCCAGTATGCCCCAAGCATCCACCTCTCTCCCTAATCTTTAAATCACCTTGACTAAAAACCTTGCCACTGTTTGAGTCAGTAGGAAATAAATACCATCTCTTGTAATTAGAAACTCTGGTATTCCAGAAATCTTGACCAAGCTACCTTGGCTTCTTTTTCAGCATCTATCAGCCAAAAGGTCCTCAGTGCATTCTCTAGTCTTTTCAATTATGTCTCCAGACTAGATATTCCAGTTGCCAGTGGCGATGGCTAAAACTAGAAAGCTGCAGTCTGAATGAGTTTCTTAATGAAGAATAAGGAGGCAGAGAAAAAACTCATTGAGCTGAAAAAAAAAAAAAAAGCGATAACTGGCTATCCAACATTCCATCAGCAAATTCGGTCCAAAGATTTAAAGCACTTTGGCTTGGGTCAATTTACGGAAGGTATACATATTAGCCAGTCAACCACAACATAAACGGAAGCACTTCTTTCATTCACTCACCCATGCTTATTCATTTGTTTGTATTTTGTCTGTTTCTTCCACCAGACCTCAAGCTCCATGGGGCAGAAACCACAGGTAAATTGTTTTACTACTATAACACCACTACCAAGTATAGTGTCTGACATAAAATAGGAACTCAAGAATGTGTTGAATAAATAGAGAGTATTTCATGTTAATGGGAACATAAATCTGTTGCAGGTTGTAATCTCTGGAAGCAGATGCTGAGTCAGAGTTTAGTGTGCAAGATTTTTATGAGGGATTAACACCTCTTAAGGGAAGAGAGAGGACCAGTTTGGGCAGAGGACTAAGTCAAACTGTGATGTAAGCTTACCGAGCCTTGCCAGCTTGGCAGGGAATTTTGGGAGCAAATTTTGCCTATGAGAATGTCTTGAATCACTAGGATGACTGGCTTTTCATATTGCCACCTTGCTGATTCATTCGATGTGGGCTTCCCCCAGGAAGGGTGTGATCTCAGGTAGGGAGGCTTTCTACAACTGAGGGCAACCTTGTCTGCTGACCTTGTTCTCCCACAGCTGGACAGCAAGTCCTTTTTTGATGGGCTAACCGAGCAATGCATCTTTGTGAATGCACAGTCTATGTTACTTTTCTCTCTGGAGAATAAGGCTCTCTGTTAAATGAGTATATTAATGAATCTCTGGATGTGCAAAGGGAGATTCCAACCTGAATTTAGAAATTAACCTGCACTCTGACCCTCCGCTGCTCGTGCTATCTCTCTGTCTCTCAAAAATAAATAAAAAACATTAAAAAAATTTTTAAAAAAAGGGGGCCCCTGGGTGTCTCAGTCAGTTAAGCGTCTGGCTTCGGCTCAGGTCATGGTCTCACGGTTCGTGGGTTCGAACCCTGCGTCGGACTCTGTGCTGACAGCTAGCTCAGAGCCTAGAGCCTGTCTTCGGATTCTGTGTCTCCCTCTCTCTCTGACCCTCCCCTGCTCATGCTGTCTCTCTCTGTCTCTCAAAAATAAATAAAAAACATTAAAAAATTAAAACAAAAGGAATTAACCTACAGAGAGATGAACTACTCTTTATAATAAAGTAGGTTTTTGTTTTTGCTTTTTTTTGTTTTGTTTTTGTTTTTGTTTTTGTTTTGCTAGAGGTCAGTGAGTCAAGAATGGAGGAAAACAGAGAGTCAAGAAATTGGGCTAAAGACTAATGCCTGGAGTCCAAATTAGCAAAAATGGCTAAAGGATTTGTTAAGCCCTAAAAAGCTGATATCTAATTTTAAATTATCTGCATACAAACTTGCAGCGTCACTTCCCCCCTCCAGTGACTATTATTCTGTTGTTTTATTTAAAAGATATACTGTTTATACATATCTGTTTAATCCATTGGAGTACATTCAGAAGGTCAAGTTCTACACATAAGAAATACAAAATATACCTAGTGTTCTTCTTTATCCAACTCTTTAAAAATATGAACACCATTCTTAGGTCACAGGCTGTGTAATAAGAGACTCCTATCTAGACTGGACTCTGGAGCTGTCTTTTATTGATCCTGACCTTCTCCTACTTTTATCACTCTGTGGTATATATGAAAAATTTGCTGGGTCCTTTGATAAAAGATTAACTATGTGATATAAAATAACTCTATATGGTAGAAGAGCTGAGGGAGAGTACCCGCAAAAGGACCAATTTGGTGCCCCTTTTCAAGGCTGGGGTTCAGACCCCACTGGAGAAAGTATAGTTGCTGCTTACTGGATGGTAGAAAAGTTCCCTGGTTTGTTGGGCCAGAACCGGTCTATAATTGATGGGCAAACAGGAAGCAACCCTTGGGGCAGGGTGAGGTGAACCTGGTGACTGGGCATGTAAACTTGCCCAGGGGAGGGAGCTGGGGAGGTGTGTAGGGGGGAGTCTAAATGTAAGTGTCATATCGAAGGGACCAGAGAAAGGTGAGTCTAACTGGGGCTGTGAGGCCATAGAGGAACCCACATTCTGGACTCACGAAGAGGGCAGATCTCCACTGGATGTCCTCCTATCCATACCAGTGACTGTTAGTGCAGCCTTTGGAACTAGCAGGAGAGCCCTTTTCCTCTTGCAGTGTCCCTCTGGTGCCCTTTATTGAGAAAGCTTAACACTGAGCTTATTGTAAAGGAGTAATGCTTAAAGAGATTCCATCCATTAATGCAGAGCAGAATTTGGAGCTGAGAGGCAATCAATTGATAACTGCCTTATGTGTAATTTTTCATAATCCTTATAACCCAGTAAGGAAGGAATTATAAATTACTTACATTTTATAGCTAAGGAACTTGATCTTAAGACAAGTTAAATAATTTGCCCTGGGGCACCTGGGTAGCTCAGTCGGTTAAGTGTCTGACTTTGGCTCAGGTCATGATATCACGGTTTGTGGGTTCGAGCCCCGTGTGGGGCTCTGTGCTGATAGCTCAGAGCCTAAAGCCTGCTTCGGATTCTATGTCTTCCTCTCTCTCTCCCCCTCCCCTGATTGCTCTCTCTCTCTCTCTCTCTCTCTCTCTCTCTCTCACATACACACACAGACACACAAATAATCATTAAAAATAATAATAATAATTTGCCCAAAGTCACACACACAGTGACTGGAAGATTCAAGGCCAAGGAGACTGATTCTAGAACCTATGTTCTTACTGGTACACTATGCCACTGTTCATATACACATGTAAACATACTACTTCATGTGTGTGCATGTTTGAGTGCCTGTGTATGTCTATATAGCATATACATATCATTGGTTAAGTCATTGCCAATTAAAGAGAATTACCTCTTGTTTTTAAGGGAAGGGGGCATAGCCATGAAGCCCTAAAAAATTGCTTCAAAAATGTAGCAAAGTAGTGTGCCCTGCCAGCAACTTCAGCACTGGCCTCTCTTCCCCACTGACTCCTCTTCCATCTTTGTGTGTTTGATGTTGCCATACAGTGAAACTTTAGGAAATATTTAGAGACTAGAATGGAAAATCACACCACCTTTCTTCTTTTTCTCTTTGACTCTCAAGAAACTTTTATTTTTCCTTCAGACACACGTGGAGATTCTTAACATAAAAAAGTATAACCTCTTTGAAAAATTTTACCCTTCTAGAGCTTCAAGGGGGAAACAATGACAGAATGCTTTAAAAATTCTGGCCACAGACACATCTATAGTTTTATTCAATTTTGTTACTGTCACAAATTTTAAAAGTACTAGGAAGCACAAGATGGGTTTCCTGGAGTTTTTAGCATCTCTGAGCTTTGGTCTCAAATGTTATTTATCACTCTGTTTATCACTTGGTCCTTGGGCACTCATATCCTGTTTTGCAAACCTCATGAAATTGCTAAGTGCCTTTCTCTCATGAATCTTGCCTCACAAATACCAATAGAAGCTGAAAGTGGACTTTGGGAAGTAATCATTTGTGGGGGATAAAGTGAATGTCAAGGTTCCTCAATTCCCATGACCACTTTTGTTTTGACATTTGCATTAAATAGGCATTTGTAGACCTGGAATTTCTTTTTCTGAATTTGTTGGGACTGGTTTGCCCTCTTACTTGCTTCTACCTTAATACAATTGATTTGTTGTTAAATAAAAGCTTCTAAATAAAAACCTAGTAGGTTAAAATATCTGTATAAATGTAATATATGCATATTGTAGAAAATGTAAATAATGCAGAAAGGTATAAAAAATAAATTTAGCCACATTTTCACCACCCAGAGGCAGTCATGGTTAACATTTTGGGGTTTTTTCCTTCTAAGCTTGTTCTTTTTTTAAATTTTTTAAATGTTTATATATTTTTGAGAGAGAGAGAGAGAGAGAGAAACGGAGCATGAGCGGGGTTGGGGGGGTGCAGAGAGAGAGGGAGACACAGAATCTGAAGCAGGCTCCAGGTTCTGAGCTGTCAGCACAGAGTCCAACGAGGAGCTTGAACTTAATGAGCTGTGAGATCATGACCTGAGCCAAAGTCAGATGCTTAACCGACTGAGCAACCCAGGCACCCCTTAAGCTTATTCTTTCTAGGTGTGGAAGTTTAGCACATTTGTGACAGAGCTCTCAATATAGTTTTATATTCTGCTTGTCCACAATTGATTTTTTTATTACCTCCTCTGAATCTTTATATTGGTACATACATACAGGAAAGTGCTCAGTTCATAAATGTACAAGCTGATGAATTTTCACAAACTGAACATGCCTACATAACTCAAATGCAGATCAAAACAGAAGGTCATTCCTATCCTTCCTGCCCCCCCCACTCCCACCCAAATCCTCATGCCCTGTAGTTGACACCCTGCCCCAGGAGAAACCACTATCCTGATTTCTTTTCTTTTTTTAATGCTTTTATTTGTTTGTTTGTTTGTTTGTTTGTTTAGAGAAAGCACGAGCAGGGGAGGAGCAGAGAAAGAGGGAGACAGGCAGGCTCAGGCTCACATCAGTGCAGAACCCTATGAGGGGCTCAAACCCACAAACTGTAAGATTATGACCTGAGCTAAAATTAAGAGTAGGTCAATCAACTGAGCCACCCAGATGCGCCTTCCTGATTTCTATCCATAGAGAAGTTGGCATATTTGAGAACTTTACATAAATGGAACCATGCAGTATCTACTTTACCACATTTGCCTTTTTTTGTTCAACACTTGATGTGGGAGATTCATCCATGATGTAGTGTGTAGTAGCACTTAGTTCATTCTCATTGCTGGATATGAAAAACTTTTAAGAAATATTTGGTGGGGGAGTACCTGGGTGGCTCAGTTGGCTGTGCGTCCAACCTTGGCTCACGTCGTGATTTCACAGGTTTGTGGGTTTGAGTGCTGTGTGGAGCTCTATGCCTACAGCTCAGAGCCTGGAGCCTGCTTCGGATTCTGTGGCTATCTCTCTCTCTGCCCCTCCTCTGCTCATGCTCGCTCTCTTGCTCTCGCTCTCTGTCTCAAATAAAATAAACATTAAAAAATATATATTTGGGGGGGCAACTGGGTGGCTCAGTCAATTAAGCATCTGACTTTGGCTCAGGTCACAATCTCACGTTTTGTGAGTTCAAGCCTACCTCAGGCTGTACACTGACAGCGCAGAGCCTGCTTGAGATTCCCTCTCTCTCCCTCCCTCTCTGCTCCTGCCCCACCTGCACTTTATCTCTCTTTCAAAATAAATAAATAAACTTTAAACAACAACAACAAAAAAAGACGATGGTGCCTAGGTGGCTCAATGAGTTAAGCATCCAACTCTTGATTTCGGCTTAGGTCATGATCTCATGGTTTATGATTTTGAGCCCCGTGTCAGGCTCTGTGCTGGCAGTGCAGAAGCTGCTTGAGATTCTCTCTCTCCCTTTCTCTCTGCCCCTCCCTGCTCTCTGTCTCTGTCTCTCTCTCTCTCTCTCTCAAATAAATAGACTTAAAGAAAATCTTTTAAAAAAGATAATATTAAAAAAATTATGTGGGGTGAGAAGAGTCAAGCTTATGTATGTCTTCATTCAGAAAACTGATCTCTGCCATTTCCCTGTGCAGCAATAATTCAGAAGTACTTCTCTGATGAGCATCAAAGTGGTTTTTTATTTGAGTGGAGGGTTGAGGGGGAAATGTATGGAAGATAACTCCCACAATGACCTCCAAAGATTATGCATTGCATACGTCTCCAGGCCTCCCAAGAATTTCTTAGAATGCAAGTACTCTGTACCAGCAAGGATTTCCTTTCTTAGAACGTTGTGTTAAAAGCAGAATATGTAAAACATCATGGTTAGAGAAAGCAAGTAAATGAACTCATGAGGACTTCTTTTATTCTCATTACTTTTGGGGTGTTCACACAACTCAGAGAGATTTGTTAACTCATGAGATTAGCTTCTTGATTGTTTGGTGCACTGGCGCTACTTGAAGTGGGGTCCTCGCCTGGCAGCATTGGGTTCATAGTACAGCTTGTTAGAAATGCAAAGTGAGTCCTATCCTGGACCTAGAGAATCAGGACTTCTGGGCATAGGGCCCAGAGATCTGGATTTTAAGGCGCTTCCAGGAGATTCTGATGCTGATTGTAATTTGACAAGTCTTGTTTTAGAGCAGGAGAGGGTAGTGGTGAAAAGCATGGGTTTGAAAGTTGAGGAGGGCTGGGTTTAAATTCCACTTCTGCCATTAACAAATGTATGATCTTGGACAAATTACTTAACCTGGTTTGTTATGTGTGAAGTGGGATCATAATTCCTACCTAATAGGGTTTCTGTGAATTTCAGACAAAGACATGCACATGAAGAGCTCACCACAATACTCAGTGAAAGTTTCTGAACATGAGGCTTGAGTTTTGGGGGGTCCATATTTGGGCTTTAAGGTTTCCAATACCTGATTGGACCATAGGTGGATAAAAAAGGCCACACTCAGCTGATTGGAGACTCTTACCTGGGAATTTGGAGTAAAAGATACAAGAGTTTCAGTCTTTACTCAGGTTCAACATATGAATGTCAAGGGCAGGTGAATGAGTTGGGGGGTGAAGGGGGGACGGAGTAGGAGGACAGACATCTTCTGCTGTATGCAGAGAGATGGTGATAATGCAGGAGTGTTGAAATGAGAAAAATGTGAAACTAAAGTGCAGAAATGAGGGGAAATGAGAGACTGTATAGTCTCAGAGAGACAGAGAGTAGATGTTTGATTTCTCCACCCAGTCTCTTTGGAGGTCAGACTATAATTAACACCTCTGTGTTCCATAAAATGCTTCCGTATCCTTCTCCTATTACCCCCTTCATGTTTAAGCTAATTTGAGGAGGCATATGTTAATTGTAACAGCAAGTAAACCTTCACTAAGATGATGTACAACCTCAACCTTGTCCCAGCCCAGTGCTGTCACTCTCTAAACTGGCACCTGGCAGCAGGAATAGTCTTAACTGGTACAGTACTCCTGATGCTGCTATCTTCTTGCATCCACATCTTGAAAGTAAAACATCTCTCGCTGACTGCACTAATAATCACAGCATGGGGAATATTTACATGTTCAACACAGCTGCCTGGAAGAATGAAGATGGAGATAAGGTTGTCTCTGGTTCATAGAGAAATCCTCCATAATTCTCACTTATAATAATGAGAGACATTTCCTCCCCAGAGTCTAACAATATCTAAGTGGCAGATAAGTCTGATCATTAGGCTATCTTTTGGTGAATTTCTTTTGCTAGTACCAGGGAGGAAAAAACCTTTTCTTAAAGGTGCAGATCAGAGATGTAACACATACTGACAATGAATCTATCTCCTATATCTGCTTCACCTCCTTCCTAAGGCAACAGACAGCTGGCAAAATAGGGCACTGGGCTGCTAGCTGGGCTTGTTTATGCACGGGGTGGGGTTTTTAGCCAACCTCACAGGTAGGTATTGATTACACCTATAGATTATGCATTGAATGGATGATGGAAAGGAGCTCCTCTCCCTACTCCACCATCTGTAGGCTCCTTGAGAGCAAGGATTCAGACTCTATATTTAGAATCCAGGAGAGTGCCTGGATTATTCAAGGAGACTCTGCATAGAGCTCCTGACATCTGATGTAGTTAATTTTCCCTCTACCTTGCAGGAGCCTGGAATGATATTAACACAATATGACCACTAACCTCTATGGGCCCCACCAAAGAAGTTAAATTGGACATAACAAAGGAAATAAAATGTATAATATCTGTAAGATTCTTCTAAAAATTCTCTTCTTCAGTAATTATGCTTACTTGCTGTTGAATGTTTCCATTAAGAGAAGTTGCCCAAGTGCCTCAAATAAAATCATAGCGTTGTGATTGAATGACAGTGTTTCCCAATATTTCTGCTCTCGATAAAATAATAAAAATGGGGTCAGAGGTTGGGTGGCCTGCTAACCTCTGTGTCCACCAGATTGTCCAAGCACTATCAGGTCAGAGAAGGAGGAATGAAGAGAAGGGGCATTCAAAACAATCACACCTTCATCACAGAGCAGACAATAGTGGCCATAGGATCTCAATGCAGATTTTGTCTTGGAGACATAATAAAAATGTAATTAAAATAATGAAAATATTTGATTAGTGGCTATCTTGTCTATCTTTATTTGTTCTGAAATTGTGTTTAAAAGAATCAAAGTAAGGCTCATCCATGGACTAGAGTCTAGTTTTATTAAATATTAAAACAGTAATTCATTTTCACATTCACTTGTTCTATTTCTTTAGAAAGTTTCTAGTTCAACATCCTCATTACATAGATTAAAAACAAAACAAAAAACAAAACGAAACAAAAACCTTAGGTCAAAGAAGATAAAGCTGCCTTGTCTAAAGTAGCAAATATCAGAGACAGGACCCAAACCTACTCTTCTGTGTCCTCAGGCAATGGTGCCTTCTCCTTGGGCCATAGTTCTACTTCAGGCTGAGCTTTGTTTTGTCCAAGATATGATTGATACAGCTTTTTAAAATCCTGTAAAAAAGATTTTCCAAAAGATTGAAATGTGCATTGAGAGCTATATACTAGGAACTTTCTACATCATGTCTGCATCATTCTCTAGATACAGGTTAAGCTCTGGAACACCAAGTTCCCTTACTTCCAACACAGAAATAGGGACAGGTCCCAAGAAGAAAAGCTGGAGGTGCCCCCAAGGGCCTTGATCATCTTCTGTCAGACTGAAGTTACACCAAAGAAACCATTTTATACCAAGAAGGTGCCTGTTTCTAAACTTTCTAGAAAGTTAAGAATTATATAGTTTGAAATAATTTTGCTTTTGGAAAATGATTTGTCTTATTTTAAACATGCAATATACATTTATTTCACACATTTTCTTTCCTTTCCCTTATCTGAATATTTGGGAACTTGACCCTAACTCTGACTTCATGTGATTCTAGTGGGGAGTCAGTCAGGGGGTCCAGACTGACCACGAGAATTGATCTGATGACAAATAAAGTCTCTCTCTCTCTACCCAGGCATTTGAATCTTGAACAGCCACATCCATGAGGTGGTTGAGGCTAAATGACATGATGGTAGAATCCTGGAGAGACTGCTAATGAGTTCCTACCACCAAGACCACTGTATGCTTGTTCATATCTCCCTCAATGCCAAGTCTTTAGCTCTTCTAATTTATGAGTTGTATGGTATCCTTCTTGTCTGTCTATTTATCTGTTTATTGCTTAACTTAGTGCATTGGACAGCTGTTGCTTGCAATCAAATACCTGCAGTCTTGCCCAACTGCTGAGTAGGGATGTGAGCCTGAGCCAGTTCCTTCTCCTCTATTGGCCTTAATGTTCTTATCTGTATAATGGGCATGATGAATTGTATTGGATGGTTTCTCTACACAAACAAGAAAGGGAGCATGAATAAGATGGTGACCAAATTAAAAAAGGAAGAATCAATATTTTAGGGTATGTGCTAATCCCAGAGGAATATAATGATAAATGAGATTCAGATAAGTGTTAAGACTCTACTCTGTTGTCTTGTGCTTCTAACTTATTTGTAACTAGCATGGAAGACCCAGTATTTCCAAATTTTCCTGAATTAAATAAATAAGTTTATTGTACAGAAATGGTGGGAAGCCACAAAAGAGCTCACAGAGTGAAATACCTGGAGTGTGGATATTTGCTCCAAGCAGGCCCGTGGTCCCTATAGGCCCTCCTGGAATCCCTAGTGGAAGGATGGACACACTAATGCTGGCTTGATGCCACTATCGCCATTGATTCTCTTACCCAAGAGCAGCTCCCACCACACGTCTCAAAGCCTGGAACCTTCACTGATCAATGCTTTGCCTAGCAGGAGCAGCTGTCAGTGGTTTGGCACTGTTTTATTCCTGGCATTGACATTGACACTGATGATGTCTTGCAGGGTTTGAAGCCTCTCACACAGCTGTGTACTCAATCCAAAGTCAGGGAAGAAAGCCACTTTATTTATCCTTTGCTCCCACATTGGTCTTTTTTACTTCTCTTTGGCAGATTCCCAGGGAAAGCCACTGTGGGTATACAGCTGAAAGTAGTAAGATGGATGGAGCTTCCTTTAAAAACAGGGTTTATGGCCCCCAATGACCCCAACCCAAGTCTGGGCCTTCATACATCTTCAGCCTCAAGAGGGAGAATGTATAAGCTTACACCTTCTTTTCTGAATTAATAGGATGACTCAAGGTTTGTGGAACATTATATTTTATGTATCTTATCTCCTTTAAACTCACAAGAACCCACTGAGGTGAGCATTGATACCTTCATTTTTAAGTTGGGGAATCTGAGACTTGGCATCTACAATGAGGCAAAGGTAGAATCCGAATCCAGGCTATCTGACTCTAACCTCTTGGCTTGTCTTAACCACTATACTGTTCTGCCTTTTACTTCTCTCTTTGGTAATGGAAAGGGGGCAAGGAAATATTTAAATAACCAGAGATAAGATTAATAACTGTACTTTTGTTCTCTGTTTGGCATCATTATGTAAGATCCATTACTAACAAACCCTGGGAACATTTTTATCTGGGTTATAGGCATAAACATTAGACTTGGTAGCTGAGATCCTGGTGTGACTATCCCAAGAAATAACAAACATTTCCCTTAGTCTCCTATTTCCTGCTCCTTCAGACATTCGGCTCTCAGTTATCCACAGTAACACAGTGAACTCCAGATGGTTTTACCGTAATACTTAGAGGATTTTTGAAGCCAAATCTCTCTCATCCTCTTTTTCCACTAGGACACAAACTCTATTAATTTTGAACTGTGAAAAAACTAAACTAAAACAGCAAAAAATGCATTTCTGCTAAATCCTACCATGCATTACAAAGTTGAACAAAAAGGTTTTGAGCAACAAATTCTCTGCCAGTCAATTGTACTGGTAGAAAAAAATTCCAATCAGACCCCCAGGCTAGAATAATATGAGTATACAAGTACAATTGGAAAAATCCCTTAAGAGTTATTACCATACTAGTGATTGGGTTTTCTTGCAGCCTTCTATGATGGATCTAATTTTCACATATTATAGTTATTACCACTTAGTAAGCAGCAACTGCCAGTCAGTGTACAGAATTCTGTGAAAATACCACTGTGTTTAAAAGAATAACAAGAGGTAGGCAATAAATGCCTCTAAAAGCCTGGGGAAACTGGGGCATTAGACATTTACCCCAATAAATGGTAAAGTCAGGGCTCAAACCCAAGGAAGTCTGACTTTTAAGCTTATATTTCTAAGCACTGTGCTAGATGACTTCCATTTTTCCAAGAAAGGAAACATTTCTAGTTTTATAAATCATTCTACCTATGGGTTCAATGTCATGCACTTTGCAAATATTCAGAGGAATTCCACCTCCCTCCTCCTACCTATCAGGCAATAGTGGAAATGTATAAAAATATCCAGCCACATTTGTCAAACATGATCTGTTTCTCATGAATGCGGTAGAGACTCAGTAGATTTCCACTGATATCAGCTGAGGAAATAATTCTGCTGCAAACTCACCTTGCACTTAATGTCATTCATTTGTCCTTGTAGGTGATTTAATAGACTTTCTGGGGACCTAAGTGTTCATACTATAAAAGGGCAATATTGAGAGATGTGAGAATGTGCAAGGAAGCTTAGACTTTTTCGAAGTAAGTAGAATCTCTTTATGGCACTGTGAACAGAGTGACTTAATTAACAGGCATAATCTTAGGGACTTCAATTGGACCTCGGGTATGGAGGGCTGTGAACTCTTGAGTAAGCAAGAGGCAGTGCTTCACTAAAAGCTGAGATCTCAGTCAAGTTACTATCCTTCACCTTTTTGTGATATAGAGTGTTTTCTGTCTTTCTTCCCAATGCATCAATGTCGTAGCAGATCCAAAATAAATAGACCCCTAGTGAAGAAACCCAGCAGGGACACTGTCTCCATTTATGACCTAACTGCTTGATATTTGGTCAATTACCTCCTCTCCACAGAATGTAGTTTAGATTTTCCTCCTATGCATTTGCTGAAAGCAAACATAACCACCTCGACATCTGTCATATCAGGAAGACTTTTTTTTTTGTTACTCAAACAGAACAGCTTTTATTAGAGAAAACAGCGATAGTAACAAAAATAAAGCAGAAAACCCATGATGTGCTTCAGCAGTGCTGAGTACCAGCATGGGACTGCCTTAAGTGGCTCTTGGTATGCCATCTTACATCAATGTTTTATTGCCATTGGAGGCTGTGCTGTTAATTGACTCTATTATTCAACTATCAAAAAGTAGCCAAAAAGGGGATTTATGAGACACATTCTGATTATACAAATGTACAATGCTCATTTTGTCTCCAACAGTTTATTATTATTTCTGGTGTCTTCAGAATTTGAAAGCTATCATTAAAATGACCCTAAAGAGACTTCTTGGATAAGCTACAGAGAGCTGAGGGTATGAGGAAACCTGATGAACTAAATTCCAGAAAGTGATAAGGGAGAAGAGAACAAACAGTTATTTCATCTCTGGTAGAATGGTGGGAGGGAGAGGAATCTGTTAAAACATGGATTAAGATAACAAACTATTAATGGCTGGCATGAGAGATTAGAATTCTAAGAAGCTTCAACTATGGAAAGATTCTTCATTCATTCATCAACTCTTTTCCACAGGCTTTAACTGAGTGCTTGAAGGATGGAAGCAGTGCAAGAGAGCTGACTGAGAGTAATTCTTCCAAGGGACTTTCAACAAGTTGCACTTCAGTGGTCCTCCAAGGGCTCAGGGTGGGGCAGAGGGCTGAGAGAAATTCCAGAAGGTACACAGTACTGGAAAGCAAAGAAAACTTCCCAGAGATTCCAAATGCTTGGAGAGGCTGTAAAACAGAGATCCCAGATGACTTACCAATACTCAGATCTCAAGTGTTGATTCAAGAACAACAGATCTTGAATCTCTCAGATTCAAGAATTGAATCTAATGAGAGCTGCCTCAAAGCTAAATATAGGTTAGACTGTCTCAGCTCCCAACATTATTGGTTATACAGAATAAGGAACATATCATTTTTGAGAGACAAATAATGTTTACTTAAATCTCTGTTGGCCTTTTACACACAGTATGTAGGACACAATAAAAAACTGACACTTTTGAATAAGCAAGAGCATGTGACATGTAGTCAAATAAGATATAATAAACAGAGGAAGACTTGGAGATGACCCAAATGTTAATAGTACAAGACAATTTAAAATAATGATAAAAAGAAATGAAAAATCTAGAAGAAATGGTGGACAATGTGAACAGATGAGGAATTTCAGCAGAAACCATTAAAAAGAAATAAAATGAAATGCTAGAAATAAAAATAAATAGATAGAAATGGAAAATTCATTGGATTGATTTAACAGAAGACTGAACACAAGAGATGAAGATATCAGTGAGCTTGAAGACAGGCCAAGACAGAAAGTTTCCAAACTGAAACCCAAAAAGAAAAAGAATGCAAAACACATAAGAAAGCAGCAGCAGTCTGTGAATTGCAATCAAATATTGTCTGCTGTATATGTAACTGGGGTCCCAGAAAAGGCAGAGAGAATAAGACAGAAGAAATATTTGAAGACGGATAAGCAACATCAACCTACAGATCTCAAAAGGAGGGTCAATCAAAAGGAAACCATTACTAGACACAGAGACATCAAACTGTTAAAAAGCAAAGTGAAGAAAAAAATTTAAAAGAAGCAAAGGAAGGAAAAGAAATGTTACATATTAGGGAATAATAATGAGAATTATAGGTAGCTTCTTACCAAAAAAAAAAAAAAAAAAGAAAAGAGGCAAAAGACAATAAAACATCATCTTTAAAGTACGGAAAGAACAAATAGTCAAGCTAGAGTACTATGCTTAGTGAAAATGTCCTTCAAACTGAAGGCAAAGCAAAGACATATAAAAGTAGAGACAATTCATTTTCAGCACATCTGCACTATAAGAATGCTAAGAGAAATTATTTAGGTTGAAAGAAAATGATATCAGCTGGAAGGTTAGCATCTTCAGAAAGGAGTGAAGGGCACTAGAAAGAACTTTTCACTACTTATCTATGTATCTACAATAACACATTTCTTTAAACAATGTTTGGCTGTTTGAAAACAGAAAGAATAACAGTATTTAGTGGGTTTTATAGAATGTGTAGAAGTTAAATATGACAGCAAGCATACAAAGGATATGAGTGGGAAATGAAGCATTCTGTTGTAAGGTATTACTTCATGACGTAGTATGGTAGCATTGAAGGTTAACAGCACTAAGTTAAAAATGAATATTGTGACCTCCAGAGCCATCAATGAAAAAACACATGAACATATAAAACTAAAAATTTTTAATAAGAAATAAAATTCTAACACCACATCTATTTATCCAAAGAAGACAGGAAAAAGACAGACAGACAGACACACACACACACACACACACACACACAGATGGGTCAAATAGAAAAGAAGTCCCAAGGTGGTAGTGCCACCTATATCAACAATTATATAAAATATGAACAGATTCTATTCTTCAATTAAAAGTAAGAGATTATCAGGCAATTTTAAAAATGATGTTTAGAAGAAGCATCATAATATGATGACACAGACAGGTTGAAAATACAAGGCTGGAAAAAGATATGCTATGCAAATACTTGGCATAAGAAAGCTTCAGGGACTACAATATTATCAGATAGAGTCAGCTTTAAGAAAAAGAGTATTATGAGATATAAAGAGGCCAAATTCAAAAAAAAATAATTAAAAAGGTCAACTCATAAAAAAGACATAAACATTCTAAGTTTGTATGGATCCACTTCCAAGCTTTAAAATACACAAAGCAGGGGGGCATGGGTGGCTCAGTTGGTTAAGTGTCTGACTTTAGCTCAGGTCATGATCTCACAGCTTGTGAGTTCAAGCTCCACATTAGGCTCTTTGCTGACAGCTCAGAGTCTGGAGCCTGCTTTGGATTCTGTGTCTCCCTCTCTCTCTGCCCCTCCCCTGCTCACACTCTGTGTCTCCCTTTCTCTCTCTCTCAAAAATAAATACAAAGTAAAATTTTTTAAAGAAATACACAAAGCAAAATTTGACAGAACTAAAGAAAGAAATAGAAACAATTTCTGTTTCATGAATAGAACACATAGACAAAAATAAAGTCCAGTAAGCATAGAGAAAATTTGAACAATTCTATCAACCAACTTTACCCAATAAACATTTATGAAACATTATACCCAACAACTGTAGAATATGCATGCTTTTCAAATGCACATTCACTTAGATAGTCATATGCCGGGTCATAAATCAAATCTCAGTGTATTTAGTAGTATTGAAATTCTTCAATTATAACAGTATTGTTAGAAATTATTAACAATAAGATGTCTAGAAAATCCTGGTGTGTTTGGAAATTAAACAATACCCTTATAAATAATCCATGGATCAGGGGCACCTGGGTGGCTCAGTCAGTTAAGCATCTGACTTCGCATCAGGTCATGATCTCACAGTTTGGGGGTTTAAGCCCCATGCCGGGCTCTGTGCTGACAGCTCAGAGCCTGGAGCCTGCTTCAGATTCTGTGTCTCCCTCTCTCTCTGCCCTCCCCTGCTCACACTCTGTCTCTCTTTGTCTCTTTCTCAGAAATAAATAAACATTTAAAAAATTAAAAAAAATAATCCATGGATCAAAGAGGAAATCTCAAGGATAATTAAAATTTAATTTAATCTCAAGGATAATTAAAATTTAATTGAAGTGAAATAAAATAAAAACAGCAAATTGTGGGATGCAGCAGAAGTAGTGCTTATAGTGGAATATATAGTTTTGGATGCATGTATTCAAAAACAAGAAAGCTCCAACATAAGTTGCATAATTTTCCATCTTAAGAAGCTAGTAAAAGAAACACAAATTAAACCCAAACATAAGTAGGAGGAAGAATCAACTAATCCAATTCCATCATCTTTCAGATGGAGGAACTAATGCCCAAAATTATTAAATAATCCACCAGAGGTCACACAACTAATCAGGAGTGGGACCCAAACTCTTAAAAATTCATTTCCTCCAGATGATCTGCCTCTTCTCATACTTCAGCATTCTGTTCTTCCCATGTTTACTTCCCATGAGATTTGAAATTCTTCCTTTAAAGGCCCTTGTTTCTTATAACGGGCAGCAGAACGCATCCAACCACTTTGGGAGATGAGGAAACTGGGCTTTCCTTTAGCAGTCTGAGTACCAAGTTCACAGGTTCATTTCTGCTGAGGATCTGTCACCCTCCTAAGTTCTGAAACAGAGGTCTTGCTACAGGCCTTAAAACCAGGGTCCGTGTAGGGAAAGCTTCTGTCTTTCATTTCTCTTGATTTCATTCATGGTAAGCCTACTAGTGATCTGGAGTGGACAGCATGAACCATTCCTTCCTTTTCAGACTCAAAAGCTAGCACAGCATCCTAAGCTGTAACTGGAAAATCCATGGACCTAGCACTCCTTCACCTTTCTGCTGAGGGAAGCCCCCTGATTTTCCTTTAAATTGTCCCCCAGATCCACTGAGAGTCCACACTATTTATGCGGCATTAGTTTTAACTCATCTAGCAAGTTACTCAGTCTGACCTATTTGAGCATTACTTTGCCTCCACTCTCACCCCAACCACTGCAATCAGATCAGGAATGGGCACCTAACCCATTAAGACACAATCTGGGTTCTTTTTGCTAGGACTTAATGAATGTTTTTGTGACAAGATAGAGGTGTAGGTCCTCTTTTTTTCTCAATTTAGAAATGTGAAAATGTATGCTTTCAGCCTCCATGGACGATATGTGGAAATATATAAGAATATATTATATATATTTCTTGTATATATTATTTTTTAAAACTGGTTTCTTTATATTGAATTAAAAAAATCACAGTCAAGTAAAAGTGTCCCAGCTGATAAGGAGCCCAAAATGGATGATGTCTTAGGGACATGTGAACTCCTAAACAATACCATTGAACAAGCTCTGTGCCAAGGCTCATGAGTACCCCAACCCAACCCCAGTGGAGTGGGCCTGTGTCACACACTGGATGTGAAGTTGGCCAGGGAGCTGGATTAACCGGATTCTTGCTCTCACAGATTTGAATTAGAAAACTCAAAAAGAGATGAGATGGTTGGTGTTACTGACTGAATGTGTACCCTCAAAATTTGTAATATTGACCCTACCCCAACAATGTGATGTTACTGAGAGGTGGGGGCTTTTGGAGGTAAATAGGGTTAGATGAGGTCGAGGGCAGCTCATCTTCAGCCTTCGCAAATGGGATTAGTGCCCATATAAGAATCACAAGAGAGCTTGCTTCTCTTCTCTTTTTTTTCACCATGTGAGGATGCAGTAAGAGGTTATCCCTCAGCTGTCTGCAAACCAGGAGAGGGTTCTCATCAGACTTCACCATGTGGCTCTCTGATCTCGGACTTCCTGTCTCCTGAACTGTGAGAAATAAATTTCAGCTGTTGTGAAGCTACTCAGTCTATGGTGCTTTTTCAGAGTAGCCCTAACTAAGATTGTTGGCAGTAGGAACTGAAACTTAAAGTATTAGTTTGTTTATTGTTTGTTTTTTAAAGATGAGAATATAAGTTAGATCTAGTCCTCTGAGGTAGAACGAGGGTGCAAGAGTCATCATAACTCTCTATTTGGAAGCAGCTGAGTCCATAAGGAAGCAGAGGTCATGAAATATAGAAAAGATATTCAGAGAAGAGGGAAGGAATAGGGCAAGTCAAGAGTGAGACATGAGCCAAAAATGAGCAAAAATAATAGAAATAGATGTGGTCCATGAGAGACAGAGAAAGATGGGGAGAGAAATAAGGTCTGAGATGATACTAAGTGTCTTTCAAATTTCATTTTTTGCCAGACCCAGCTTGTCTCCAGCAGTTTTTGTTTGGGATTCTGGTAGCAGCTAAGAACATTGGCTTTCTGTAGTCCTGTATTTCCATCTCAGTTCCTGTGCCTCCTAGCTCTGTAACTTTGAGCTAGTTATTTAATTAACTAATAGACCATTGCCTTGCCTATAAAATGGGATAATGATGGCACTGGCTTCCCTGGATTGTTGTAAAGAAAAACTAATCCATGGTAAGGGTCTTAGCATAGTATTTGGCACATGGTAAGTACTCAATAAATGGGAGCTGTTTTCATCCATACTATTATTTTTAAATTACTCATTCAAGTACATGTCGAGATTCTAATATTGGCAGTCTTCTATGCCCTGGGGATGCAGTGGTGAATGAAAACAAAGCCTTGTTCCATGGAAGATAAAACAAAGCAAAGCATCTAATCCATGGAAGTTACATGTTATCTTTCCAGTCTCATTATTCCCCCAAATAGTCTTATGATAGTTCACGACTCACCTTATTTGGATAGTTTTAGTTAAGACTATTCCTTTTCTTAAAAAATACATAACCCAAACTAGCAGCCTGGGAAAGTGGAGATGATGAGAACCTAGGGACATGCCTCCGGATTTAAAATGTCTCCTTTTGAAAATTTTCTCAAATTCTCCATACCCTAATTTGCTCACACGGGAAATAAGCAATGTACATGAAAAATAAAATGGGTCATGGGGATTTTTTGACCTCATTAGAAGGAAAATACTAGCTAGCTTCAAGAATTATAGTTATTTGTCCTTAGCACTATCTGTGTTGTTTTTACCGTCTATGATTGAAATCTCCAAAGTATATGCATTTAAGAAAACTTGTGTAGTATAATAATGGAACTCAAAGTCCAAAAATATTATTTTTGTTAATAACCTTGATTAAGAAGTCAGATATGCAAGGGTTGGCATAAGAGGAGAAAACAGCGCGAGTGAGGCAGGCAGGCAGAGAAATCTGCTCCTTCAGGTACTTGAAATTTGTTATCTTCCTGTCCTTATTTTTGATGAGCTGATCAAAATCCAAAGGTGTGTGTCTGCCAGATCCAGTCATTGAAAAATTGTGACTCAGAGATCTCAAGGTCCAAAAATTGTGCTTATTGTGACCTTTCATCTTGTACTCCATTTCATTAACTTATGTCTGAAAAGAATGATTGAGAAATCAACAGCAAAGTCTAGACTCAATTTCAGCATCAGTCATAATTGTGGAAAATAATGTGCCTGACTGCCCTTGTTTCAAAACTCTGCATCATCCAAGCCTAGTAATGGGCATGTCAGATGCCTAGTTCAGTAAATAGAGGGCAGATGCTGGCACTTCAAGGGAGCAGACAATACCCCAACTCAGTACATTAGAGTGCCTTTTCCCAGTGGAGACGAGCATCAGACATGGGCTTAGAAGAATTCATTTTGATTCTTGATGCGGCCATTTGCTATTTTTGGTTGTGGACAAGTCACATCACCTGCTCAGTCTCTATTCCTCCCCTGCAGGTTGAGGGATGACACCTGTTAGTTGTGGAGTTCAGTGTAAAAAATGAGAATGTAAACATGTCTGGAAAACGGTAATTCCGTAGTTAGTATATGTTGAATGAAATAAGTAATAAACGGATTGCAAAACACTATAAAAAGGGAAGATATTTGGAACAGCTGAGTAATTTCCATAAGAGACTTCAAAAATAGTTCTAAAACAATGTATATTACAGCCATGGTGTTAATTTCTTGTTGGGCTTAATGGAAATTTCCTAACCACTGTGCCTCAATTTCCCATATGAGCAATAGATAAAAATGACAGACCCCAGAGCACCTGGGTGGCTCAGTCGGCTAAGCGTCCAACTTTAGTTCAGGTCATGATCTCACGATTCATGGGTTCGAGCCCCATGTTGAGCTCTGTGCTGACAGCTCAGAGTCTGGAGCCTGCTTCCGATTCTGTGTCTCTCTTTCTCTCTGCCCCTCCCCCGCTCATGCTCTGTCTCTCTCTGTCTCTCAAAAAATAAATAATAAAATAAAACATAAAAAAACAGACCCCAGTCACATTATATATGTGTATGAACACACATACACACACACACATACACACACATACATTATACCCATATAAGTGCTAAATCATTTAAAATTCTTATATTCAATCATTCACTCAGTCATTCAACAAATATTTATTTAACTTCTACTACATGCCCAGCACTGTGCTAGCCACAAAGAACCACAAAAGATAAAGCAAACAACAAAACCCATGTTTTCCCCTTTTGGCATTTACGCTGTAGTGCATTTGAACAACCATGTGTATTTGTAGATCATGTGATGGCTGATGCCTAGAGAAGTACAGGGGTTGTGTTCAATTGCAGCAGGAGCCCTTGCCTACTACATATATTACTAAGAGAGTTCCAGGAACCCAAACCTTTCAGTGCTCTGGCTTTTCTAGGTAAAAGTTAAAACCATCATCAAAGACGAGCAGTCTCCTTGAGCTCAGCTGTCTGCCGTGACTGAGAGTCAGAAGTGACATCTGTCACCACAGATGACACTGGCTGTCAGAAACAATTGCATCTTTAAGAAAGGATGAAGAAAATTCTCCCTCATGCTCCCAAGTGAGTGTGCCAGGTGTAATTGTTATGCAAGAGGGGACTTTTCAAATCAGCAGCTAGAGCCAAGCTCAGAACAGCCTGGAAAGCAGCAGTCTCATCCATCAGGTGGCTGGCAATCTTCTCTTCTGGAAGAATGTATATTCTTCCCCAGTGAGGGAATGCACTTTATTTGTATAGAGTAGTGCACAGATCTTTCTAAAGAAAAGGTGTATATGTAGAATTTTGTTGTTTTGCCTGCCTACAATTTATCAACCCCCATTATTAATAAAAGTACTCCAACTGTCTCTAGGAAATCACTCACCCCTATGCTGTGTGACATGATATGTGGGGGAGCAGGGCACAGACCTAACTCCTGAAGCACTCTATTCTCTTAACCCCGAGTGATTGGTTGAGAAATGGGAATATAGTACAGGCTAAGCTAATATATTAAATCAAAACTAACCCTAGCATTTTACTTTGAAAAACAAAACAAAACAAAACAAGAAATAAGGCATTCCAGGTCTGATTTTGAAAGTGAATGTAAGACTGGACCCACTTGCAGCCGTCCTGTCACCCCATTAGAAGAACATCCAAGGAAGGAGCCTACATAGAGCAAAGAGTTGCCAAGAGAAGTAGAGAAAGAAACTGGATCCCAGGGAAATAATTTCCAAAATGGAACCTAAAGCAGAACCAATCTTTTTTTTATGAATTTGAATTGAATTTTTCATTACTTGAATTTAAGAAAATTATAATGCGTACATATGGTACCTATGTAATAGCTAGTAGGGCAAGTACTTTGGGTTATAGGATGATTTGAATTGTTTTATCCATCCTCTTTTTTTAAATTAGTTTTTAAAGTTTATTTATTTGTTTTGAGAAAGAGAGAGTGAGCAGGGGAGGGGCAGAGAGAGAGGGAGAGAGAAAAATCCCAACCAGGCTCCCTGCTGTCAGTGCAGAGCCCAGTGTGGTGCCTGATCTCACAAAACATGAGATCATGACCTGTGTCAAAACCACGTGTCAGACATCTAACTGACTGAGCCACCCAGGAACCCCTTATCCATCCTCTTTCTACACCAATCATCAATTAGGGGATAGCTGAATTTGTACCCAGAGTTGTAATATTTCACAGCCCAGATACATAACTATTCTATTAGACTTGACTTCCTATCACTTAATGTTGTGAGTCATCCCACCCAAGGACATTTGAATTTTAGAAGATGACACTTGATCAAGAATAACATATCCCAAAGGGATGCATTCTTTTAACAATATTTGCCAGATGATTGAAATGTCTTTCCTTCCTCTCTCCTTATTGTTTATTGTTAAATCAAAATATATCTGAAAAAATAATAAGAGAACCATTATAGAATAGTTTTCCAAATTGTGCTATAGTCAGCATTTCTACCTTCTTCTAGCAAAATACAGTAAAACCTTGGATCACAAGTAACTTGTTCTGTGAGTGTTCCACAAGATGAGCAAACATTTCTAATAAATTTTAACTTGATAAATGAATGATGTCTTGCAATAGGACATACGTGATGCCAAACGTCACATGATCAAAACTGAGCCAAGGGTTTCTCTCTCTCTCTCTCTCTCTCTCTCTCTCTCTCTCTCTCTGTCTCTGGGATCGTAGGTGATTGTCTCCCATACTTGGATGCTCAGTCTCAGGCTGTGATGTTTGACAGAAATCAGTGACCTTTCAGAATGTTGGACGGTGCCCACAACTGGCACTACTATGTTTTGTCACTTAAAGCACCTGTGGACAGTCCTTTGCTTTTCCATACAAGAGTAAGCTTAGGAGTGCTTTGCTTCATTTTTGGTCATTGGATAGGTTCCTTCTTAAAGTTGCACGAAAAGAAAAAGATTCCATTGAACCAACAGGTAGCAGTGATTCCATTAGTGATAGTGTAAATCGTCCTACACAAATAACCCTCCTCTCCATTGTCTCTATCACACCAGCCATGAAGGTTTTCAAAAGCAAGTACAGGTTAATTTGTTTATTTTTCTTTATATTTTGTATTTTCTTTATTATTTTGTATTATATTACAGTATTGTAATCATTTTTGTATGAATATTTTTGGGTTGTGGAATGAATCAGCTGAGTTTCCATTATTCCTTATGGGGACATTTGCTTTGGTATACAAGTGCTTTGGATTATAAACATGTTTCTGGAACAAATTATGCTTGCAAACCCAGGTTTTACTATATTTACAAAAAGATTGAATTTCTGGCATATGGTTTAGGAATCTTATTAGTAAGTGGCCATTAGCCTCTAGTTTAATGTGGATAAGTCCTTTTAAGACAGGTAGTGCTGAAATATGAAGGGCTTGTAGAAACTCCTGACTGTACTTGGACATGATTGGAGCCCTCTATCCTTATGCCACAGTCAAGCAAGCAATCAGTCAGAGTCTTCTGAATGCCCACAATGGATATAGAATTCCAAATTGTTTAAACATATAGGCTTTGAAGTTAGACAGCCTTCTGCTCAAATACCAGCTCAGAAGACTAATAGTAGTGGAAGTTTGGACAAGTTAATTAACCCTCCATAACCTCCATGTTCACATCAGTAAAATGGGCATAATCAGTACCTATTTCATAGTGCTGTTGGGAAGATTAAATGAGACAATATAAGTAAAGAGCTCAGGAACATAAAAAGAGCTCAATCAAATTTAACCATTATTAAACTATACAGATCATGCTTAAAGCCTTCAAGGAGTCCCCAGTCACCAGAGTCACACATTTCATTATGTTTGATTCTTTAGAAAATTAGGAAGGCTCTAAGAACTGACTTCTGTGGCCCCTTTGGTGTGAATCTGAGATCGAACTTTCTCTTCAAACTCAGAGATCTTTCTCTGCATGGAGAAGCTCATTAGCAGGGCTCAGCTACAGTCAGGGAAAGGCCAGTCTCCTCCAATGTTTGGAGTATGAGAAATACCAATACAGGATTCTAAACAATAGTGGTGTGGCTATGAATATATACATACATTAATGAAACAGTGTACTTCAGGCAATGAGGTCCAGTAATGGGGCATTAACTCAAGGTTGAACAATGAGTCTTTCCTTTAATCTTGTCACTGTGCCTTCATAACTACATGATAACCTTAATTGTACATAATCATAAATGACTAAACTTCAGACCTTTCATGAATATGAATTCTAGATATAATGACTCTCTCCCATTCCCAAAGTCCATTTCTTATACCCAGCCAATACTAGGTCTATATTACCAGAAATGGAATTTATGTGTAAAGGAAAAATATCGTAACATCACTAATCAATCATTTATCAGCCAATTATATAAAGCTATGGTGTGAGTGCAAGGAGGCTCAGGATGTTTATTAAGCCCCAGGGAAGAGAGAGAGCTCTGGAGAAGAGATTAATTAACCTGAACAAATTCTTTCCTTTTAAAAGTATGTTATATAGTATTTAAGGTATAGCCCAAGTTATAAAATATACTATGAGGAAAACTCTATACTCATCCCTCCAAATAAGAAACAAAATATTACTAATATAGTCAAAGGTGTCTTTCACTACAGTTTCTTAAAACCAGTCTACTTGATTGTAGAGAAACAATTCAGTCCCTCATAATTACATAATCCATAAAGAGCACATCTTCATTTGAAGGTACCACGGGTTTTGTCCACCATTCTGAGGCCGGAAGGCTTCCTGGGTCTGCAAAGTATGCCCCTCTTCTCCAGAGCTCTCTCTCTCTTCCCTGGGGCTTAATAAACACCCTGAGCCTCCTTCCACTCGCACCACAGAACTGCAGCCTGAAACACTGCAGTGTGGAGTATTGATCCAATGGCAATCTCTCAAGCCAAGCCATATCCTAGTGGGACCTGGCTGAAATGGCAAATCATCAAACAACAGGACTGAACTAGAATTTAGGTGCCATCCGGGTCTGAGCTTTCTCTGTAAATCCCCTAAGCCCCCTTCTGACTTTTCAAAAAGCCTAGTGTATAAGCTACTACTACAAAAACAACTTTGGCCTGGGAGATAACCTGAAAAAGCATATTTTAGGGCTGGATTAGCCATGATCCCCATCTCTGGCTTTTAGGAATGAATATAAGTCATTCGGTATTGAAGTTGCCTGACAACTCCTTAGTCACACTCATGCTTTTATCTCAGCTGGAGGATGAGAAAGGAGTACAGACCTAGGATTCAGGGTGAGTGTTTAAATTAGTATAAATGTAGTGATGTTTGGGATGCCACTGGGCTTTGGTCTTTAGGTCCTGATGGGTGGACGACCATATTTATTGAGAGCCCACTAAGCACATTTTACTTAGTACTATCTGATGTATCAATATGGAAACCAACTTGACAATAAACTATAAAAAAAATAAATAAAATCGCATTCATGTCAAAAAAAAAAAGAAACGGAAAACTTTGTTCATCTTTTTTGTGTTTTTAGCCATGGAGTTTGCAAACCTATTCAGTTGGCATTTAAAAGTGTGCAATATCTGTGAAATCACTTCAACATCTCCATGCCAATGCAAGGAATTTTTATTGTTATCAAAACAGTTTTCATTGGTTTCTGTGTGGCAAACCATTTTTGTTCCTTCGGTGCAAATTTCCTGTAAACAACAATAAGTAGGACCGTGGTCAGATTTGTGAGCCCTGGGGAAGCCATTTCCAAATAAATCTATCTTTTGAAATATAAATTTACATAAAGACAACCTCAAATACAATGATTAAGTGTGCCTATGCCTCGCTGAAAGTCCCTAAGGGCAACATACACGGTTAAGAGAGATTGTATATCTTCTATGAAGATTTGCCTACTAATTAGTTTCTTTTTAGTAAACAACTGTTTCTTATAAAGGTACTTGAGATGATCATACCTCATTAGCATGAAGTATGAGGTATTAGCATTAGCATCAGGTGGTATCCCCTTCAATTTGACACTTGCTCTTTAACACGTATTATGTCTCTGTCTGAGTGCTAGGCACCCCAGGGGATGCAGCTATAAAAAAAAGACACATTCCTCAAAGTCAGGTAAGTTACACTCTAATTGTTACATCCTAAATCAAGAATGCAAATGAGCGCGATTCAGAAAGAGATATCCTGAACTCTATTAGAGATTCAAACAGTGAGGAGAGATCCAGCAGTTGAGAGCTTCGGAAAACCAAAAACCAACAACAACAACAACAAAAGCAATTTAAGTTCGTTTATATGACATAACCTTTACAGGCTGGGTAGGATAATGATAGGGGAGGAGAAAAGGAAAAGGCATTACAATTAGAATGAACAACATGACCAAGATACAGAGATTTAAAGTGTGGGATACTTGTAGGAAAAAAGCAAGTACTCCGTTTTAATTACATCACAAGATATCCACTGGGAAGAGATGGAAAATGACAGCAGCATCAAGAAAACACAGCAGTAATAGAATAATATTGACAGTGACCACAAGAGCTAACATTTATTGAGCTGGCCATTGTCTTGAGGTCTTTTAATAATCATAGAATACGTGAGGAACAAGCATGTTTATAAATGATTTAGATGCATCCTTTCTTGGTTTCAATTTGTTAATAGGAATCAAGAGACTAAAAAAAATACATACATTTAGAACCACTAGTTCCATATAAAGAAATATTTATTCTAAGGGAATGGTCACATAAGTGTAAAGAGATAGATGTGCAAGAATGCTTACTGCAGCACTTGTTTGTAAAATCACAGACTGGGAATCACAATTGCACACCTGTAGACAATTGAGTAAATAACTGTGGGGATATTATCCAGGCACTAAAAATTGTAAAGAATGTGCACTGAACTTCAAAGAACTTTCAAAATATATGGCAGAACGAAACAGAAGATTTGTTGATCAGTCTGTATGGAATAATCCCAACTTGTAAGACACTTATATTTTCTATTTGAGTATTAAACAGATAAAAAGAAAGTCCAGAGGGATATAAACAAAATCCCTAAAACAATTATTTGTGGATATTTTGTCTAAGTTGGATATTTTATTCATCTTTATTTTCTCCTTTTTTCTACCATAATCATGCATCATTTCTATAAGATAACATAAAATAACATTTAAAGTATAAATACAATAATAATACAGAAGGCAAACTTATGCTCTTAAGCAGATAGATCCCACTCTATATGTTTTCCTGGAATCATTGCTTATCTAAATGATCTCAGGGCTTCAGTGGGAGTTTGAATCTCCATCAGAGAGCAAAGGAGAACTTTATCTTAACAGCAGGCAATGTCAGTCCATAGATTGGGTCGATTATGTTGTTTCACGTTCTTGAAATACTGTAGATTCTATAACAGGTGATGGGAAATTCGATGAGGGGGGAAATGGTCACCAAATAATTTTGATGGGATAGTAGAACCAGAAAGGATTTTGAAGGATGTTAGGAGAACCAAAAGACTTTTAGATTGGGTAGAGAACTGGAAACCACAGAAAATAGAATATGTAAGAACCTGAAGAAGCGCATTGTTTCAAAAGGATTAGTTTTATCTCATTCTTACCATGACTGGATGAACTAGATACTGTTATACCAATTTTATTATTTTTTATTTTTAAATGTTTATTTATTTAATTTAAGTTTTAATGTTTATTTAATTTTGAGAGAGAGAGAGAGAGAGAGAGAGAGAGAGGGCGCAAGCAGGGGAGGGGCAGAGAGAGAGGGAGACAGAATCCCAAACAGGCGCTTCACGTCAGCTCAGACCCCGACGTGGGGCTCAAACTTATGAAAACTGAAAGCACAACTCGAGCTGAAATCAAGAGTCAGAAGCTCTTGATTTCAGGTGCCCCTCTGTTATACCAATTTTATAGATTAAAAAACCAAAGCCCAGATTCTATAACTTTCCAAAGATTACCCAGTAAGCCCTGGAACTTGCATATAAGATACATAGGTAGAAATGACAGAATAGAGATTTCATTTCAGCACAGGGAAGAACAAGTATGAAATACTTGTATGTAGTGAGCTACAGACATTTGGAGGCAAACAAGTACAGCTTAGATACCTATTAAGCAATGATTCAGAGGAGACACTACCATAGCTCTTGGTTATACTATTGGAACATAGAGTCCCTTACAATCCTGAGAATTCTGTCATTTAGCCTTCTTGCCAAAAATGAAATTAGGTCTCCTCCTAACATGCAGACAAAAAGAGTTCAGAAACTCCCTTAGGGGCCTGAGATTCTAAGAATTGACAAAAGAACATTTTCTATGTGTTTCTCCTTTATTCCTGCTACTGTAATGTCCTTTCTTTCTTTCTTTTCTCTTTCTTTTTCTTTCTTTCTTTCTTTTTCTTTCTTTTCTTTTCCTTCTTTTCTTTCTTTCTTTCTTTCTTTCTTTCTTTTGTTTTTACTCTCCTTATTGTCCCTTGTTCAAATTGCCTTATTCCATATCTGCTTCCCTTCCTTCCCTCCCACTGTTCTGTCTGATGCTCTATAGGAGACATATCCTAGGATGACTTCATTTTCCCTTTTCAGTACTCTTTGTAGATACTTTCAATCAATATGCAGCAGAAAAAGATGCAGGAAACAGCACACAATGGGAGAAATAAGAGCTCTTTTGTTCACAGAACTCAAAGCCACATTCTGTTATTTTATCTCAGCCAGTGTCCTGGAAGTCATTCTGCATTAGAGCAGGAATAGTGATCAAGGCCTGCTGTGATCTTACAGTTAAAAAAAGACAAAAAGTAACAGAGCAATAAGGAAGCAAGGTGACACACAACCTTCTCTCAGATCTTCTCTATGGAAACAAGAGTTTAGGGTGGTTCTTGCTCCATTCACCCATTCATTTATTTATTCATCATGTCTCAACTGATCATCTTTCATCCATGTAACAGATTCCAAGTAAGAATTGGAAGACCAAAGCTGAACAGAGAGGTTATAGGAGTAAAATCATCCCTAGCAATAAATTAATGGAAAATTTTATTTAATACATAATTTAAATATATGGATAAATAAATTCTCACAAGAAAAATTGACATTTGTGAAATAGTCATAATAAGAATTAATTCATTCCTTCTAACTCTGCAAGGAAAGTCACACAACCCAGAAGTGGAAGGTCCCGGATTGAGATGACATGAATGAGAATGTATCTCTACACTTTAGGAGAATTAAATTTTTTTCACCACTTCCAAAAGATAAATTCCAACAATAATTCTCCATGTTTGATGCCTTCAGAGAGCAGAAAGGCAAGAAGAAGAATAAAGACAGGATGGGACTCAAAGAAAAAGAAGAGCATGAATGGAACATTCCTCATTTTCCTTTTGTTTACCCTTTCCAACATATGCAGGTACATATGTATACATGGCATACATCATGAGCATGACCTCTCCCACTCCTGGCACCTTTTTTTCCCTCTTCCTGGAATATCTTTCCTGATATTCCTATGCCCTGTTAATGGAGGAAAATCTGAATAGAAGCTCTGATTTTCATTGAATCCATACTTAGATTATTCCTGATTGTTTTAGTTCATAGTGACACAATTTTTCTGAGCCAGTATTCTAATAGATTATATTAAATCTATTGCTTCCATTGCAATGACCTTGAAGTTATACACAAACCCAGCTATTTCAACAACCCAATCTTAATAACCTAGAAAATAGAAACCTTGATTTCCATGTCTTCAACTATTTCCTGTTTTATAGCACTTCTGTGCACAGAAAATTTTTAAAAA
Source organism: Cryptoprocta ferox (assembly GCA_028646485.1). Taxonomy (NCBI): domain Eukaryota; kingdom Metazoa; phylum Chordata; class Mammalia; order Carnivora; family Eupleridae; genus Cryptoprocta; species Cryptoprocta ferox. The sequence continues at coordinate 28,542,626 of CM053574.1, read as the reverse complement.
AAGGTCTTCATTGAAAGATATGATTGATAACAGTTGGAAAAAATTGATAGTCGAATGCAAGGGGAAGCCATGTGGCAACTCAATAGAAGTGGCCAAGACATGACATTCTATTAGGACAGTTTCAGCCTTGTTCAATCAAAGCCATTTCCAGGCGGCTCTTGATATGACGGATAGAGCCTCCAATCTGGAGGAAGCTTAAGGGACAGCAGGAATGGGAAACAATCCAAGTCACTGTTGATATCACTGAGCTCTGTCAGATACAGCCTATTAAGTTGTAATGGGGACCGCAGCCTTAGCCAAAGGAGGAACAGCCAAGTAACATGGAGGAGAGACCACCTTATAGCTGATAACATTTCTCACCAGGTGTTTTGTTTTTGTATTTGATTTCAAATTACCCAGAGAATTCCACACTTGGAGGAGTTTTTATATGAGAGTGCAGAAGAAAATATTGATGGCCTAGTCCATAGAAAATGCAGAATTGGATAATAGTTTTCAAATATTAAAAGAATATTTTCTCAATTTTTTTGTGATAATCACAATGTAACAGCTACTGATAAGGCACACTCATCAGCTTAATTTGCATTATTAATATGTTCTCCATAACTTTATTAAATTTTGACAATCCAAAAAACAATAAATCAAGCCCTGATTTTTAGTGTTTGGCAATTCATGGTGTACATACTCCCACAATGTCCTGTTCAAGTGACATCACTGAAGGTAGATAGAGTTTGGAAGAGATAACACTGTAACACAGAGAGACAACAGATGTAATGCAGTCAAGTAATTAGGAAACTAAGTTTTGAGTATTTATTATCTTTGGTTCGATACAATGTATTTAATTATAAATTTATATGTTTTAAATTTTAATAAGAGCTGCATTCCACAACCAGCTTGAAAAATTCCTGAAAATTAAATTCTTAGCTCTTCAAAGCTAGGGCAAGCTGACTTCAGCACAACTATCCCCTCTTGCACTACTTCTATCTCATTATGTTGAGATCATTTTCATCGTAGTGCTTATCAAAATCTAATATTAGAGGATCTACTGTATATTTTATTGTCTGTTTCCCATACATCTATGGAACAGATACTCATGAGAGGAGCAACCTTGCCATTTTTCACTGTGTTATACCCCCAGCACCTGGACCAGTGCTGGCACTGTGGTATAAACTCAATAGATATCTACCAGAGGCTGAACGAATTCAGAATATAAAATACTTGCCAATTAATCTGCAAAAGAAAAATAAACTATGGGGCATCTGGGTGGCTCAGTCAGTTGAGCGTCCAACTTCAGCTCGGTTCATGATCTCATGGTTTGTGAGTTTGAGCCCCACATCAGTCTCTGTGCTGACAGCTCAGACCCTGGAGCCTGCTTCAGATTCTGTGTCTCCCTCTCTCTCTGCCCCTCCCCTGCTCCTTCTCTCCCCCCACCCTGTCTCAAAAATAAATAAACATCAAAAATTTTTAAAAAAAGAAAAAGAAACTAGTAGAACCTGGTCTAAGGCAATAATAAGCATTTCAGATGAAAAAATTCATAAGACCAAGACACAAAGATAATCATCCTCAGCTGAAATTAAGAAAATATCTTTATTACAATTATTATTCACCCTGTTCCTACCCTGCCCTCATCTGGGGACTGTTTCTCACCATACCTCCCCATTTGAAGATGAAGCTAATTTTGAAAGAGTAACCCTCAAATGTAGGTGTCCATAAGAGAGTCTGACTCAGGAGGCCTGTGACTGTATTCTTTAATAACTACCTTAGATGGCATTGGCATCTTAGGTGATATTGGCAATTCAAGGATTTCTCTTTGACACACACAATTAACTAGGATAGCGTTCTTAACCCTGGCTGAGCATAAGCATTAACTGGGGCAGGCTAGGGAAAAGGGGGACCTGGGAAGATATTAAGAATAGAGACGTTTGACTACTATTGCTTCTCCTTATGTACATTAATTGAAGCTTTTTTTCCAGAGCTTTTTAGGGATTAATTTTTTTCATGTAATTCTTGGCTGCCCGGTGAAACCTAAGGTCCAGCATGTAGCCAGTCTAACATATAAGAGAACAGTCCTAGTTAGCAACACTTTCTGTTTTATCTCCATAAGCATAAATTACTTAAGATTGAGTTTATGGAGCTGGAGAATTATAAAAACTTGTGTCTTAAAAATATGTTTCAGGGGTACCTGGCTGGCTCAGTCAGTACAGCATACATCTCTTGATCTCAGGGTGGTGAGTTCAAGCTATACATTGGGCATAGAGCCATGATCTGATCTTTTCTACTGTCTCTTTCAAAATACGTTTACACATTTAACAGACAAAAATGTCTTTGGCTTTGTACAGTTAGTTGACTGTGGGTATTGTAAGCATGGACTGCTAGCTGCCCCTAGCCAGCCATGTGACTTGGAACAGATTCTCTAACCTCTCATGCCTCAGTTTCCCCACAGGGGTTGTTGTGAGGATTAAGTGACTCTATACATGTGAAGTCCTTAGAACAATACTTGGAAGGTCATGAGTCCTCTGTTAGTATTGCTGTTATATTATTAACCAGCAGGATAGCTATTGCTCCAGGATTGTATACGCTTAGAGGAGAGGGAAAGACCAATACTGAAAAAGAAAAACCAACTGATGATTTTAAAAATTGCACCCATCCATATCCGCATCTGTACTAGCTAGCTGTTGCTAGCTTCATAATAACTGCAATTTAGCCTTTACATAAATCATATGATGTGTTCTGTTGGTTCTCACTAACTCTGCAAAATAATAAGATCCTCTTCAAGACTTCCAATGAGATGAACTTCAGGTGATTTTTTATTATTCGGGAACCAGTTGAGAAAATTTCAAGTGGCAGCCAGCACCATCTTTCAAATGACTTCTCAGAAATAGGGGGAATTATACCAGTTTCACTTCAAATCATTCACCAGGGAAGTGAAGCGAATTCTAAAAGGGAACTAGGTCACCGGGAGAAAAATTCTAAAGGCCATTTATATGGCACTGCTATCATGATCCTGGAGACAGCTGACCAAACTGTCCCAAATTACCCCCAAAGCTATGAGGTTGTTGATAATTCAGTTTACAAAGTAAAATAGCAATATGTTTTATTCTAAATAATATTATGTGGCTTCACATAGGTTTTGTTGTTTATAAAAATGAGATCACATTGTATTTCTGCCACGTGGATTTTTTTTTATCCAGAATTATATTTTTGAGATTCATCCTTGTCGATTCATATATCTGTAGTTTGTTTCATTCATGCCTGTTTTGCCTTGGAATGAATTGGCTGAAATGTATTGGTTATCTTATTTTTGGTGGACGTTTGGGGTTTGTCTAATTCTTTGTTATTACAAGCAATAGTGGTATAATCTTTCTTGTATATACACATGTGTTGAAATTGTAAAGAAAGCAAGAGAATGATAAACACAAGATTTAGGATAGTGGTTCCTCTCAGAGGTAAGAAAAGGCGATGAGCATTAGAAAGAGAGTTGCAGGACCATCAAAGTTATGATAACATTCTACTTTCTTAAGGTGGGACTGTAAATAGAGTTCGTGTTTGTGTGTGTGTGTGTGTGTGTGTGTGTGTGTGTGTACATATATACATACATATATACAGATCCATACATTTTATTATGTATATGAATATATACATAGAAGATTCTCATGAACATAAGTCTGGGCACCATTCTAGAGGGTTTCTATCAACTATGGCACTATTGGAAATTAATTTCCTTTCATGGTATATAGGGAAATTAGCTTCCTTTTATCCAAAGGAAGAAATAAGCAAGCCATTGTGAATTTCCAGAGGCCCTCCTTTCCTCCATTTTTTCCTGTTTTCTTGCTTTATTCTCTCTCAAGAATACCATCATATTCCTTTCATTCCTTCCTTTTGGGATTGCATCAGTACAGCCCATTACTCCCTCCCTGGGCACCCTGAGAAAAAACAGCAGCAGCGCAAATGATTAAGAGAAGAAACTTTAACCAGGTTGCTTAGGGAAAGGTCTTCTGAGCCTTTGAGAGAGCAATGCAGGACATCTCTGCCAACTACTCCTTTCTCAGGTTCCTTTGGGTGCATTTATCCAGAATTTCAGCTGTTGCCCTGCCCAGAGTATCTTGGTCGGTCAAGAACATTCTAAGTCTAGCCAGACTGCTCACAGAAGAGGTTTGTGTTTTTTGTTTTTTGTTTACTTTTTCATTACCTGTGAGCCTCATGGGTGGCACAGCGCCAGCTGTAATGGTGCCCACACCAAACCCATGCAGGCAGAGATAAATGGACCTGGCCACCTGCTTCGTAATTGAGTCGGTTGCAGAAGACAAACCACAGAGCAAGAAGGCTTACCTTACCTGGACTTAGTCAGAATTTTCTCTCTCCAAGTCATATACTCTGACCAACACCAGTATTTCTATCTGGTTTCCAGATGAAAAAAGTTGAGTCATAAAAAGGGTAAGAAACTTATCCAGGGTCATTATAAATGGAAGTGATAGATCATTTAAAATATCAGTGAATTCAACATCACTCATTACAGAGAAATACAAACCCAAACCACAATGAGATACCACCTCACACTGGTCAGAGTGGCTAAAATGAACAACTCAGGAAAAAACCGATGTTGGCGAGGATATGGAGAAAGAGGAACTCTCTTGTACCGTTGGTAGGAATGCAAACTGGTGCACCTACTCTAGAAAACAGTATGGAGGTTCCTCAAAACCTCCAAAATTTATTTTAAATAAATTTTATTTATTTAAAAATAAAACTACCCTATGACCCAGCAATTGCACTACTAAGAATTTATCCAAAGAATAAAAAAATCCTGATTTGAAGGGGGCATATGCACCCCAATGTTTATAGCAGCACTATCAACAATAGTCAAATTATGGAAAGAGCCCAAATGTCCATCAACTGGTGATTACATTAAGAAGACATGATGGGTGTACACACACACACACACACACACACACACACACACACACACACTGGAATAGTACTCAGCAATGAAAAATAATGAAATCTCGCCATTTGCAAAAATGTGGACAGAACTGGAGGGTATTATACTAAGCAAAATAAGTCAAAGAAAGACAGACATCACAAGATATCACATGATTTCACTCATATGTAGAATTTGAGAAACTTAACAAATGAACATACGGAAAGGGAAGGAAAAATAAAAACAGAGAGGGATGCAAATCATAAGAGACTCTTAAATACAAAGAAGAAACTGAGGGTTAATGGTGGTGGGGAAAATCGGTGATGGGCATTAAGGCACTTGTTAGGATGAGCACTGGGTGTCGTATTTAAGTGATGGATCACTGGATTCTACTCCTAAAGTCAAGACTACACTGTTTGTTAAGTAACTTGAGAATAATAATAATAAAAAAATACCAGTGAATTAGCACAAGGAGTTTAGTACCTGGAAATGTGAGCCAAAGAATGAAATGTAAGAAGCATCTAATCTGGCACCTTTATTAAATTAATTAATTAGTTAATTTTTCTTTTTTTAACTGGCATATAGTTAACACACATTGTTACATTACTTTCAGGTATATAGCACATGATTCAACAATACTATATGTTACACTATGCTCACCAAAAGTGGCACCTTTTTTTTTCCCAATGATGTGGAAAGTGCAGTCTAAACAGGGTAAGAATATTATCCCAGATCACATAAAAACAGGAACTCTAGTCTGAAGAGCCATCACTTTTTTCCACTAGACCACTGACTCTTGAAGCTGGTTGCATATTAAAATTACCAGAGGGAGCTTAAATCAAAACAGGCAAAAATATAAGGACACAGGTTCTCAGGACCAAGTATGAAGCGAGGTCCAGGACTCTGTGTTTTTGTTTTTGTTTTGATTTTTGATTTTTGTTTTTTGTTTTTATTTGAAAGCTACCTGGATGAGCCTAACATGAAGCCTAGGCTGAGAACCACCAAACAATATAGTAGTGGTTCTCAAGCAAATCACTCCACTCTAAGTCCTACCCTCAGAGTTTCCCATTCAATACTTTTGGGATGGGGCCCAAGAATTTACATTTCTAACAGGTTACCAAGTGATGCTGATGCAGCTGGTCTTGGAACAACACTTTGAGAACCACGCACTGGGTGGGGATATATTTGTTGGGAAAGTTGGTCTCGCGAGCACAGTCTTTCAAGCCCGATCAGGCTGCATAAGAATGGACCTTGGGCCTGGAACACAAAGAGGAAAGATGCCACACAGCCTGTGTCTGCCTTATCAGTGTGTGTGGGAATATCTTTCCTTCTTTCAGGCTCAGTGAGCACTCTTTTGTCTCTGTTTAAAGTATGTGCATCTTATGGCACCTGTCCTCACTGCTATATCTGTCCTCCACAGGGAAGGGCAGGGTTCCTTTCACTCTGACAAAAGGGGTGCACATAAGTAAATGGCCCTGTGTTGACTACCTGGAGAGGCTCCCCTCTGGCCACGTGGGACCATGGTCAACTACTGAAGCTGCTCTTGCTCTGTCTCTTCTCCATGTGGATAGAGCCTTATTCCATCCAGGACGTGACTGCATTGTATTTTCCTTGGTGACTCTGATATCAAGATGCAATGAGCAGAAGTGTGTAGAGTCCTCCCTGGGATTGGTAACAAGTACTGTACACCCTTGGGATTGATCACCAGTGCATGGTACTCTGCTCAACAGTAATAGTACCTAATGCTTAAGACTGCCTGGATTAAAAATCCTAATTATGCCACTTACTAGCTGGTAGAAGGTGGATAAATTACTTATCCTGTAGAGTGATGATTATTAACTAGAGTGTGGGGTTTATTCTCCCTCACATGTACTGGGAGACGTTTGGTAGTATTTGGAGACATTTTTGGTTTTCACAACTGACAGCCTGTTTCAATGGCATCTAGTGAGTAGAGTCCAGGGATGCTACTAAACATCCTACAGTGACCAGAATATACCCCCCTACCAAAGAGTTATCCAGCTCAAAATGTCAATAGTACCAGGGTTGAGAAGCCCTGCTCTATATATCTTTAGTTTTCTCACCTGTAAAATGAAGATTATGATGTATATGCCTAGGAAAGTTAGTGTGAAGATTAAGTAAAATATGGCATTTAAAGAAATTGGCATGGTACCTAGCATAGAGAAATCACCACCCCTCACTCCTTGCCACTGGATGTAACAGCTTATTAAGAACCAGGCAGTTACCTAAATGCTTTACATATATTAACTCATTCAATAATTTTAGTAACAAATTATGAGGAAGGTATTATGTTATTCCCATTTTGTAGATGAGAAGGCTGAGAACCAAAGAAGGTTATTAATGTGCCCACAATCACACAGCTAATAAGTAGAGACTTGTACCCAAGAGTGAAACTCGATGTTATGATCATAGTCACAAAACCAGATGGCCTTCAGTAATAAGTCACTGACCAAACCAAATGATGGCCAAATTAGCCTTTTGTTGAAGCACATCTCAGTTTTTCTAACACATTAGGCATCTTTCTGTCAGAAAATAGAGCAGCTCCAATGTTGAGTAAATTTCCCTGTAATACTAACACTGGAGAAATTTAACAATATTGTAAGCTGTTGGATCACCATCTCATAGGCCTTTAGGTCAGAGCCATGATTCAGTTGACCAGATGTCTCCAGCAGTTGACGCAGAGAAGGTGCTTGCATAAATGTTTGTTGACTGAATCAATATTTGCTGAGTTCAGGTAGAGAAGTACTCAAAGGTCTAGCTCCTACAGTGTTTTGCTTGTTTGTGGTCATAAAGCTACATCTGCCACCCAGATCCCTAGATTTTTCCCAGATGTTTGGTGGACACTTATCTGGGGTTGGTTGGCTTCACTGTGAGTAAACATGTGCTGTGGCTTCTTTTGTGCAGAGTAATGGTTTCACAGGATAGCGTTTCACAGATAAAATGCAGTATTGATTATTCTATTTTAGGATTCGGTACAGAGATATTGGAGCAAGAATTGGTGAAATGCAACTCCAGGGAGAAATAATTCAGTTTCTCATGGAAATATTGTTTCTAAATTTGCTTCTGAAGACAACATAGGGAAATCAAATGTGTGAGTCAGGCAACATTGTAACACCATTAGCTCTAAACTATTTAAATGACAAATAAGGTTATAAAGACAGGGTTAAATCTGAGACACTCACTCTATCAGGGGAGGCTTTAGATGTGTGCCAGCCTCACGACAGAGACAGGCAGATGGTAATTAATAGCATTTTCCCATGAGGTGGGAATAAAATGAAAAAGATTTGTAAGTGCTTACTTCTTTACCCACAGAGAGGTGGTAAATAAGAATACCATTAATCTAATATTTCAAAAAGCTGAAAAGAAGTATGTTTTCAGATAGCAGAAATGTCAAAATTTTACTTTAATCGTTTATAAAATTTAAAAAAATCTGTGATCCATTTTCTCTACCATCTTATAAAAACACAGCATTTTTATGCGGAGTTGGGGCTTAAATAATGATAATTAGTTACAAGACTGTGTATAACAAAATAATACTCTTCAGCATTACTTCTTTGTTCCCCCTAAACTTAAACTAAATGGCTCTAGCCTGCTGTTCTTTGAGTACATCTATCTTTGCTGTTCCTCACAGTAACTTTTTCTGATGCTTATGATCTTATTTCTGGTGGTCTTTCCTTCTATTCTTTTTTTTTTACTTTTTAAAATTTTTATTTATTTTTTTAAATTTAGGTTTTTAGTTTACATCCAAGTTAGTTAGCATATAGTGCAACAATGATTTCAGGAGTAGATTCCTTAATGCCCCTTACCCATGTAGCCTGTTTCCCCTCCCACAACCCCTCCAGTAACCCTCTGTTTGTTCTCCATATTTAAGAGTCTCTTATGTTTTGTCCCCCACCCTGTTTTTATATTATTTTTGCTTCCCTTATGTTCATCTGTTTTGTATCTTAAAGTCCTCATATGAGTGAAGTCATATGATATTTGTCTTTCTCTGAATGACTAATTTCACTTAGCATAGTACCCTCTGGTTTCATCCACATAGTTGCAAATGGCAAGATTTCATTCTTTTTGATCACCGAGTAATACTCCATTGCATATGTATACCACATCTTCCTTATCCATTCATCCAGTGTTGGACATTTGGGCTCTTTCCATAATTTGGCTATCGACTATTGTTGATAGCACTGCTATAAACATTGGGGTGCATGTGCCCCTTTGAAACAGCATACCTGTATCCCTTGGATATATACCTAGTAGTGCAATTGCTGGGTCATAGGGTAGGCTTCTTCCCTCAGTTGAAGTCTGGGAAGCCAGGTGACTAAGCTTGTTAGAATGGTTTTGAACATATGAATAAGCAGGTTCTGAATGAAATAGTGGAGGCTTATCTTCTAAGAGAAAGAATTACATCATCTTGATGACTTGTACTTTCCTTCTTAAGAGTTCTTAGGCCCTAGAATAATGTGATCAAATCAACATTCGATTAGTGTAGTTTTACTGTATTTTGTAAATAAAATTAATCTCATCATCTACCCTTAAAAGAATAAAATATCTAGGTCAAATTAATTATGCTTCTGAGTTTTACATTTGGCATCAAATTATAACCACAGAATAAGGCTGATATTCTTATTCCATGTTTTCAAATAATAAAATGATTGCTCAAATGGTTTGCTGATTTTCCAAGAGCAAGCAAAGAGTTAGACTCAAACTTGGCTGTGTAGATGACTGAAACTGAGGCCTCGTCCCTGGTGAATTATATCAGAATCTCTAAACAGTTTAGTCTAAGCATCAGCATTTTTTAAAAGCTGAATAGGTGCCATTTTCAATAGCCTCAACATATACCAAATAGCAAAGAATAAATCTAACAAAGATGTGCAAGACTATTTACTACTGAAAACTATAAAATGCTATACAAGAAACCTTAAGTAAATATATCATGTACATGAGTAGGAAGAAGACAATATTCTAAAGTTGTCAATTCTAACCCGATCAATTCAATGCAATCAGAATCCCAGCAGGTTTGTTTTGGTAGAAATTGACATATTAATGCTAACAAGTCACATGAAACCAAGAGTATCTTTTTTTAAGTTTTATTTTTATTATTTATTTTTGAGAGAGAGACAGAGCGTGAGTGGGGAAGGGAGAGAGAGAGAGAGAGAGAGAGAGAGAGAGAGAGATGGAGACACAGAACCCAAAGAAGGCTTCAGGCTCTGAGCTGTCAGCACAGAGCCTGACATGGGCCTGGAACCCAGGAACTGGGAGATCATGACCTGAGCCAAAGTTAGACGCTCAACTGACTGAGCCACCAAGGTGCCCGAAGAGTATCTTTTTTTTTTTTTAATGTTTATTTTTGAGAGACAGAGAGACAGAGAATGAGTAGGGAAGGGGCAGAGAGAGAGACACACACACACACAGAATCCAAAGCAGGCTCCAGGCCCTGAGCTGTCAGCACAGAGCCCAACGTGGGGCTCAAACTCACAAACCGCAAGATCATGACCTGAGCTGAAGTCGGCTGCTTAACCAAGTGAGCCACTCAGATGCCCCGTGAAGAGTATCTTGAAGAGGAATAAATCTGTAGGACTTAAACTCAGATAGCAAGACCTATTATGAACCTATAATAGTTAAGTCAGTGTGATATTGGTACAAGGATACCCAAATAGAAAGAACAGGAAAAAGAGTCCAGAAACAGACCCAGACATATATACTCACCTGATTTATGACAAAGAAAGACTGTTATGATTGGGAAAAGTAAATGAAGCTGGGTCAATTGAACACCCAAATAGAAATATATATATATATATATATATATATCTTGACTCCAACCTCACACTGTGTGCAAATGCTAATCCCAAGAGGATTGCACACCTAAATGAAGAAAATAGAATAGTACAACTTTCAGAAGAAAAAAAGTAAGAAAAATATATCTATGAACATAGAACAAGTAAAAATTTCATGACTTGACATTAAAAACACTATAAATAAAAATCTGATAAATCAGGCTATATTAAAATTAAGAACTTCTGTCCATAAAAACAAAACATTAAGAAGATTTAAAAGAAAGCCCTCTAGTGGGGAAGATATTTACAATACACAAATCCAACAGAACTTCATATCCAGAATGTATTAAGAACTCCCACAAATCCAAAAGAATAAGACAAAATCCAATAGGAAATTGGGCATAAGACTAGAGTAATAACTTTAACACAGCAGTTATTTAAATGATCAATAAGTATAGGAAAAAGTATTCTATTAATTATCAGAGAAATGAACATTAAAACCACAAAGCAGTATGATTATATATGCACCAAAATGGTGAAAATGACAGACACTCAATACAAGTATAGACGAAAATATGGAGGAACTAGAACTCTTACACACTACAGATGGACATGCGCAACAGCATGACTTCTTTGGAAAAGTGCTTGGCAGTATCTCCTAAAGGCATAGAAGGAGCTTCTGAGATGCTAATAGGGTTCCATTTCTTGATTGAGCTGTATGCTAATGATGTGGACACTTCTCTTTGTGCATGTAATATTCAGTAAAAATTAATACAAATGGAAGTCTCTCTGTATGATTCTATGTAGCCAGAGTTGAAAACCACCTGTCTAGACTTCATATTAGGTTTCCTCCCTCTCTTTCTTCCTTCCCTCCCCAACCCACCTACCCAAGCCTTCCTGCAAAGTGTCAAGTGCTCTGGGTACAAAAGATACAAAAAGGAAGAAGCCATCATCCTTGCCTTCAGGAAGTTAAATGTTTTCTCATTTATTAACTTCAGGCTACCACCTGACAATAAGACTCACCTGTGTACACTGCAGTTGTTGAAAGGTAAAGTTGATATTAATTACAGCTGGAACAAATATCCTCATGACCTTCCCGAATAATTATAGTACTAATGCTCAGGACATGACCACATCATGGGCAGAGTCAACTGCAACAGATAATAATTATGTAGGATTGCATTGGGTACCATTTGACCCCAGGTGTCACAGAGTGTGTATAATAATGAACTGAGTTACTGCCACCCACAAGATGTTTCCATTGTAACTGGCATAGGGATCATTCCCATGCCCGGTGGGATGGTCCTATTCCTAGGCAACACCACATGATTCCCTGAGCATAAATATTGATAATCCTCATTTTCTTGATCTGTCTTTTGCAAGCAGTGTGTGAAAATTAGACTCCCAGCTCTTCTATTTCTTATTTCTTCCACCTTTCTCCACACTCTTACTCTGAAACAAACAAACAAAATAATAAGCAATGTTTCTGCAGAATCTAGTCTTTGCATTTTCAGAATACTTCTCCATGTGCAAATCTTTGTCCTCAGGTGCTTCCAATAACCAAGGCACCAGATGACCTAGAAAGTCAAAGCCAATCATCTTTATCTTTCACAGCACACTCTGTCTTTTAAGAACGTGGTCATTGATTATTTGACCATGGTCATTATGCCAAGGTTTGCCTTCATAAACAAACAAAAGATGACCTACCCTTGGCCTGAATCCTGCCTTTAGTCTACATTCTCTCTGACTGCTGTAACCAGAAAATCTAAATAGTCAGGTGGAAAAGGGTTCTGACAAGTTACCAATGACTTCACCCTTGGGCACAAATCATTTCCTGCCTATACCCTCCCCCTAACCTACATAAATGATAATAACACTTATAATGTTTCCAGGAAAGGGGTTCTCATTATTTCACTGATTACGACTTCCCCATTCAGGTCTCAGACTATATGTTACTTTCCAAGGCAGCCTGCCCTTACCCTTCCAGAATAGTTTAGGTCTCCATATTATTAACTTTCACAGATTCATATAGTTTTCTTTATAGCACTTAGTCCCCTTGAAACTAATTCATATTTCTAATTATTTATCTTATTCACTGATGTGTCTCCAGCAGCTTGCACAATGCCCGGCTCATAGTTAGATGCACTGTAAATATTGTATGAATGAGTGAGTGAGTAAATGAGTGAATGAATAAGAGCCTCCTGAAGAACCTATGCTTTTTTTTCCCCAAGGCTGGAAGAGGTTTTTTTTTTAATTCTCTAAGATTATTTTCTCTTGTTCTAAAGTACATTATCATTTCCTCTGTCCTCAGTAGAGATGAATGGCAAACAGGTGGCTAGCAGCTCCCATGTCAGAGACCTTCGTATAATCATAAATCATGACAAAGATACTTATTCTAAAGTTTTTATGTCTTGGTAATTTTCTCTGACATCTTTTCTCTGAAATCTCTTTCTCTGAAAGAGCTAGGTCATGATGTCCAACTCCAAAAGAAAAACAAAAGGAAGAATTTGGAATAAAGTCATCTATATCCTTTTGGTTCACATTAGATTAGTACTTGTGACCCTGATGTGCTGAGATTTTTTTTGAGATCTTGACTAAGACCTTCCAACTTTCTAACCTTGGATCTCTCCACAAATTATGAAACTGGATGGGATCAAACACAGGGTACCCTACATGTATATATCTTTTTATCTTTGTTCATCTATTTAGCATATATCGTTAAGGGCATAGAATGTGCTTAGCCTTCTGCTAGGCACTAGAGACCCAGCAGGGATGGAGAGAAACTGCTTTCAAGGTCCAGTCAGGACTAGAGAGAAGGGGCGGTTAGGGAAGTCTTTTTGGGATAGCGGTTGCCTAGATCAGTGATTTAGCATCTATCCCAATCAACTGAAAGTGATTTAGCATCTATCCCAATCTGTTAAACACAGATTGCAGGAGCACACCCATATTTTCTGATTGTCTAGGGGGACCCAATTTTCCATATATTTTTTTAATTTTTTAATATTTATTTATTAGTGAGAGACAGAGAGAGACAGAGTGTGAGCATGGGAGGGGCAGAGAGAGGGGGAGACACAGAATCTGAAGCAGGCTCCAGGGTCTGAGCTGTCAGCACAGAGTCCGACGTGGGGCTCAAACACATAAACCACGAGATCATGACCTGAGCTGAAGTCGGACGCTTAACTGAGCCACTCAGTCACCCCAAGATTCCATATTTTTAACAAGTTCCCAGGTAATGCTCATGCTACTGATCCGGGGACCACACTTTTGGGGCCACTGATTTGGATGAAATGGAATATCAAGTTAGAACATAGTTAGACTTAATATTTTCTGGACAGATACATGAATGGATGGATCAATAAGCCAATCATTTGAATTCCATCACTACCTCAATAGCACAAAACCCCAGTAAAAGGAGGCCACAGAGATAGACTTTACAGTGGCTTATTTATTGGAGAGTAATGAAAGAGTCTGCCCCTTCTCTCCCTGTGGTCCCTAGCATGACTCATCACTAACAAATGGTATGGCTGGAATTAATCAGGCTGCTTTTCCTATTTATGTCTTGCTCTATCTGGAGTTGCAATGGGCATTGCCTCCTCTGGAGAGTAATTTGGGCTGACTCATTTCCCAAGTCCCTGATAGAAAGGTCAGCATGACTCCAGTTTACAGCTGAAGGCATATCAGGAGCTATCGATCATGAGTTGCACATCAGAGAGATTAGCCACCTTCGTTTGTGTTCCTTCTTGGCTGCCCTGCCAAGAATCCAGCAGGTCAGTTGAATTAAAGGTTACAAACTCACATTGGTATATGTCTGTGGATGGAATATGCAGTCAGCAGCATAGAAAATTACACGAGTCTAGTAGAGAGTGCATAAGCTCTGTTTGCATCCACACATAGGTGGGTGTAAGTCCCGATCCTGTCACCTAAGACTTAGATGATCAACACCCTTGATCCTCAATCTTCCTCTCTAAAACAGGCATAATGATAATAATGAACTCATGAGATTGTTGCACATGATGTACTTAACGTGTTTAGTACAATACTAACCTTCTATTAGCCATTCAACACATTTTAGCTAGCACTGTTACTCATTATCTTCTCAAACTGTCTTCATCTATTCATGCTTTTATACATTATTTTTTGTAAATAATAAACTTAGATTTGGCTTGTACCCTTCGATTGCCTTTAGACTGGGTCTAGAGGAAAAATTTCACTGCTGGATTTTCAGTTCTGAGCCAGAGAACGGGGTGATTCATGTACAGCTAACTTCTTTTTGCCACACAGTGTAAAGATTTCTGCTCTGGGCCAGGACTCATTCCCTGATAAAGGTGCCAAGAAAAAAAGCTGCAGAAGATGATCACTGTCTTCCTTATAATCAACTTTAAAAGGTAAAGGTACAATGCTTCCAGTTTCCCTCCCCCTGTCCCCAAATCTTTTCCTGAATCTAGCAGTATTCCCTAGGATTTGAACAACTAAATGAATAATGTTCCTAATCAGCCTGGGGGTCAAACACCTCTGGTTTCCAGTCCTGGTTCCACCACTATAAGCTGGGTGATCTTGGAAAAGCTACTTAAAGCTCTGTCTGTCTCTGTTTTTATTGTTCTTAATGTAATAATATTACTAATGATTATTGTTAAGATTAAATTAATCTATTTTCCAGTACTTGAAAAATACCCTGTGCTCCATGAATGTTGGGTATGTGAACTCTTAGCATCTTATCCTGTTGTGTGACTCTCATTTTAATATTTCTGGATTTGTTGAAGGAGTCCATGCCCTTCAGGATTGGAATGGTTTCAATTATATCCCCTTTCAACCTCCTCTTTTTAATATAAAAGCTCTAATCCTTTTAGAGAGCCCACATCTCTTTCATCCCTTTGAATGTTATACTCGCCTGGCAATTTCTCGTGGAGCTACTTCTTCAGTCTTGCTGGCAACACTAAATAAGGCCTTTCTAAGGTAGGCCTTTCATCTACCCTGCCAAATGCAGGGCCTTGTCCATAATATGCACTCGATATATATTTGTTGAATAGATGAATGAATACATGCAGCCAAGACACATTCAAAAGTAATCGTGGCATTAAGCTAAAAATAAGGCAGCTTTGTTTCTCTGTAGACATGCAATGGGGCTAAATTACTACATCCCCTTCAAAGAATTATTCCAAATCAGTCACTCATAAGGAATTGTACAAAGCCCTTATTAATCATAATGCTATGATAAAACACAAGGGTGGGAAAGGGGACTGTCTCCTCTGCATTGGGCGTCTCTTGGTTAGTACTCTGGCCAAAATCCATATCACCTAGACAGAGCCAACATCAAAAGGAAAACACCTCAGCTCTCATCTCCAGGTGTCTTTGGTGACTGAAAATTGGCAAAAATCCACCTCATCTGGAATCCTGTGGACTGCTAGTGAGCTTCTGAAAACATGTATTAGATCATTTTATTCTCCTGTTTAAAACTACCCAATGACATTCTGTAGTGCCTAAAACTCAGACTCCTCAATGGCCCTGCTTACCTTTTTTGCTCCGACATCATCCCAGAAAACCACCCCCTCAACCCACCCCTGATCTATCCCTTAAGACCAGAGGCCTGCAAAGACCAGAGGCCTGCAAACTTGTTCTGTGAAGAGCCAGAGAGTGAATATGTCAGACTTTGGAGACCATACTGTCTCTGTGCCAACGACTCAACTTTACCATTGTCTTAGGAAAACAGCCGTAGAAAATGTATAAATTCACGACTATGGCTGTGTTCCAATAAAACTTTATTTACAAAAACAGGTGGCTATCAGGATTTGGCCCGTGGGCCATAGTTTGCCAAGCCCTTCCCTACGATAAGATTCTTCCCATAACTCCCTACATCCATATCCTACATTTAGTTGTTCACATTTGTTTGCTACTTACCTGTTTCGGTCACTAGGATGTGAGCTTCATGAGGACAGGACCTTCGTTTTGTCGACTGCAATGTTTCCAGCACCGAGGACATTTCCTAGCACTTAGTGTGTGTTCATTTGAATGAAGACCATATCTCTTGTGACTTTTGCTGTCACTCACTGTGCTGATTTTCCTCAGTTCTCGGGACACTCCAGATGCATTCTGGTCTTGCACTTGCCTTTGCCCTCTCAGCCCGAAGCATCCTTCCTTCTTGCTTTTCACATTCGCCTCTTCTATTCATTTAACTTTCAGATCTTTGAAGTAGCCTTTCCTCATCGTGCTAAATAAAGTTTCCCAGAAGCTTCAGTGATTCTTAGTTTCCTCATAATACTTATTAAGAAGTGGAATGATTTTTTTATTTGATTCCTTTACAGTGTCTCCCATGACTCCAGAAAGTTGATCAGCCTCTGTAAGGCTTAGAAAAGTTATGACATAGGAGGTTTTTAATAAATATGTGTCTAAAACAGTGCTTTTCAAATTTCAGTGTGTATATGAATCACCTGAGGATTTTGTTAAAATGCGAATTCTGAGTTAGTGGGTCTGGGGCAGGGCCTTGAAATCCTGTGTGTCTGACAAGCTCCCAGGAGAGACTGATGCTAATAGTCCAAGGATCACACTTTGAGCAGTATTTTTGACTGCCTCACCTCTAGGGTAGGAAGTGGACTGTAGGCTGAGAATCCTTCAAAAAACACTTGAGATGTTTGCCAGCCTGAGCCAAACATCGGAGCAAGAGACCAATTCCATCCTTAAAAGCCGTATCCAATGCAAAATGGTAAGGACAGATTTTCCTGAGTCACTTAAGTGGTTTTGGCCTCAGGCACCAGGTCTTCAATGAACGGGAACTGGCAACATTTCCCATATTAAATTCACCTTGAAAATGCTGAATCATCCATGGGGAACCAAAACAAATCTGTCTTCATTCTGTGTTCAGTTATGTCTCCGTTTCTTTCAACCACTCTATTGCATACATCGGGGGAGTTACTTCGTCTACATCTCAGTGTGGTGGCCCTGAGAGACCTCTTATTTTTGCAGAGCCCTGGGTCATGCTGCTCATGTAAACGGTGCTGACTTGACCTAAAAGAAGACTCTCCACCTCAAAACTGAAAGGAAATGTATCCACCAGGGAAACACGATATGGCAGAGTGATTAAGAACTGGAGTCTGATCACCATTTAAACTCTATATGACCCGAAGCACAGTACCCACATTTTTAATGCCTCAGTTTCTTCCTTTTAAATGGGAAATAATGGTACTCGATGCACAGCACTGTTGTGATAATTAAGGGACCTAATTCATTTAAAGAACTTGGCACAGTGCAGGGCACAATGTGTGTATTAATCCATAATAGCTACAATTCTGATTCTGCTTTACTGTATTGTTTTTATATTTATTGAAGGTTATCTCATGTGTTAGAATTTGCAAAGTAGCTTTGCACATAATATTTCACACAATTATTTTAACATAGTGGTTAAGACATAGAATGCTTAATATTGCATTACAGGCAGTATATTAAGTGCTCTTTTATCTCAATTGAATCCTGAAAATATCTGCTATGAAGTAGATATTGGGGTCTCCATTCTGTAGGTGGGGAAACTGAGGCTTTGGATAGTGAAGAGGTTTGTTAAAGTTTACTCAAGTATAGGGTTGCAGGAAAGAGCTGAACCCAGGTTTGGCTGACTTCAGGGTCCACCTTTGCTGGTTATGTCACATGAGGTACAGATTTAGATGTCTTTGCTCTTGAGCAGGAGCTCTTTCCATTGCAACACCAACCCTTCACGTGATTTTCTCTTCTATAAGGAGAGAGTCTCTATGATGATCATCAAACATACTTTCAAGTCTAGCAACCTCAGCTTCCAAGCTCTATTCTGGTGGGTTTTGTCAGTTTGTTTTCCATTTGTTTGTTTATCTAATTTTTGGTCACTGTTTATTTAATTTTAGACATGTCCTGTTTGACAGAGCTTTGGCCCAGAGAATATTGTATCTTCATCCCTCAAGAATGCTCCTTGATGGCCATACTATCCCTATGTTCTAGTTATCTATTGCTAATAATTAGCAACCATATCAAAATTGAGTAGTATAACATGATAGCAGATTCTATGTGTCAGGAATTTGGAAAGGACATAACAAGTGTGGCTCTTGTCTGCTAACAACATTTAGGATCCCAGTTAAGAATATCTGGGGCTAAGGGATGACTGTATTGTCTAGAGGCTGGAATCATCTAATAGTGTCTTCACTCACGTGCCTGGCACTTAGGCTGGAATTGATGAAAGGCTGGGTCCAGGTGGCACAAGTAGACTCTCCATGTAGCTTGGACATCTCATAGCATGGCAGCTCAGTATTGAGAGTAGTCTCCCAACTGGGAGCATCTAAAGAACAAGTGATCTCTCAAGTCATCAGACTCATATTTGAGAATCATAGGGTATTACTTCCTTTGTATTCTATGGTACGAGTGAATCACTAAGAAATGTATAGGTTCCAGGAGAGGGAATTAGAGTCTACCTCTTGATGAGGGAAACAAAGTCACAATGCTAAAGAACAAGTGGGAAGGGAAACATCGTTGTGTTGATTTTGGAAAATACACTCCGCTGCGATATTCAACCCCATGCTTTCTCTATTTCATCATATTGAACATCACTTTGCAAGAGGCCAAAAGCTTCTCTGCTGGCCTCAAATGATCTGGAGATGAGGAGAAAAAGAACTTATCCAATGTACTGAATACTTTTAGAAAAAAAATTACGCTTCCATGTGTTCAATTCATGAGCAATAATAGTTAATGGAGGCTTTTGGAGTTATTAAGCATGTCTTTCTTAGATACAACCAAGGGATTCCTAAAGTGAGAAAGATTCATATGAAAGAACTTTAATGAATAACTGTACCATTTGTTTGCACCTTCAAGGCTGCAACATGCTTATAATCCTCACAACCCAATGAGGTAAACAATATTCCAAGTTCTCTATATTCAGAAAATTGAGGATTAGAACCACTAAGTAATAGGTAAATTTCACCCAGATAGGAAGTGGTAGAGAAAGGGCTCAGGCCCAACTCTCTGAAAGACAGCCATAGCCATTCAATGATAATCTGGTAATCCTCCTTGGAGGGTTAGGCTTCAAGCTCTCCTTTCCAGTCAATACTCTTCTTGTTTCAGGTGACAACAATAAAACCAAAGTTGGCTCATGTAAGTGGCAAGATGTGCCAATTATAAGAGCTTCAGGCAAGACTGGATCCAGGAGCTTCAACAATGTCATTATGAGTCTGTCTCTCTCCATCTCTTGGTTCTCCTTCCTTCTCTTTTGATTTCCGTCTTAAGCAGCCTCTCCCCCATGTGGTCATAAAGATGGTCACCACTCATTACTGGCCTATATGCTATCACTTGAGCACAGCCAGCAGGTGTTTAACATCTCTTGTGTATACATTTGAGAAAGCGTCTCTTTTATTTCTTACCTGGATTAAATCCTAACGTAAGATCCGATCTCAGTTGGATCACAAATTCATTCCTGAATCAATCACCTGTGGGCAGATGAAATAAGATGGTTGGTCAGGTCTAAGTCAGACCTTCACAAGCAACCTGTGCATGGGGGTGAAGTGGTTTCCTAAAGGAATACCAGCATGAGTATCCAGTGGCAAAATAATGAACACCAGGCAGACAAAAACATCAGGTGCTGACTACATCCTCATTTTACAGATTGATAATCTTGTAGCTGGCAAGACTGATCCTTATTCCATTTTTATCAGTTCTTTCTCTCTGGCTCCCAGTGTTCTATTATTGCATCTGTTCCTCCTTCCTTAGAGGAAAAAAGTTGACAAATTTATTCACACTAAGGTGTGAGTCACTCAATCACCAAAAACCCTTGCATTCTAGTTTCTATAATGAGCATTCACTCATTTGACTAATATCTATTGAGCATTTCACTGTGTGACAGGCCCGTGCTAGGTAAGCACTGCAGAGATCAGGGTGAAATAAAACAGGCAGGTGTTACACAGATTTGAGTATGTATTAACATAGTAATGGAAAAAGTAAGGTATATTTTCATTTTTAAAATGTGAAGGTCATCAGGCAAAGGCCAAATGCTCCCATATTTTCAACTTTGAGGAAGTCATAAATATTGCTTAGAACTGCTTTCTGTCCTCCAACCCTCAGAGGCTCTGATTCAGCAGGTCTGGAGTAAGACCTAGGAATCTGAATTTTTATAAAGCACCCCCAGGTAATTTTGATCAAGGTGGTTCATGGACTTTACTTTGACTTCCTTTAGTTTAACCCACAGGAATTATTCTCTAATGACTATATTTCTGAAATATAGAAATCTCTGAATGTCTCCCGAAAAAGAATAATCTTGGAGCAAGGATGCCTTTCCTTTCAAAACATACTGATTAGCAGCAGCTAATCTGGTCTTTTCATAGAGCAGCCACCCCCATTTCCTGTATGTTGAGATTTGCAAAGTGGATAAATGATGCTGTCCGTGCCCAGCCCACAGTACCAATCTTTTCACATCGAAAGCTGCTTACTGTGAACATCTGAGCCTCTTTCTGAGGGTTTTTTGTCTGGCTGCAGGAGCATATGTGGCCCATGAATGTCCAGGTGGAAGACTGGAGAATGAATGCCCCACAGGCAGCTCTCAATCAATGTCAGCTGGGGAATTGGTAGATGCATATATCAGCTTCCTTCCTCTCCATTGGGGGTAACTGAATCATATTCTGTCTCTGAGTTCCTCCAAAGCACTAAGCTCCAGGTGTCCACAGTGGTGACTGGCTTGTGAAGTTTCCCTTCATTGGCTTCCTTCCTGATCCCGTCCTCTGTGGGTGTTCCTTGTGACCACTTCCTGTATAAAGGAGCAGTCCTGTAATCCTTGTCTTCGAGTCATCTGCTTGGGAAACCCAAAGCAAACACCTTTGTATGTATGTCTAATTGTAAAAATCATGTGCTGTGCTCTTATTTTTCTTAGAAATATTAAGTGCTGACAGTCGCCTTCAGATTACATCAAAGAAGAGGTTCCAGTCGAGTATCTGAAAGAGTCAGTGAGGGCTTAAATTAGAATGGGTTCCTCAATATCTGATGCACAAACTAATACACAGGCCCTCAGTTATCAAGCACAAGGTGGAGACCTTATTACTATTATTATTATTACCATTCACTCTAAAAATAGATAAAGTCCAAGTGCTAAATCCAAAGAAAGATTTGGAGAAGGAACAGACTGATATTAAAATATTATTGTACTAAAATAGTCATAGAAAGTGCAAAGTGTATGTTTATTATGCAGAATGCATCCGAGCATGATTAGATGTTTGGCAGAATAGAAACTAGGAAAAGAGTGGAAAAAGCTGAGCAAAAACCAGCCAGACCCAAAGAATTACTCGAAAAGTGAATGAATGGAAAACTGCTTCTTGGGATTTGAATGTTGATGAGTAACTGGCATCTCCCTTCTTCATCTACTTGCAAATGGTAACAAATCATTCTGATGATAATTGCAGGATGTATCTATTTATGACAATCTGATGGACATGGAGATCATTCCATTTTGTGTTCTATTGATTAACCCCCAAACTAAATCATGGGCTCTCAGAAGAACCCAAGAATAAAGAGTAGCACCAAGGCTTTGTTCCCTGACCTGAAGAGAGAAAGTAAAGAAAACCATTTGTTGAATGAACACAGAAGGAAGAAGACACAATTGTTATTCAGAGAAGAAGGCTGGAGGATAAGTTAAATACAGCCATTCTCCTGCTTTGGCAAAGTTCATGTTGAGCCACCTCACTTTTACAAAAGATCTACATTAGTACCTATTTTCATTAACCAAAAGAAATCCAAAGAGGATTTTCACCAGGAAAAGGTGAAAAGTAAAAACAGTGTTCAGCTTTTGTTTGCAGTGAGCCCTTAGAGAGGCAGCATGCACCCCGAGCAGCAGCAGCGAGAGCGGCTCCAGGGAGCTCCTTCCCCAGACCCACACTCAGCATCTCAGCATCAGAGCATCTCTCAGCATCATAGCCTTGAAACTGTGTCTGTGAGCATCTGTGCTTTATCTCCATTTATTCCGTGAATCCATTAGAAAGATGTGTCCTAAGGTATCAGAAAAGCCTTAGAGAAGATAGTTTGAGGGTCTGGGAATGTTCAAAAAATGTTCCATAGAAATTAATGGTAATTGCTTCTTTATTTTGTCTCCTTTCAGCTTAGGAAAGTTTACATAGACATGCTCTACTTTTGGACAGTGGGGGACACCTATATATAAATGGGTGGGGGAGAAGGGCTGGGAGAGCTCTTTCTGATATTCAGAATTTTTGTTCTCTGTTCTTGTGATAACTACTAGGGAGAGATCAGTTTAGAAATTTGTTTTCAGTTCTACAATGTAAATTCTTTTTGAAGTTCATTAATTTATTTTGAGAGAGAGTGTGTGAGTGGGAGAGGGGTAGAGAGAGAGAGAGAGAGAGAGAGAGAATCCCAAGGAGGCAGGGCCTGACACAGGGCTCAGTCTCACAGACTGTGAGATCATGACCTGAGCCAAGATCAAGATTCAGAGGCTTAACCAACTGAGCCACCCAAGCACCCCTTGAGTTGTAGAGGAAAACACACAGTTGAAAAGTTCCTGAAAGCAATTTTGCTGTGTTTTTATCTTCTGAATTTTAGATAATGCTCTTCTTCTGAAACTACTTATTAGATATTTTCAGAAATCTCATCTTTAAAGCTTCTTCTATAGCTAATGGTAACAAAGCCAACTATCTCAGTTAAGATTCTCAGTTTACAAGCAACAGAAATTGACCAGGTCCATCTAACTTAAGCACAAAGTAATTCATTGGGAGTGCTAGGAACAACAGTTCAGATTTGAGGGAAAGGCTGGAAAACCAGATAGAAAAAAAAGGCTCCCAGGAACTAGTGATGCTCTGGGGATCTTTGGGGCAAGAGGAAATTGGCCAACTCATCAGCCACCACAACTAGGATGAACCAGCTGCAACTGTTTTTGCTGCCTTCCTGTTACTTCATTAAAGGATCAGAATACTGGGAAACAGAGTATAATTCTTTAGATTGGGTTATAGGACCACCTCTTGGCAAGGGGAGAAAATGTACGTGGAATGATAGGTCTACTAAAATGGCATACAGTGGGGGAGAAGTCATTCCTCCAAAGAAAATTAGGCGCTGGAACCAGAAGAAGGGGGACTAGAGAGACTGAAGGTGAGGTGAGAGGTAGAGGTTAATGCTTACTGAGATAACAAGCTTGTAAGAGAGTACCAGCCGGAAAGCAACTCGTCTCACTACCTCACCATCTTACTATTTTTCTACCTTGTCCAAAATCTTTTCTTTTTCTTAACTTTTTCTTTTTACTATTTGTTCATTTTTGAGAAACAGAGTGCGAGTGGGGGAGGGGCAGAGAGAGAGGGAGACACAGAATTTGAAGCAGGCTCCAGGCTCTGAACCATCAGCACAGAGCCCAGCATGGGGCTTGAACCCACAAACCATGAGATCATGACCTGAGTCGAAGTCAGATGCTTAACCGACTGAGCCACCCAGGCACCCCCAAGATATTTTCTTTATAGCCGCAACGACTGTCCTACCACCATTAGAATTTTTTTGGAAAGATGTCACTTTTGAAGGGTGTCTCCCTGGCTTTTGTCCCCAGCCCTGAAGTTCACTATCCTTTCTCATTATTCCTCCAGACTCTAAACACACAAGCCCTGCCAAGTTGCTCTACCTGTACTGCTGCATATGTCTCCTTAACAACTCAAGTTTGAGGGATAAATTGTGACTCTCTGAGTTCTAATACATGAACAATTGCCACGTGCTAGGAATTTGACATTATATTCCTGGTGTTGAGTATTTTACACCTATATTCCCCTCTGTGCAGGTAGACCCTATAGTATAAAAGAAGAAATAATGATGGTAATACAGGATCCCTTGAGAGCCCAGTGGGACCTATTCCAAACCCTTTGAAAATCACCAAGTTCTCAGCTATATCTCTTTGAATTATATTCCCACCACCACCACAAAATGCAGTGAAGCATAACTGAGAAACTATAAATAATCCCCTCAGTCTTTAATGATTCTATAAATATGGAACTAAAGTCATTTACAAAGCCATTAAAATAAATACTGGTTGGACCACTCACTGAAACAATTTCACAAATCATTTTTTTTTTCTTGTTTTCCTAAGAGAAAGTGCAGAGATCTGACTCACTGCTGAATATGACATTTTCTTCTTTGATGTCTCCAATACATGTAATTTCCAGATCAGAACTCCCAATTTTGTAAACCTCTTTATGTCCACCATCGATGCTGGAAGGGAGTGGTAGATAATGAGTGGGACTCTGGACTTTGACTTCCCAGATTAAAATCCTGGCTCAACTAGATAGTACTGTGTGAATCTGACAAGACCTCTTTTCAGTAAGCCTTGTTTTCCTCATCTGTAAAATGGTGTAATGGCAATACCTCCATGGGACAATTCATTTTAAGCATTTAGTGTCTGGCACGTTGTAAATGTTCAGTATACATTAGCTACTACTTAAAAAAATCTGTAAAGTAATGACATCAGGAAAGCAATAGCTTCTGCAAAGATGAGGAGAGAATAGCCAAGCACCTAAAACCATAGATGCTGGGGGTGCAGCAAGATTCGTTCACTAGCTAGGTGACTCATTCCCCACACAATTCATTTGTATCCTAGAAAAATTTAAAATTCCTTGATAGGATCAACCTTCAGAGTCACTTACAAAAAACTGAAATATGAAATCCATATGCACCCAGGATGTAATGCAGCATTGACAAATAACTAGGGAGTGAAAGAGTAAACTTTCAGAAGGAACATCCTTGAAATATCATCTGGCTTTGTGACACAGACAAAAACATATTAAAGTCTGTAGCAAAGTAATTCCAAACATAACTGAGCTACAGAATCCTGTACATAAAATCCTCTGGGTGACTTATTAGAACCTCGGGGTTAATACAAGACCAATTAGGTAGTTCAGCCCACTAATGCAATCATCTCATAATGGTACTGTAGAGTTTCCCAGGAAACACATTAGTGTTGCTGAAGTGGAGGCAGAGCATGAAAAATAAATAAAAGTCCCATGGTTTTTGGTCCTACAAGAGAGTTAGTTTCAAAATATCATGGGAAACACATTATTACTATTGCCTTGGTATGACTTAATGCAAAGCAACCAAATTCCATGAACACATGGGAAAAAGGCATAGACTGTATACATGTCATGTAGGAGTTCTGATGCCCTGGGGAGGCAAAAGGTATGCAGTTCGGAGTTAGATGGACATTTAAAGAAAATGCTGCTTTACTCGGAAGCCAAATTTACAAAATGTGATGGATGCAGTTATTTTTGGCAAAAATTTACTTTGGGTGGAATTCTTCCCTGCCCCGCTGACTTGGGGCCTGGGCATGCAAGGTGGACATGAAGCAAACCACAGAATGTGGACATGAAGTAACCCGAAGCTCCTCATATGTTAGCATGCTTTGCCTTGCTCTCCTGCTCTCCTGCCATTCATCACAAGAGGAACATCCCTGGGCAGGCACTGATCCAAAAAGGATAAGCAGAACCAAACCCAACTCAGCCTTGAGGGAACCAAACCCAGTCAACCCACAACACGAGAACCATTCCAGCTGATCCTCAGGCCCACAGGCAAGAAAAATAAATGCTCATTGTGAGCCACTGAGTTGTGGGATGATTTTTTACCCAGCATTGCCAAACAGTAGTTGACAGATTAATAATAGCAGCTAATACCAATTGAGCCCTCACCTTGGGTGAGGCACTGAACTAAGGACTTAACATTCATAATTTGTTTTAATTCCGGGGCAACTTGGAGGGGCGGGAATCATCTTCTATTAAACAAGTTAGTGATTGGCCTGAAGACACATGACTAGCAAATGGCAGGATGCAGATTCACACCCAGGGCAATCTGATTTTTGTGCCCAGTTATATTTTCAGTACACTGTACCACCCATCTTCTGTGTTCATTTATGTCGGGGTTGAAGCTCCAAGACCTCATTCTTCTACTTGTTTTGAATTCATTTGTCTGGACTTAATAGCTATTTTTCGTGTACTTATTACATACTAGGCATTGAGTCTGGCATACAGGAAGCACTCACTGCTCACTCTAAGTTAGTTGGTATTGGTGATACCATGTGAATATGTAAAAACAAATTAAACAATGAGATCTTAAAACAATAAAGGGAGAAAAAATAATGTGGTTCTATGAATAACATATTTGATATAACTAAAGAAACCACTTAAAATTTTTTTTAATGTTTTATTTATTTTTGAGACAGAGAGACAGAGCATGAGCAGGGGAGGGGCAGAAAGAGATGGAGACACAGAATCCAAAGCAGGCTCCAGGTTCTGAGCTGTCAGCACACACCCAATGCAGGGCTCTAATCCATGAACTGTGAGATCATGACCTGAGCCGAATTTGGACGCTTTACCAACTGAGTCACCCAGATGCCCCAAGAAACCACTTTTAATTGTTCATGTTAAACAATTGATTGCCACCGAATAAGATCTCAGAGATTTAGTTTTATTATAAGAGCAAATAAATTTATTTGAGACCTAAAATTTTTAAAATACTAATTATATCACCTTTCTTACTGCCAGCTTTTTTATTCTAAAATATCTTTGACTCTAAGTTTGTTTTTAAAACAAACAAACATACAAAATTTTCCGAAACAATATGTAATTCCCTCTATCTCATATGCTTCTAACATGGGGATGTATTATATGTAGGCCAGAATATTTCTATATAGAAAAAATAATACCACTACCCCAAAGTAATATTCTAGGGTAGGTAAGGAAGATGTTCGTTTTTCACATATTTTCAAAGCTTTTAAGAGTTAGAAGAGGCAAAGTATTTCTTGAACAACTACTAGATACCAGGTACTAATATAAGATCTGGGAATTTTAAAGCACCTTCATTTTACATGTAAGGAAATCTCAGAAAGTATTAACAGTGTCCTTTGTCACACACTTGGTTATGGGCAATTGCAACTGAGAATCAAGTTTCTTCTAATTTCATGAATCAGGCATCTTGTTTTGCTAGAATCAAATGAAAACAAGACAAATGACAATGGTTGTTCTGTGCCTGGAGTCCCAAGTGCAAACCCCTACAACAGTCATTCAGGTAAAAATAAAGGAGTGAAGGTAGCAGGGCAGGAAGTGAAGACAGCTGTGGTGAGAGGGAGAGCACAGCCTCTGGGGCAGTACCCGGTGTGCCCACGAGGGACACTCCTGACGCCCTCTGTTCTTGCTAACAAAACCGCAACTTTGTTCAGGTCATAGCATTCTCAACCCCGGGCGATGAATCAGGATTGGTGAAAACAAATAGTGGTAATCCCAATATTTTTGTTAGCAGCTAGGCGTGGCTATGGGACCCAGCTCAGGCCAAAGAGGTCCAGGGAAAGAAGGCTAGGTGGCTTCTGGGAAATTTTTCCCTTCCTTAAAAAAGAGACAGATGGGGAAGGACCACTCCCTTGAATGACCTCTTTCCCTTCATACTGATATGATAAGGAAGAAGGAACAATGTTAGTACACTGAGGATGGCAGCAAAAGATAGAAAAACACCGTTGTTGAGCTCTTGAATGAAGCCTAAACTAGTCTTTTCTCAGCTTCTGGTTAAGCAAGCAATCAATACATGTTCCTATGGGTTAAACCCTTATTACCTGCAGCAGATGCATTCCTGACTGGTGTAATGGCCCAACTGAAGAGGCAGCTACCATTCAGCTCCCACCAACTACTGAACGTGGAAATGCCGGCTAAGTGTGACCACCTTTTCCACTAAAATAGAAATCAGTATTTTTTTTTAATGTGAAACCACCTGTTTTTAAAACAATGGAAACAATCAAA
Source organism: Cryptoprocta ferox (assembly GCA_028646485.1). Taxonomy (NCBI): domain Eukaryota; kingdom Metazoa; phylum Chordata; class Mammalia; order Carnivora; family Eupleridae; genus Cryptoprocta; species Cryptoprocta ferox. Next base: position 28,514,184 of record CM053574.1, on the reverse strand, counting down.
TCATTAAAACACTGTGCATACCAAACAAAACATAGATTCAGGCCAATTCTAAGAGCTGCAATTTGGCAGTTCTGGATAGCAGTGTGTATCCAGTTAGTAAACTCTGTCGCAAATGACCTACCGATTTTGCTAGCTGGTCTTATAGGAAACTCACAAAAGGACCATCAAAAAGCAATTATTATGTGAGCACTGAATCCTGAAGATATAATAAACCAGATTTGCCTTCCTAGACTCAAGAAGAAAAGGAATGGCTTCTCCACACAGCTGGCCTTGGATTTAAAGAGAAAGTTGAATTGTTAGGTCAGAGAGAGGATTGAATCTGGTCAGACATTTCAATAGGTCTGCTTTCCAAATTGATTTGTCATTCCTTTGATAAGATCTCAGAAACTGATTGCAGAGCTACTTGGAGCTCAGGGTTCAGGCAATGCTCATCAAAAAAGAAAGAAAATAAGACCCTTCCTATGTCAATAATCAAACCAGGGACCTGCTGCTAATCTTGGATTTATTGTATGGCTTTGGATGCTGCCCCAGACTGGCATAAAATAGCAGCAATGCCAGTAACAACAATGATAACAGCAATGGCCTCCATTTAGTCTAAGCACTGAAATACATGTCTACTGTTTTTATGTTGGGAAACTGCCCTCCTCTGCCTCTTATGTGACAGTTGGACTGTAAATCCCAGGGGCTTGCCTCCCTTATAACTTGGACCCAAACCTAGCCAGTCGTCTTCCTGTGTGATTGGCTGCAGACATGGCAGGTGATGCGATCAGGAAAATCTTTTATGAGAGTCAATATATGGACAGAGAGACAGAATCTGTATTCCCTCCATCATCCTAAACTATAGAGAAGAATGGGGTGCAGTACTAGACACCATCTAGTCATCACAGATTTAAAACCTGTCTGAAAAAGAAGCCAAGTGATTGGTATGTAGCCTAGAGCTGGGGAGAGAGACAGAGTCTCTGACGATAGTGTTTAAATTTCTGAATCCATCTGTGCCTGAAAAAAGTTCATCCCTTGGACATTCCAATTAGGGAAACCAATGAATTCCTGGAGAAATATTACTAAAAAGTCAGTACAAAAAGTACCAATGTGCTGAGACTATGGAACAATTAAATATAAGCTATCATTGACTGCCTAGAATGGATGGAAGGACAATTTTAATCCATAAACCAGCCAGAAAATTCCCAGTGCAAGGACAAGATGTGTTTATAGCAATCAAGACAGAAAGAAGTTATATAGAACATAGAGATGACATATGATAATAAAAAAATCGGTGCTCCCAACTCTAATGACCCTATTTTGAATTGTTATCTTGTTCTTACTTCTGTTTTTTCCCTACTGGTTTCAAATGAGGTGTATAATCTGCAGACTCAAAGGGCATAAATTCTAGTCGATGATGCTTTACAGACAGACATCTTGCAGGCCACGAAAAACCTGTGTCTTTCTTTCTTCCTTTCTTTCTTTCTGTCTGTCTGTCTTTCTTTCTAAGTTTATTTATTTATTTTGACAGAGACAGAGAGAGCAAGCAGGGGAGGGACAGAGAGAGAGGAGATGGACAACCCCAAGCAGGCTCCATGCGTGCCCAGAGCCCGACGCAAAGCTTGAACTCACAAAACTGTGAGATGATGACCTGAGCCAGAATCAAGAGTCAGACACTCAACTGACTGAGCCACCCGGGTGCCTCACACCTGTGTTTTTCTTAAGCTTTGTTCCTTGTCCATTGTTAACAAATTATATTATTTTACTGACAAGGGGAAATAAACATCTTATTCATTTTGAACACAGGTTTGAATCGAGTCAGGTCGATTGGAGTCTCAGCTCTGCCCTGGACGAGCTGTGATACTACGTAGGTTACTTAACTCCAGGTGCATCACTTTTCTCAGGGAGAATAGAGGTTGGGGTGAGCACTACACAAGCTATTGAATGTAAAAGTGCACAGCCCACTGCCTTGCACTTTCTACAAACTCAAATCAGGAGGCATTTGACACTCACTTATTTTTTCTCCATTATCTCTTTTGCCCCCGATGCTCAGTCTCTCAGTTCTCTTTTGCTGTTATTTCTCTGTTTATCAATGTTTTCTCCACCTATATGTCTTTTGTTTCCCAGTACCAAAATGTAGCATAATGGAGAACACAGAGTGGTGTTCAATCAATCCCCTGCCCCAACTTATGCCTTGAACTCTCCATATTGTATCTTCAACTGCTTTCCTAACATTTCCACTTAGATATCTAATATGTAGGTACCTCAAATTTAGCACAGCCAAAATAGGACTCTTGATTTCCTCCATAACCTCAGTCTTCCCCACTTGAAGTAATGGCACCACCATCCACCCAATGCCCAACTGAGTTTGTTCTCTTTCATATCCCTATATCCAAATAACCCAATAATCATAGCCAAACTGGCCCTACTTACTAAGTATATCATATACTCCACACCTGTCCCTGACTTCTAGTGCTCTATCACCCTAGTTCAAGCCACCATCTCCTCTTGTCTGGTCTCCTGGAGTCTCAACTAGTCTATTATTGAGTTCAGAGTTGGCCTAAACTGATTGCAATGAGATGTTCCTGATAAAGAGAAAACTTATGATCTCTGACATCATGACTATTTTCCCCTTGGAAATCTTAAGATCATATTCGACCGAGGAGAATTCACTGCAAGCTAGAGAAGTCAAAGCACTCTGTCATGAATTTTCTCACTACAGTGCAAAATCTAGAAATTCTTGAGATTCCGGAATTTGAGTGTTACACTGGAGGAACGTGAGCATACATCCCCTGGCAGCGGGTCACAAGCTTAGCCACTCTCTCTAGGGCTACTTTCCTACCCCTGTAACACTGGGAGGAAAACCTGGCTTTTTAAGCTCATGAGAAGTTCATGGGAACCTGGTGAATTAATTAGACTCCTGTGAAGTTCAATCAATCACAGCCCAAAGTCCTGGGGGGAAAAAAGGTAGCAATTAATCTCAGGTTCTACTGCTCAAACAAAACAAGAGCATCTAGGCTACTGAGTACTAGACACAGAGTCTTGATGACAATTATAGGTACCCTTTAGGAACAATAGTATTCAGGTGAACCATATGAAATTGCCACTTTTGTAGGTCAAATAGTTGAATAATAGCAATTTCTATTATTTAAGCTAATAATAACAGCTAATGTTTATTCATTTCTTACTATGTGTTAGGAACTGTATAAAATGCTTTATGTGCCTTGTGTGAAAGGGCTTAGTGCAATTAAAGGGATTGGTAATTACTGGCAGTAATTATGGTAGTTAATAATGCATCACTCAATCCCCCAATAATCGTACATAGTATTATTACCCCATTTTACAGAACAAGAAACAGAGTGAGAGAGGCCCAGTAACTTTTCCAAATCCAACCTATCAAAATCCACCAAAGAGTAGAGTTAGAAATAAAGAATAAATATTAAAGTCTCTCAGATTCCAAATGCCATGAGTTACTGCTTTATTGAGTGCCTACTATATACTTGGCACTCAGAGAACACTATTTCTAAGTTTTACAAATGTACATGGGAGGTAAAGATCAACCCCATTTTATCATTTTTCTTTTTTATAAATAAGTTTATTTTATTTTTTTATTTCGGAGAGAGAGTGCGTGAGTAGGGCAGAGGGGCAGAGGGAGAGAGATTTTTAAGCAGGCTCCACACTCAGCATGGAGTCCAACATGGGGCTTGATTCAAAGATCCTGGGATCATGAGCTGAGCCAACATCAAGAGTTGGACCCTCGACCCACAGAGCCATTCAGGCACCCCAAAGATCATCTGGATTTTGAAGAGAAGATAACTGAGCCTCTAAGAGGTTAAGTGGCCTAAAGCCAGATAATACTTGGAATAGCTGTGATTTAAACCCAGAGCTGTTTGATTCCACAGCACTTACGTTTTTCCAGTATGCCAAATTGTGTATCATATATGAAAGAAACTGGAGTGGGAAGGGATATGCACACGCGTGCACACACATGTACACCTATATGCACACGCACGTGTGTGTGTGTGTGTGTGAGATAAGACCAATCAGCTGGATTTTTAACAAAAACCCATTTTGTTCACCTTCTGGAGATTATATGATTTGAATCATTGTCCCAAGAGCACAATGCCCATGCTAATCAATGCTGAGCTCAGAAATTAAAGCTACAACCCTCAACCCCAAATTTGTTCTGGATAGAAGCTGATGGCTTCCTATTCCCCAGTGAACTTCCAAACCCATCACTTTTGCTTGGAAAACTTCCTGCCGCCTCCCCGCTCTCCTCAGGGAACCAATGCCGGCAATGTGTGTGGAATGACTCACTGAAATGTTGTAAAAATGAACAGATCTCTCCAAGGCTGTCAGCCAACACTGAGAAATTTGGTACAGACCATCAACCAAATGGAACTCGTTTCATCTATATTAGGATGATGGGAATGAGTCAACTCTCAGGAGCCTCGAACCTTTCATTTTAATTAGTGCAAATAATGTAAAGCAAATGCTTTTAAAACACTAAAATTCAACAAGCTGCCCACATTTTCCCATAAATACTCCACCTCCACTCCCCTCCCCTTTCCCTTTTTACACCCACAAGAAATTGATAAAGTCCAAGAACAGCCTTTGACTAGAATCATTTCTCTGTCCTCATATGGTGGCCAAACTCTACAGTTGCCAGAGTTGTAATTCTGCTAGCCACAGTCTTTTCCATAAGACCATCCTTGGTGAAGAACCCAGAAGATTGGAACTAAAAACTGCTTCTAGAATAGAAAAGGATGTGGTTTGGAGTAATTCTTTACATCCTGGATAAACACATGGAATGTCAAAGGTTTATTGTCCATTATGTGAAGACATTTGCTTTTCTTAATGTTTATTTATTTATTTTTAAGGGAGGGGGAGGAGAGAGTGAGAGAGAGAGAGAGAGTGAGAGAAGGCATGTGTGGGGGAGGAGCAGAGAGAGAGAGAAAGAGAGTCCCAAGCAGGTTTTGCACTGTCAGTGTAGAACCCAACATGAGGCAAGATCCCACGAACTATATGATCATGACCTGAGCCAAAACCAAGAGTCACCCAGGCATCCTGACGTTTGCTCCTTTTCATTAATCAGAATGTTTTATTAATCATAAAGAGCATGTCATGAAATGAGACAGAACTGGGTTCAAATTCTGACTCTAGCACTTACTGGCTGTGTAGACACAGACAGTTTTCTTAAGAACATCTCACTTCATTTCTCTCTTCTGTAAAATAGGACTAATATTAGTTCCTACTTCACTGCATTTTTTAAAAGATTAAATGAAATAGAAAGCTTGTTAAGGACTTAAGCAATGTCAGCTTATAATAAGTACTCAACAAACATTATACAGTGTCATCATCATCTGGGTATTAGACGACACTTTTTCTTTGTTTTAAGCAAGAGGAAACCAACCTGAACAGGCTGCAGCAAAACATAAGATAAAACAAAAATAAAAATAAAATAGACATTCGCAGACTCACATAACTTACAATTCTAGGGAATCATCAGGTTCAGAAAAAGGTGGGTCAACTTCTGTCATCAAGAATCTGAGTGCTCGGGGTGCCTGGGTGGCTCAGTTAAGCGTCCAGCTCTTAATTTCAGCTCAGGTCATGTTCTCACAGTTTGTGAGATTGAGCCCCACGTCTGGGCTCTGTGCTGACAGCATGGAGCCTGCTTGTGGGCCTTCTTCTCTCTCCTTCTCTCTCTGCCCCTGCCCTGCTCTCTCTATCTCTCTCTCTCTCTCCAAATAAATAAATAAACATTTTTTAAAAACTTAAAAAAAAAATGATCTGAGTCCTTATTAGCGGCTTGCGCTTTACCCCTGGGAAGAGAATCCTTCCCCAATAGTTTCACTGAAAATTATAATCCTGGCACACACTGGGCTACAATTCTCCCAACTAACTGTTTCAGCTCTTACTGACCAGACCATACTCCTGTCTCCTAGCTCAGGAGCAGTGAAATGGAGCAAATCCCACTTGAACTCTACTGTCTGAAAATAAGGGGAAATTGAGTCCCCACAATAAAACCAAGATGTCATTACCAGAAAGGAGGAATGGGGCCAGAGAGGCAAAAATAGCAGATGATCACTGATGTCTGGAGGAGATAAAACTGGCTTGAGAAGTAAAGTCCAAATCAGCCAAGTTTCTTGGGATTCACTGTAGAGAGATTGGAAAACTTTGAAGGTGACAAGAATAGTCTCTTCCTTCTAACAGCCACTCTTCTATTTGGAATACATTCTTTATTTTATTTTATTTTTATTTATTTATTTTTTAAAATTTACATCCAAGTTAGTTAGCATATAGTGCAACAATGATTTCAGGAGTAGATTCCTTAATGCCTCTTACCCATTTAGCCCATCTGCCTTCCCACAGCCCCTCCAGTAACCCTGTTTGTTCTCCATATTTAAGAGTCTTTTATGTTTTGTCCCCTCCCTGTTTTTATATTATTTTTGTTTCCCTTTCCTTACGTTCATCTATTTTGTATCTTAAAGTCCTCATATGAGTGAAGTCATATGATATTTGTCTTTCTCGGACTAATTTCGCTTAGCATAGTATCTTCTAGTTCCATCCACATAGTTGTAAATGCCAAGATTTCATTCTTTTTGATTGCCAAGTAATACTCCGTTGTATATATATACACCACATCTTCTTTATCTTTTCATCCATCAATGGACATTTGGGCTCTTTCCATACTTTGACTATTGTTGATAGTGCTGCTATAAACATTGGGCTGCTGGGATGCATTCTTGATACACTGGGTCAAATAAATAGTTTTTAGACTGCTTTATTTATTTATTTTTATTTTTTTATTTTTTATTTTTTATTTATTTTTTTTAACTTTATAGTTTATTGTCAGGTTGGTTTCCATATAACACCCAGTGCTCTTCCCCACAAGTGACCTCCACCATGACCATCACCCCCCTTCCCCCCTCCCCCTTCTGCCCTCAGTTTGTTTTCAGTATTCAAGAGTCTCTCCTGCTTTATCTCCTTCCCTCTCCCTAACTCTTTTTCCTCCTTCCCCACCTCATGATCCTCTGTTAGGTTTCTCCTGTTAGACCTATGAGTGAAAACATATGGTATCTGTCCTTTTCCGCCTGACTTATTTCGCTTAGCGTGACACCCTTGAGGTCCATCCACTTTGATACGAATGGCCAGATTTCATTTCTTCTCATTGCCATGTAGTATTCCATTGTATAGATAAACCACATGTTCCTAATCCATTCATCAGTTGATGGACATTTAGGCTCTTTCCATGATTTGGCTATTGTTGAAAGTGCCGCTACGAACATTGGGGTACATGTGCCCCTATGCATCAGCATTTCTGTATCCCTTGGGTAAATCCCCAGCAGTGCTATTGCTGGGTCATAGGGGAGTTCTACTGATAGTTTTTTGAGGAACCTCCACACTGTTTTCCAGAGTGGCTGTACCAGTTTACATTCCCACCAACAGTGT
>CM053574.1:28438909-28506253 GCA_028646485.1 Cryptoprocta ferox | reverse complement strand
GGAAATCCCAAATCTCTCAACAACTAGCTTGACATGGGCAGCGATCTTGCTGAAGGGAAATACATCATGCTGTTCGAATTATTTTGTAGTCGTTTTGGAGAGGTTTTATTTTTATTTTCTTTCGAGATTACAAGCATGGTAGTCATGGACACCTTTTGAATTGATCAACAGGTGTAGGATATTTTGGAGTTTTCCAAATAAGAGGAATTCCCTATTCAGGAGATTGTCAGAGATGACTTTATCTGAGACAAGTGCTTTCCCTGAAATGTAGGCCAAAGTATGCTATGTTACTTGAGAGGCTTCCCACCACATAATTCCTCATTGAGATGCTGGAAGCTTTAAAGCTCAATCTCCTGGGGTGCCTGGGTGGCTCAGTCAGTCAAGTGTCAGACTCTTGATTTGGGCTCAGGTCATGATCTCATGGTTGGTGAGATCAAGCCCCACATCGGGCTCTGTGCTGATAACGTGGAGCCTGCTTGGGATTTCTTTCTCTCCATCTCTCTACCCCTCCCCTGCTCTCTCTCTCTCTCTCAAAATAAATAAATAAACATTTTTTAAAAAGCTGAATCTCCTGACTTCAGAAGAACTAAGAACATTCTAGAATGTGTCACCCATCCTGGTAGGTGAGGCCAGGGACCATTCGTTCATCTCCTTTGTCACTTCATTCCTAGAGTTGCTGGCTGCATGACCAGTTCTTCATATGGTGACAGATTTGGCAGAAAGGCTGCTGGGCATGTTGACCCTCATAGTTACCTAGACTGCTTCCTTCCCAACAACTTTTCAGAGGTGGAATGGATTAGACCCTGGGGATCATGCACATGGATGCTGAGATTGTCAGAAACACAACATGTATTTCTTTCAAAATTCTGTGCCAGGTGATGCAAAGATACACACACACGCACATGCACACACACACCCCAGATACATAAATAGATAGTCCACAAAGTTACAATAGTGAATAAATAAAAACGTTAACATTCCATAGATTTCTTTGGAAATCTTTTTTTTTTTTTTTTTTTTTTTTTTGAAATCGTATTTTTATTGTCCGTCTCATAGACCACAGCGCATGCATCTGAGCGGCTCTACACTGTGAGAACCAGCATCCGGAAGGCCGCGTGCCGCCGAAGCAGCAGCTAGAGTCTGGATCTCTCCTTGGCTTTCTCTTTTTCCTGATTGTTGCCTTTATTTTGCTTGAGTTCTTCCCTGAAGTTGTACGTAAAGAGGCGTGGGTCTTCATCACACATCTTCTGGTACACATCACAGAGGCTCTTGAAATGGGAGACAGAGAGCTGGCTGGGTCGGGGGTAGGGTCCACGTCCGCCAACCGCAGCAGTTTCTCGGTGCTCTCCACGCTCTGAACTTCAGGGAATAACATCCCCAGGCCACCCCAAACCTGCAACTAACATGAGAGTTCTACTGAGGAGTTCTAAATGAGGAGTTCTATTCTTTCTTTATTTCAAAGCACCCCATTAAAGTGAAGAAAATGACTTTTAAAAATTTTGGGTGCCCATGGGGTGGCTAGGTGGCTCACTTGGTTAAGCGTCCGACTTCAGCTCAGGTCATGATCTCGTGGTTCATGAGTTTGAACCCCGCATCTGGCTCTGTGCTGACAGCTCAGAGCCTGGAGCCTGCTTCAGATTCCATGTGTGGCTCTCTTTCTGCCCCTCCCCCGCTCTCTCTTGCGCTCTCTCTCTCTCTCTCTCAAAAATAAATAAACTTTAAAAAAATTAACAAAAAATTTTGGGGTGCCAAGGACATTAGCAGTGTATGCATGTGGCAGTTGCTCAGTAAGTAATTGTTAAGTGAAAGGAAGAACAACTTAAACAGCTGTGTAATTCCTTGGCATTTGGCAATTTCTTCTGGTATCGCTGTCATGTGTAGGAAAGGTTTGATGTCTGCAGTTTTCTTAGTTCCCTCGGGAGCTGTCCCTGAGACAAGCACTGAAGTTAAGTACCTTGACAGGTGATTCCAGGAGCTGCCAGTAAGGAGAGAGCACTCAAAATAGGGCTGGCCTGGAAAAAGCTGACAATGGACGCTTTCACAAACAGGTTATCACTGTGGCAACTAGAGCTCAGTACCCTCAGGGACACTGGGGATACAGCGTGGCCTCAGGGGCCCTCCTACCCTTTACCGATTGAGGCCCTTTCCTAGAGGTGGTAACTCCCCTGCCATATGGTCTGTCTGTGAGCCAGGGAGGCTCCTGTGGCCAAAGACAGCTCTCGGTGAGTTGCAGATTCTTGAGGTAGGACAGTCTCATCTATACTGGAATGCTGCATGCAATATATACCAAGGATGTATACTATGGTGGACAGACGCTGAAATGACCCCAGTAGTCTCCCCCACCCCAGTTTTTATAATTGTGTAAGAAGTGTAATTCTCTTCCCTTGAGTGTGGGCTGGACCTGATGGTTTGATTCTAAGGAATAGAATGTGGCAAAAGTGATAGACTGTTACTTCCAGGGTATGAGATCACGCACACACACACACACACACACACACACACACACCCACGGTGTCTTGTTCACCCTTGTTTCACCCTTATTTTCTCTCTGTCCTGGGAAAAGCTGGCAGCCTTGCTGTGAGCTGCCCTATGGAGAGGTCCATGAGAAATGTCAGGGGACTGAGGCTCTCAGACCAACAGCCAACAAGGGACTGGAGCCTGCCAATCACCTTGTGAAGTGAACTTGGAAGTGGATCCAGTTCTTGAGACGACAGCAGCCCATCTGACAGCCTGATTGCAACCTAAGAGGAACTCTGAGCCAAGCCACCCAGTAAAAAGTCACACCCAGTAAAAAGTCACACCCAGTTCTGACCTACAGAACATATGAGATAATAAATATTTGTTGGTGTAAGCTGCTTAGATTGGCAGCAATTTGTTACACAGCAGTATATAATTAACACAGCTACACTATAAAGACCAAAAGCTTTTCTGTAACTTTCTAATGGCAAAGTAAGAATTTCAGAAGAGGTATCAATTTGCTTTTACTACCAGGGTGCACTGCCTATAGCGTTCAAAGAATTTCAGAGAAGGCATGTGAACATGTCAGTAGAGTACTTGCCCAGCTTTTTGTATTTTAACAATTTATTTAACTGGGCCTAATTTACCATCTAGAACAATGCCTCACTTATTAGACATGGTAACTGAAGTTATAATCTGAACAGATATATTTGAACTAAAATGTGTAACAGCCAAACGAGAATCAATTAACTTTACACAATTGATTCCTGACTCTTACATTTATTATGTGTTCGTCAAAGCTATCGAGTGAAACTCTGGGCCCTGTAGCTCTTTTTCTTGAAATATCTAAAGCTAGGAAAATAGTCATTCAGTGGCATGAAGTCTGGATGCATACAATCTTAAAATATAGTTTGGGACCATACAGATATATAAATTTGAGATCATACAAATTTGTCTCTTAACTTGGGAGAGCCATTATATAATACCTCATCTTTATTTCAGACTTGAACATTCTAGCTTGTCCTAAAAGGTAGTTAGTAAGAAAGTTATTTTATTATGGGGAGTGTACCTGTTTAAAACAATTTTTAAAAATTTTTTGACATTTATTTTTGAGAGAAAGAGCACGAGCAGGGGGAGGGGCAGAGAGAGAGGGAGACATAGAATGTGAAGCAAGATCCAGCCTCTGAGCTGACAGCACAGAGCCCATCATGGGGCTCAAACACACGGACTGGGAGATCATGACCTGAGCCAACGGTAGACACTTAATTGACTGAGCCACCCAGGCACCCCTGGAATGTACCTGTTTTGATCACCCACTCTTCACCCTAGGGCTATGGGGATGACCAAACACATGACACCCAACAGCAGACAGGCTGTTGACTGCCATTTACTAATCACATATATTCACAATCTGGGGGAAGAGGACACCACATGCCACACGGCCACATGGGGGTTGTACTTTGTGCTTGGGAACATAGTGAATAATCAGAGACTGTGAGAGGCAGGCTTTGTATTACCAAGAGACTAGGGTGACCCCTGGTTCCAGTGGGAGGGCGTGGTTGGCTTATTTGAGTAATTCCATGGGCTGGCAGGAAACTGAAACCTACCACTTGGGATATACAGGAATTGTATTTGGTCCATTGGATAACAAGGCTAGGAGACCTTTCCTACAGAGCAGAGTGGGAAAGGGGACATACAGTTAGGCCATTTGAGAGCCTCCTGATTTTACGAGATGTCAAGGAATCACATGATGTTAGTTTCAAGTCTCACACTACAATGCCCTCCAGACATTTCCCCACAAAGGTCTCAGGGGCTGTTCACAGTTCCTCTTGAGACAGCAATAAGCAGACCATATAAGCTGTTAGATTTAAATAAGACATAATAAAATTTACATGTGCTTTACTGGAAGATAGGCTAAATACCTAAAAAAAAAGATGCACCTGTTCCTTTTTACAAAGTCTCTGGTCAAATCTCTTTTTGGTTTAGAAAATTTGCTTGCTGGATCTCTCTGATTTTACAAAAGAAGGTCAAGGTCACAAAATCATCCCTCAAGGTCACAGATGTATTAAGGGCTGGGGTCTGATGAAGCCCAGGACACAACTTCTGTGCTGAAGGGAACCCAGAATGGGGTGAGGATAGCTCCTCTGCATTTTCTTGGTCATGTTCACAGTCAAGCAACAGAGTTGCAGGCAACCCAACAGTGAGACATCTTGGCCGACCCCTGGTATCCAAGACCAATTGGGAAAGTGAGAAATTCAGAAGGAGCAGTTCTGGGAAATCTCTAGATACTGCTGAGCACTGGATTTGACAGGCAAAAAAGGTAGAGTAAATTCCTAGCAAATCTTAGTCCATTCATAGTCCTCTTCCCTAAGATGGCATAGTATCAGGTATAATCCTGCTCAGAAAGGAGGTGTCCTTACCTGGGGCAAAGCAAACCTTGATTTTGTAGCCAAGGAAACAGAAACCCAGAAGGGTAAAGGTTACTTGAACATCCCACAGCTGATTAGTGGCTTATAAAAAGTTGTATTCTCTAGGACACTTGGCAATGTGTTAGGAGGAGCAAGGTGTGTGAGTTGGAATGAATTTAATCTGAGTTTGAACCCCAGCTTTCCTGTCCACCAAGAGTGCCACACCGAGGACATGATTTGACGTCTCTGAGCCTCAGTTTCCTCTTATGCATGAAAGGACTGACTAAATACACTGCCTGACACATAGAATGTATATACATTCCCACATATACTTTTATATTTTTTCCATTGACATAAAACTACAAAGAGAAAAATGCCTGTGGTCAGCACAACTGAGGCAGAATTTGATGCCTGGTATGTGTGACTCTAAGCTCCTGAGGTCTTTTCACCATGGACACAATCTGTCATTTAAGGGCAGCCATGCCACAAATAAAGCCTCTTAGAATGTTTTTGTATCTACCAAGTCACAGAGATGCCATCACTAGGAAAACATACTGAGAATGTCCTGGGACCTGGTAATTAGTACTTTTTTCACCAGCAACACTGATACTCTTTTTCTACCTCCTTGAGGAACACTCACAATGTGGTTAAATGAATACTTCTTTTCATTGTAAATGTACCTACAACTAGAAAGCTAAATTAGAAGATAGATTGATGAATAAACAGACAAGTTGTAGTAGATCTGGAATCATCAGAATTCAGTAGTCTTTTACATTGCCAATAGCACTTTCCTTTCTGCAGGGCCTCTTCATAGGATTTTAAAAATTCACTCAATGAATAATTATTGCATGTCTACTATGCCTACCATGTGTAGATACTGCTCTAGGTGCCAAGAATGTAGCAGTAAACAAAATAAGGCAAAACACCCAACCCTTGTTTAGCTTAAATCCCAGGGGACAAGTAGAGAGGCCATAAACAAATGAGGAATTAAATTCTGTTACCTGACAGATGATGGATGGTAAGTGCTATGGTGAAAACTGAAGCAGGGAAAGAAGGCAAGGGGTTCTGTGGGTGGGGGTTGTAATTTGAAATACAGGGATCTGAGAAGGCTGCTTGAAGATGTCATTTAAATGAACACCTGAATGAGTTAAGAAATCAGAGTATTTCAGTTACAGGCAACAGCAAGTACAAAGGTCTTGGGAAAGAATCAAAGTAATGTTGTATTCCAACAAGACCAAGCAGGCCAATGAGCCTGAGGGAAGTGAGTGGAGGAGAATAATGGAAGAGGCCTAAGATGTAAGGCAGGGGCAGATTGTGAGGGCTATCAAGTGGCTCCTACTCCAACTGAGATGGGAGGGTCAGGACACAAGAGTGGCATGGTCTGATGTACCTTTAAAGGATGGCTTTAATCGGTTGCATTTCTATACACCAATAATGAAGAAGCAGAAAGAGAAATCAAGGAATCGATTCCATTTACAATTGCACCAAAACCCATAAAATACCTAGGAATAAACCTAATCACATAGGTGAAAAATCTATACACTGGAAACTATAGAAAGCTTATGAAAGAAATTGAAGAAGTCACCAAAAAATGAAAAAACATTCCATGTTCATGAATTGGAAGAAAAAATATTGTTAAAATGTCGATACTACCCAAAGCAACCAACATACTGAATGCAATTTCTATCAAAATAACACCAGGATTCTTCACAGAGCTGGAACAAACAATCATAAAATTTGTATCGAACCAGAAAAGACCCCAAATAGCCAAGAAATCCTGAAAAAAAAAAAAACACCAAAGCTGGAGGCATCACAATTTCTGGACTTTAAGCTGTATTACAAAGCTGTAATCATCAAGACAATATGGTACTGGCACAAAAACAGACATATAGATCAAAGGAACAGAACAGAGAATCCAGAAATGGACCCACAAACATATGGCCATCTCATCTTTGACAAAGCAAGAAAGAATACCCAATGAAAAAGAGACAGTCTCTTCAGCAAATGGTGTTAGGAAAACTGGACAGCGGCATGCAAAATGAACCTGGACCACTTTCTTACACCATACATAAAAATAAACTCAAAATGGATAAAAGACCTAAATGTAAGACAGGAAACCATCAAAATCCTAGAGGAAAAGACAGGCAACAATTTCTTTAATCTTGGCCGCAGCAACTTCTTACTCGATATGTCCCTGGAGGCAAGGGAAACAAAAACAAAAATGAACTATTGAGACCTCATCAAGATAAAAACCTTCTGCACAGTGAAGGAAAACAACCAGCCAAACTAAAAGGCAACTGATGGAATGGGAGAAGACATTTGCAAATGACCTATCAGATAAAGGGATAGTATCCAAAATCTACAAAGAACTTATCGAAATCAACACTCAAAAAAAAAAAAAATCCAGTGAAGAAATGGGCAAAACATGAATAGATACTTTTCTAGAGAAGACATCCAGATGGCTAACAGACACATGAAAAAATGCTCAACATCACTCATCATCAGGTAAATACAAATCAAAACCACAATGAGTTACCACCTTACACCGGTCAGGATGGCTAAAATTAACTACTCAGGCAACAACAGATGTTGATGAGAATGCAGAGAAAGAGGATCTCTTTTGCACTGCTGGTGGGAATGCAAACTGGTGTAGCCACTCTCAGAAACAGTATGGAGAGGTTCTTCAAAAAATTAAAAAGAGAACTACCCTACACCCAGCAATTTCACTACTAGGAATTTGTCCAAAGGATATAGGAGTGCTGTTTTGAAGGGGCACATGCACCCCAATATTTAAGTAGCACTATCAACAATAGCCGAAGAATGGGAAGAGCCCAAATGTTCAACTGATGAATAGATAACTGATGAATAAAGATGTATGTATGTGTGTGTGTGTGTGTGTGTGTATACGTATACACAATGGTATATTACTGGGTGATGAAAAACAATGAAATCTTGCCATTTACAACAGCATGGCTAGAACTAGAGTGTATTATGTTAAGCAAAATAAGTCAGTGAGAGAAAGACAAATAGCATATGACTTCACTCATGTAGAATTTAGGATTCAAAACAGATGAATATAAGGGAAGAGAAGCAAAAATAATATGAAAACAGAGAGAAAGACAAACCAACAGAGACTCTTAAATACAGAGAACAAACTGAGGGTTGCTGGAGGGGTGCTGGGTGGGGGGGCTAAATGGGCAAGGGGCTTTAAGGAGGACACTTGTTGGAAAGAGCACTGGCTGTTATATGTAAGTGATGAATCGCTAAGTTCTATTCCTGAAATCATTATTACACTCTATGTTAACTAACTTGGATGTAAATTTAAAAAATAATAATAAATAAATTTAAAACAATAAAGGAGGACTATAGTTGCTGGGTTGAGAATAGATCAGAAATGCGGAGAGCTAGAGGGAGGACAAGACAGGAGGCTACCTCAGAACCAAATGAGAGATAATGTTGGCTTAGATCACTAGTGAGAGGTGGGAAAATTACTAAAGGGAAACCTCACTAAAATAAAGTGGGGAGGCCGGCAGGGGGAGCTCTCAGGCCCCACCACTTCCTGTAATTGCAAATCAGACAAGATGAGAAGAACCTTGCTCAGGATACTACTTCACTACTTTACCACCCCCAGTCGAGAAAGAAAGGCTTTCCTTCTTCCCCGGCAACAGCCCAGCCAATGAGAGGCAGTCACAACTCAGCCAATGAGAAGCCACAATACCTCCAACTCTCAGTTTACTCCAGTGGAGTTTTTGTTTATAAACGTTTCACAGCTTCCTCCTTCTCTCTGCAAAATGGGGTGTTTTCTCTTTTGTTCTTGGACCTTACTTGATGGTGGTTTTGCTGCCGCTGGCCTGCCCTGGATTACAATTCTGTTATTCGTAGTTAAGTTATTTTTTGCTGGTAAAATAACTGGCAGTTTTATTTTTTAAGGTTAACGGAAGTTATGTGATTCTGGAAATACTTTAAAGGTAAAACCAGCAGGACATACTGAGATGAGAGAAATAAAAGAATTGAGGGTGACTCCAAAGTTTCTATCTGGAGCTACTAGGGGGAAACCGCATTTATGAGAGGGAGGAGAGATTTGTATGAGGCCGGGATGGGGGGTTAAGGAGTTCCTGGAGGAATGTGTTAAGTTTGAAATGCCAATTAGCCAATCAGGTGGAGGTTTTCGGGGGATAGTTGAGTAGGAATCGAGATTGAGGGGAGAGGGTCACATAAGACATTTCTATTTGAAAACCAGGGCTGGAGCGCTGGGGCTTCCAAAATTTATGAGGGAGACGTGGAAGAACTAGGGCTCCTTCCTGATGGCCCATCTGAGCTTATATTTTCACCAAAGTGTGTCCTCCCAGCAACCGCATTTCCTAGCGGGGGTGTGGAAAGGCCTGGATGGAAAGCCTGGCTGTTGAAGAGTGGTTCTCAGAGCGGCTACTTAGCCGGTGCCTGTGTTAGTTTTCTGTAGCTTGTGTCCAAGCGGCCACTGACTTGGCTCCCCTTAACTTCGGGCATAGCAGAGGGAAAGGGATTTGCGTATTTGGGACTTGGGGACAAGAAGGAAGCTGCATCAGTCACTCAAGCCCCCATGCCCTGTGCTCAGGACTGCTGCTTGGGAGCACCGGGTATTTTTCCACTGGAGAAGTGCTTAGTGGCTGTGGAGATAACAACTCTTCCTTGAAGATGACTCAGCTGCTCTGGTCTTCTGCCAAAGTCTTGTTCAAGAGGGAGATGAAGGAGGCTCCAGACGGGGAGAATGGAACGCTGGCAGCAGGAAAGAAGTGTTGTGTGGTGAGGCTTCCACCTTTCACACTTCCTTCCTCCAGGTCACCAGCATAATAGTGGCTTATGTTTCCCCAATGCACATTGGCTACCAAATACACAAAATACTGTCTTAGAGATGAGAAAAGAAGGCATGGAGAAGTGAAGTGACACACACCAGGCTCTTCTGAGCCTGTGTTCTTGACCCCTACTTCTTTGGGCTTTCTAAGCAGAGCCAGATTCTTCCTGATGCAGCCCCTTAGGGGCCTTTATATCAGAAACTGGGAGCTCTCTCTTTTTTGCCTTCCTTGCTCCTTAAGGAATAACAGAAGCTCCTTACTAATGGCTCAGGTGCTTACTCTTTTGCAAGAAGGCGAGTTCCGGGAGGGAAGAGGCATACATACTTCCGGGTAAGTCATTTCACATTTACAAAGCTACCTTTGATGTGTAATACACTTGGAGCCCCAAACTTGCTTGTATTTTAAACTCACAACATTGTTAGCATGACTTTACTTCACTTCCTGGAAGAGAAAAACCAGTGTATTATCTGGAAAATCCCTCTAGTTTGATACATAGTTCTCCATTTTATCTCAGCTCCCCAATGTATATAGTTGCTGCCAGAAATACAGACATTCTCCCAGGTAAGAGCATCTGCTGTTGGAAGTTGCAGGGAACAAGGAGGCCTCTTGGCTATGAGTCCCCACCGTCTCTGCCAGCATCAAGGCCCTGAGCTATACTGTTCCCATATCCAGAGTAAAGAATGATTTTTACCCCAAATGGGAACAATGTTTCTGTATTTATAAATCTGAGAAATTCAGACACATCTGCTCATTTTTACACCAATTCTGTTGCGGCTGGAAAATTGCATGTGCTATTTTGATGAAACTTTATCTTAATTTCATTACCAGCCTGAGTAACCATGTGATAATTGCCTGATTTCCAAGTAACTGGGCAAAAATAATATTTAGAGGTTTGTTTTTTAGTTTTTCTTTTTAGACTCATGACTTTAATAAAATATTCCACTATTTTATCTTCCTAAATGGAAGCCAGAGTAATATATTTTCAAGCTAGTTGTCTGTCCATACTTTGAAGGAAAAATGGTTGACCATACCTTAAAGAGGGGATCACTGATGGTCTCGGTGATGGTCCGGTTCAGGCACAGAAAGTATTTGAGGTGAGAAAAGATGCTGTAGAAGAAAGAGCTCAGGATTTGGCTTCAAACAAACCTTGGTTAGAGAGCCAAATGAGCAGACGCCTATGCTAGTTTTCTGTAGCCTGTGTCCAAGTGGCCATTGACTTGGCCTTTGCTAACTAGTTAGTATGTTACCTTAGGCAAATAAATTTCATAACTTCTTTGAGCCTTATTCTTCTCATCTAGAGAATACGTTTTTAGAAAATACCCATATTCTGTGAATTTTTGTGATTGTATATATAATCACAAAGTGCTTAGGATGATGTCTACCGCATAGGTGATGATAAATGATAGCTCTTAGCATTTTCATTACCTTCCAAACCTGTGCATATCCTGTTGTATCCAAACTGCTTCAGGTATTGTTGTGACAGAGTTCACTTGGTTTATCTGACTAGGAAAATACTTTGTTTTTCTGATTTTTCTACAGTTCTTTGATTGGAATAGGAAAGCAGGGCCACCATATTGCACAATACTACTCCAGGATATGCCATTCACATTTTGGTCCAAAGGAATGGCCTCCCTTAGAGTTAAGCATTGGAAAACTTGGAGGAACTTACCCTAGAAGTCAGCGACTTACCTACCTCTCAGTAGCCACCCTCTTGCCTTCCACTTTGACCCTATTCTGATGGCAGGTTTTGGGACCCCCTAGAATCATGATGTTATCACTCTATGGATCCCAAGAAGCCACTGTGTAGGAATCTCAATCTGCCACATCCCTCTCATGAAGCTGGGTGTCCTTGGATATGACCTTGGTTCAAATATACCTAAGTCTGTTATAACCTATTGGAGATTTTCCTTCATGCTATCTGTGTGATGACAAGTCCTACACCCTACAGTCTAACTGGCCATCTCTAACCTTAGTTCTGCCAAGCCTGTTTTACTTTTGAGACCCAAATATGTATCAGAGTCTATATATGCCTAATACTTCTCTTAGTTTCAATTTAGGCAATAACTTTGAACTGGGAATTAGGCACCTTGAGTTCTAGTCCTAGCTCTTCTATAAATCAAACATGTGAATTTAGGCAAGTGTTGTAGATTGCCTAATGATCAAAAGTATTTTCATGTCTGTGTGCAAACTCATTTGCAGTGTGACTTTGTATCCCATCCCATTAGGAGATGTCCTCTAATTCTCAACCCCCTAAAGCCATGCTTGGCTAAGTGACATGCTTCAGTCAATAAGAGACTAGCAAATACAATGCAAGCAGTGCCTTTAAAAGTGTTTGCACACTGGGCCTTGCTCTGTCTTGCTGCTGAGATCTGTGCTGCCATATGTGAGCAAGTACAGACTAACCTGCTGGATGATGCTGTATTTAAGCCTATAGCCAGACTGTGAATGATGTCCCACCAGATTAACAAGTCTCCTAACTGCAAGAAATGTGAGTGAGATTATTCTAGATTGTCCAGCCTCAATTACGCCAGACCAGAAAACCCATCCAGTTAATTCACAAAATTATGAACAAATACATGATTGGTTTTTTTTTTTTAAGCCAGTGATGTTGGGAAGGGTTTGTAACTAGTTAAAGCAAACTGATAGTGTAACTCAGTTTCTTTCTCTGATTCTCTTTACACATCACGAAAATGAGAGTATTGTAACTGTAACAGAACAGATCAGTTCTGTTAAGCACAAGGCCCAGGAGCCACCATCTTCCTAACCCAAGAGCATATGAAACATTGTTAACTAATCACAGAACACTCTCTCATGGGACCCAGAAATAGTGATACACTGCTTCTTATTCCAGCACTCTGGTATCTACCCCAACCCCATTGTGGACAATGGGATCATACCCATTTGCCAGCTCTCTTCCAAGTTAGTAATTCTCAACCCTGACCAATCACCACAGTCCTCCAGAGAGAGGTATAGACTCTCAGATTCTCTACTTCAACTTTGTTGAAATCACATTTAGTAGGTTTGGGTCAGCATGGAGAGCTAAAGGTTTCCAGGTGATTCTAATAATGAGACAGGTTTGGGAATAGTAGATGGAATGATTTTTTAGGTGTTTTCTAACCCAATCCTTTGGTTATTCTGACCAAAGCATTTCCTTAATGTTAGATTTGACCGGGTAATAACAATACCTTCTATCCTTAAGTAATCCCATGCATACATACATGTGAGTCTTCAAGTGAATCACCTATACTACTTTGAGTAAACCTAAGGTTCTCCTCTAAAAATCCTTCTTTCATTATTCAATAAGCCAGGAGATAGAAAGAGAGACTCCAAGATTCAGAGTAAGGTAATTTTACTGGTTTATTCTCTAGAGGCATAAACCATGGATCTTGCTCTGAAAGACTGAATTTACAATATTGTTAAGAAGACCATACATCAGGGGTGCTTGTGTGACTCAGTCAGTTAAGCGTCCAACTCTTCGTGTTGGCTTTGGTTATTTTCTCATGGTTGGTGAGATCGGCCCTGCATCTGGCTCTGTGCTGACAGCACAGAGCCTGCTTGGGATTCTCTCTCTCCCTCTCTATCTGCCCCTTCCCTGCTTGCATGCATGCTTTCTCTCTCTCTCTCTCTCTCTCTCTCTCTCAAAACAAATAAATAAACTTTAAAAAAAGAAAGACCATGAGTCTACACTTGGGCTTCCAAACTGTGACCTAGCACGTGACATACATAAAGTTATGTGCAAACCAAGGTCTCTAGGTTAGAATATTGAAATATAGCCATGAAGTGCCAATACTAATACTGACAGCTAAAACTTATTGAGTGCCTTCTATGTGCCAAGCAGTGTGCCAGGACTTTGTTACTTCCTCTCACTGGCTCCTGTGAATAACTGCATAAACGAGTACTTTATTCCCATTTAATGGACAAATCAAGTGGGTTCCAGAGGGAGAAGTAACTTACCTAGAGTCACATAAGTAGGGGGTGGTAGAGCCAGGCAGAATCCACATAGGTCTGACTCCACACCCCCTACTCTACACTAGTGTGCACACAGCCTCTTGATGATGCTGTCATTAATGCATAGGAAACATCAGCAAACTCCCGAAAGACATTCTTCTTAAACACGCCAACTATGACAGACTGTTAAATCAAATTAAAACTATGAAAGAAAAGAGTTGGTTCCTTTTCTTACATTTTCTAATCAAAACTCACAATCCCATTATGTTTATTGCTCCCATTATTCCAGCGTCTTCTTAAAAAGTTTTGATTGACAGCTTCTTGGAAGTCACTATCATTTAATATACTTACCTGCTCTTTAATCATTTTGTTTTGTTTCTTCTCTACTGTTTCTATACAAAGGGAGAAAAATACTGCTATTCTTTTAACTTTTCTGTATTACTCTATTTGGAAAATCTTGGAAGCCTTTCCGTGTTTTTCTTTACCTTTCCAAATTCTACCATTTCCAGGAAGCAAGTCATATATTCAAGAGGATAAAAAGCAGGGAAACTTGGCTCCAATTATTTGTTTTTCAAATGAGAATGGAGAAATCAGTAAAGATGGCAGAATATTCCCATTTGTTTGTGCAACAGACACACATTTTTTGAGCACAAAGGGCTTTACCCCTTGTTAGGTTTCTTGGAACATTCCTTCTACTGAAGGAGAGAGCTCTAAGTTAGATAATTGTATTGATAAATACACAGTTACATTGAGAATGGTGGAGGAGAGCTCTACGGTCCAACAAAATTTGTAACGGGGGAGTTCTCATCAGGAAGGCCAGGGAAGCCTTTTTGAGGAAGAGAACAAGGTCTAAGTTAACTAGGAGAAGGAGAGGCTGGGGCAAGAATGTTCTGGGGAGGGAGAACAGCACATGCAAGAGTGCTGTGGGGAGAGGGATTTAAAAGACCAGCATGGTGAGAGCAGAAAATGAAGAGTGTGCTATGGCTAAAGGAGAGAGGAAGACCACGGTGCTGGGCACGCAGATTAAGATTTCAGATTTTATTTCCAGAGCAATGAACACATTGAAGGATAATGATTGAGGGGATGGTCCGCTTAGATTTGGATTATGAAAAGAACAGTCTGGCTGTAGGGATTAATAAAACACTTTCCCATAGAAAGACCTTGTTCACCATTGACTTTGGCATAAAATAAGGAAGACTTCAACAATTTTCTTCTTAATAGGCAGAGGTCATGGCATAAGTGAAATGATCTCAGGAAACTTCGTTTTCAAAATCCTTGTTATTGACTTGAGCAGTGAAGCCAAACGTTACATCCTTAACAAAGAAGACAAAGCATCCAGACACCCAAGTGGTGAGAAGACAAGCCTGGATTGTTTCTCAGTTTCTTGCAGTGATCAAGTCCCTTTGGGAATGAATTAGTGTGATCAACAGCAGCAGCAGCTCTACATTCAAATAGCTAGCTCTTCTAGAATTTATAAAACACTTCTACAAACATTACTGGAGATTAATAATAATAATCCACACACGTGAGAGCTAATCAAGTGCTCCAGACTATTCCAATTGACTCTTTGTCATATCGTGTAGATAGGGAACAATTATGTTCATTTCAGAGATGAGGAAGCTGCGGTGCAGGGAGACACTTAATGATTGAACTCACAAGTTCACCTGGCAAGTGATGAACCTGGGGCTTGCCCCCACATCTGCTGATGTCTACCCTGAAACTTCATCACTATCCATTGTAGCCATTTCCAGACCACCTGAAATTAATTCTTGCCTCCACCATTTACTCACCATGTGAGCAAGGACAGGTTTGTAACTTTTTCTTAACAAGGTTTGGTTTCCTGATCTATAAATGTGGACAATAATAGAACAGTATGAAAGAGTTATATAAAATAAACTAATACACAAAATATACTTAGAACTGCCTAATCCATAGAAAAGGCTCAATCAATATTTGGTATTATTATTACCATTATGATTGTGTATATTCCACTATAGTGTGCTAATTTGGGTGGGGCAGAGAATCCTTCAAAATAATAAAATTATTTTTTAAAGCAGCTAAAATTCATTAGGCAGGTGTTTTTAGTGTTTAAAATGTTAGGTAGGCATTGCCTATGGTAACAGGGGAGTTGACCTCATTAGGAAAGCCAGGGGAGCTTTTTTAAATTTTATTTTTTAAAATTTATATTCAAATTAGTGAACATACAGTGTAGTCTTGGCTTCAGGAGTAGAATCCAGTGATTCATATCTTACATATGACACCCAGTGCTCACCCCAAAAAGTGCCTTCCTTAATGCCCATCACCCATTTAACCCCCCCCCCACTCCAGCAGCCCTCAGTTTGTTCTCTGTATTTAAGAGTCTCTCTCTGTTTTTATCTTATTTTTCCTTCCCTTCCCCTAGGTTCATCTGTTGAATTTCTCAAATTCCAACATATGTGTAAAATCATATGATATCTGTCTTTCTCTGAGTCTGAAAAAAGTCTTTTTGTTTTGCTTAGCATAATACCCTCCAGTTCCATCCATATTGTCACAAATGGCAAGATTTCATTGTTGTTTCATTGCCGAGTAGTATTCCATTGTGTATATAAACCACATCTACTTTATCCAGTCATCAGTCGATGGACATTTGGGCTCTTTCCAGAGGAAGAGACAAATGATCTAAGTTAACTAGAAGAAGGAGAGGCTGGGTCAAGAGTATGCTGAGTGGAGAGAACAGTCATTACTATCATTTTCTTTTTTACTAATGAAGAAATTAAAGCACAGAGATTAAAAGTAATTTATTCAGAGTCCCTAAGCTGAAATGTGGCAAGGCCAATATTTAGAGACCGGTAATTCTGACCTCCAAGGGAGCAGTCCTGGAAACCTTGCTGGTCTGCCTGAAAGCTCTGGGATTTATTGGGAGACCACTGAAATGAGATGCTGCAGGTGGTAAAGGCAGCAAGAGAGCACCAGGAGCCGAGAGTTGAGGGAAAAGAAGCTTGTTGGAAGTGGATTTTCTTCCTGACTAGTTGAGTTGCCTGGCAGAGTTTTTAAAGGCTGAGAGTTTCAAGGATGTACACATCTGTAGGAGAAGAGGATGTTAATGAAAGCATGAAATGTTTTTGTCAATGAGAGCTTAGCATTTTTAGATGAAATGTACTGCAAGGTAAAGCTTAGAAACTATGGTCTCTAATGCTTCTCAGCCAAGAATAAAAAGAATAGATTTCCAATTGAAGGAATTATCTAATGATTTAATATGAAATTCATTTTGTCTGTTTTCAACACATATTTCTTGTGTCTTTCCTTCTTATAACCCTTTCTTGCTATTCATTCTGGTTTACTCCACGCCCCAGGATGGAAGGTTTAATTGCTATTACTCATTCAGTAAGACAGCTTTTGTTTCCAAGTGTAAGGTGTCCAGCAGTGCTAGTCCCAAACTTTTAAATGGGTAGGTAATGTAAAATCTGTTTGAAGAACAAATAGCATATTCATTTGACTCAAGAACGAACATTTGATCTCTCAGGCAGGCTTCTCTGTTCTCTTGGCAGTCTGAAGCTGAGATGGTCTCGTGGAATTTCTACCCACCTCCCTTTATTTTAGGCTTATTTCCATTTGGCTCTGAATGATGCCACCAAATTGAAGATTTCGTTACAGACATGTGAACCTCTCTTTGTGGTAGGAAATGACCATTGCCTGTCCTAAGAAATTAATCAGAATCAAAAGGAGAACAGCTGGCCCTGTTTAAAGAGTCTTTATGAATTTTTAATGCAGTTTGCCCATGTGGTCAAGGTTGATATATTTTAAAGATATGTTGGGATTGGAATACAAATAAATATCATGTGTTTTCCCATTTAGAGCTTTCATAAAGACCGTATCATATGCTGGCAGTATGATTGAGGCCTGCACATTTCCTTTATCTGATATTCGTAATCATTTCATTGCCTTTAAATGTTACCTTACTGTGAAGTATAAATAAGGAGTATACGAAATGAGGCGTTTCATAAAGCACTCTAAATAATTCTAAATTATGCTGTTAATGTAGCAGGATATGCTTGGCTCTTTCAGAGAGGTCTTATTATGCATGCTCAATGTCTGAATACATTTACCACCTATTCTGTAATAGGTAGAATGTAAGACCATCTCAGTCTCACCTAAAATACATGACACTTTTATAAAAAGATAAAAACTGAAGACCTATTAGTATAACCAAACATGGGAACTTAGTTTTCTCCCGCTAGCAATTATAGCGAAAAAAAAAATTCTTAAATTGTTATGGTACTTTAATCCCTCTAAAAAGGACTTGAACAGCCATGGCAAAGGGCATGGATTTCGAGGTGGTTGGGTTGAGGTTAAGGGGGCAGTGAATGGCCATACAGACTCAGTCTTTTTCTATGTGAATCTGTCAAAGACAGTGTCAAAGTCAAGTTTTAACTTCATTAGAATTCATTAGCTGAGAAATATAATTCTATAGACAAGGCCCTACTTGCAATCTAAGAAAAACCCTGGATATCTCTTACCTTATGCAGTAATTACCAGTTGCTAAGTTAGGCTGTATGCATGTAAAAATAAAAGAGAATGAATTTGAGTGAGGCTAAATATAGAAGCTGAGATCCACATTCTATTGTATTAGACTTCTACATGACTCAACCAATTCCATAGGTTGACAACCATTCTAATTTTAAATCTAGAGACTTTATAGCAGTAAAAAGTATTTCCTAATTAGGTAAGAAATTTGCCTGTCATTCTCTATTCTTGGTATTTATCAGAAGAAAGTCATTTACATTTTGAAATCACCATTCAAATGGAAACTCAGAGATTTCCAAGTTTGTTCCAAGCCCCATTTGACTTCCAAGAAATGTGCTTAATTGTTTAGCTGTGGTGCAATCACTAAACCATTGTGGGAACTGAGCTGGAATTCAGTAAGCAGAGTTTTAGCTACCATGACAGGACTTAACTGTCACTCACACTGACCGAATCTCAAAGGCTTAATAAATGCTAGAACCTCACTTAATTACCATTTGTTCTTTCATGACAGGAAAAACTATTATAAATTATGCAGATAAGTAATTCATCATGGAGAATATGCAGGAAAAAATCTGGGTCTGTGATATTAAATAATACTGACTTGAGGCTTGGTGAAAATTAAAATTATAGAGCAAGTGGATAAACTTTGCCCTACTACTTAGTACAAATGAAGTCTTGTTTGAGTATCTCTAATCTTGCCTACTCTTCAATCATAGTACAATTGTGCAGTGCACAAACATTTACTTCAAACCAATTGATTAGGTGTTTATTTACTGCCTACAATACACAAAGCCTTACATTAAGCTCTAGTTCACAGGACCATTTTGGTCTCACTGGAATTTAAACTTGTACTGCCAGTCCATTTCTTAGGGTGGCAAGAGTGGTAAATAATAGTTGTTGCCTTATCCCAACAAAATTTCTCCTAAATTCCTGATACTTCAGCTTTACAAATTCAGAAGGATTTGTTTAAAAAATTATTTTACCCTGTCAAAAACTGACGTTCCAGCTTGTATGTTAGTGAATAAGATGTTTGACTCCAAGTTCAGTGAATTTTCCCTAATATAAGACAGCCTCTTCTAAAGCTGTACAAATGAAACTGGTAATGAAGGCCAACACTATGGCTGAGCTAGGCATGAGAGAAGCGAGTTGTGGTAAGGGGTAATGACGTTATGAGAGAGGAGCCTAGGTGAAGCACTATATAGTACAGAGAGTAGGAGAACCAGAGAAAACTACAGGAGCCCTGGAAGTCTTAAGAGTTGGGATACTTCTTCCAGGAAAGTACACCAAAAAAGAAATGAGGGCAGCAAAGACTATTACTACCAGCAGTTTTGAATGCCTAATGTCCCAGGAATTGTATTAAGCACTTTACACACATTATCTTATTAAATCCTCAAAATTACAGCCATTCTCTACCGCTCATTTTTTAGTTGAAAAAACTGACCCATAGAGAGGTTGATACACTTGTCCAAGGACACACACAGCTGGGAAGTGGCAGAGTCAGGATTCAACCTAGATCTGCCTCCAGAGTTCAAATTCTTTTTTTAATTTTTTATTTTTTTAATTTATTTTGAGAGAGAGAACACTGAAGGGGGAAAGAGAGAGAAAATCACAAGCAGGCTCCACACCATCAGCATGGAGCCTGATGCAGGGCTTGAACTCCTGAACTGTGAGATCATGACCATGAAATCATGAAATCCAGAGTCAGACACTTGACTGACTGAGCCATCCAGGCACCCTCAGAGTTCAAATTCTTAATCGCTACATTCTAGTTCCTCGCAAATATAGATTTCACAAATCCAGGGGTTGGTACTGCTTGGATCATGACAGCAAAGAGGTGTGGAATTAGTGTCCACTCAGTAAATAGCACCTCAGCTGGCCCAAGTCAGAAACCTAGGAATAATCCTTAAATGACTCTGTTCCATCCTTTACCACCAACCTCCAGTCCATCGTGTCAGGTCTACCTTGACAGTGTATCCCAAATCTGGCCACTATTCTCCAGCTCAACTGCATAGTCCTCGACCTCAGGAGTTGTCATCTCTTACTGAGACTACTACCATGGCCTGTAATGGTCTCCTTGCTTCCACTGTTAATTTCCTACTCATTTTGCATTTAGTAGCCAGAGTCATTTTTAAAAAGTAAATGAGATTATGATGGTACCCTGTTTCGAATTTTCTGATGGCTTCCCATTACTTACAGAATAAAATCCAAAATCCTTTCCATAGTTTACAAGGTCATTTAGCCTCTGCTCTGTCTACTTCTTCTTATTCACCTCCAGTGACCCTTATCCCATTATTTTTTGATCTAGTTACATTGGTCTTTCTGTTCCTTGAATGTGCCAAGATAGATTCCATACTGGAGCCATTGCTCCTCTCTCTGCAGGGAATGCTTTTCCTCCACATCTGCTCCAGATAGGCTCTTTCTCATCAGGTTCCAGTTAATGTATCAGTTCCTCCATGAATACCCCCTTTGAACCTCCAGTTTCATTGCCCCCATCCTCCTAGACAGCTTTTTATTTCTTCATAGACTTAACCACTAACAAATGGTGATAGTATGCCGTTTGTTATGTGTTTATTATCTGCCCCTCCCAATCTCAAATATAATTTTTATGAGAGTAGGATCCTAGTCTGTCCGTATTTTTCCCTCATTTTCCAGCACTAAGAACACTACCTGGAAATACTAGTTGCTCACAAAATACTGTAGATTGTATGATTGAATGAATTAGCACAAAGTAGGGCTCAAGAGAAATTAAGTGAGACTTAATCATGGTTCTTTGGCTAGTACACGATAAAGCTGGACCAGAAAGCTAATACCCAGAATTTGCTCACATCTCTAAATGCTAGAGAGCTCGGAGCTCAAAAGGTCAGAGGAGAGCCAGTGTTTGAGTTAAGTCTTAAAGAGAGTAGGATTTTGACATGTAGACATCGAGGCTAGGCAATCCAAACAGAGGCTACAGCGTGGGCTAAGGCAGAGAGGTGGAGAGGTTCAGGGCAAACACGTTCCCCTACAAGAACAAAATAGCACATTGGCTGAGATAAGCAAAGAAGAGAAAAGGGTTGACGTATTGGCCTCCCACTCTGCAGGCTTCAAGCTTGTGGAAGAGTTTTTGCAACTGACACTACAGTTAAGAGATTCTTAATTGTACCTTTTTAGCTTTTAGCTCAACTATTGCAATGCCTAGTCTACTTCTATTCTGCCTTTGTTATGAAGCTCTTGCACAGCTCAAGAGTAATTACCACGAAGTGCTTTAGACTCTGATAACAGAGTGCCAACAAAACTTGGTGGTAGGTGGGAAAGAGTGGGAGTCCAGAAATAATGGGTTCTTAACTCATCTTGGGACCTCAGGCAGGTGTTTTCACTTCTTTATATCTCAGTTTACCTACCTGGTAAGATCTACCTGTCTAGTCCATTTCTAAAAGTCTCTGGTTTGATGTAGAGACTTAGTTATCACTCACTGAGTCCTCAAGTCGTGCATTTATGTATTTATCCATGCATGTTTATTGGTTGTCTTTTTTATGGAGAGCATATCAGTTTCTTGGGGCTGCCGTAACACGGTGGTACCATAACTTGGGTGGCTTAAAATAATAAGAATGTATTCTCTCACATTTCTGAAGGCCTGAAGTCCGAAATGAAGGTATCAATAGGGCCATCCTCCCTCCAGTGTTTCTTCAGGAGTATCTTTCCTTGTCTATTCCAGCTTCCAATGGGCACTCCTTGGCTTGTGGTAGGCAAACTTCCACAAGGTTGCCTGCTTTGTATTTTTCTCTGTATCCTTCCTGGGCTCAAAAGTCGCTTCCACCACTTCTTCCATGTATGGCCTTGAACATGGTACTACATGTAATCATCTCGTAGGAGTGTCCAGATGATTAAATGAGATTATATACATATTTTGCACTTTGGCATATGACTGGCACACAGCCAGTGTTCAATAAATACTTCCTTGGAGCTGCTATCCTCGTTAGTAAAGCATTTCCAATGATGGGGTGTTCTGTCCATCCAGAAAACAAATTTTTGTCCACACCAAACCGCTACAGAGGAGTGTGCAGGTAGTTAACTGGGAAATTAAAACCCCAAAAATCTGACCATAGAAAACATGGGCCTGAAATAGGCAGTCCGACTCTCTGCATTGACTGTATTATCCAGATAAATGTTCAGTGCCTCCTTAATGACATCCAGATGGACAAAGGCTGGATTTAAGGTTTATTCAGTACCTTTTTACTTTCTAATGGGCAGTTTCCAGTGCAGCCAGCACTCTTGGCAAAGATGTAGTTAATATCGTAGATTTATTGGTGTAGGAAACCTATTATGCTAAAAACAATCATTTTTATTCCTTGAAATCCTGACAGGAACAAAAATCCAATTTGTAGAGATTTTTACCCTTAAATGTCCCTGGTTTATATACCTCAAAGAAGGCATGCCCCGATTCCAGTGGCCTGAGGTTTTTTGCTCTCTGTGCTGGAGTGGGGTGCCGGATCCTCTTCTATAAACCATGCACTCTTTATATACACTGAGAACACCCCCAGTAACCCATCAGGCTTATCAGATACAGATTGTTCTAGGATTTTTTAGTTCTGCCACAGGATCCAAGGAATCTGACCATGGCCTCTTTAGGATATTATAGGACAAGTTATGATCTCTCATGATACAGGGCAGATCTGTCAGAAATGGTCTGTGTCTTCTGGGAAATTGCATGGAGAGGAAGGAGGGTGGGGTGGGCTTGCGGAGAGTAGGCTGACAGAGGTTGCCGTTCTGGTACGTATCAGTTCTTTTCCCTGCGGTTTCAGGTTTGGTCTGTGTCCCTGTCCATGTTGAATACCCTCAGACCCTGACATCTGCCTGAGCAAATGCCTTAACCTATATTACTGCATGGATCTGGAGACCAAGGTTAGAGCGAGGATCTGGTACTAGTCCATTCCCTTTGTTTTATGCAAGCCCCCATAATGATGGCAGCTCCTATGTCTGTCTTGTTTATCATCATGGCTGCCTCCTGAGATACAGTAAGTGTTTAGGAAATATTTGTGAAAAAAAATAGAAGGGAAAAAGGAAGGAAAGAAAGAAGGAAAAGATAAAGGAGAAGAGGAAGGAAGGGAGGGAGGGAAGAAAGATGGAAGAAAGGAAAGAAGAAAGAAAGGAAAAGAAAAAGGAAGGAAAGAAGGGATAATATAGCAAATACGTGTGCTGAGCTATATTCCCTATCCAACTGTGATTTCTAACTTTTGCCCTGTTGATATGATACTATCTTTATCATATAGCTGTCACTTGCTCATGGTTGGAGGTCCCTCCTAGCCACAGCTTACCATGATCTAACCCTGTTAGGGCCTCTCTATTCAGACTTACAGACTTGACTCCTAGTAATTACCTCCTTCTTTCTCTTTTCCCTGTTCAAACTCTCAAGAGATAGACAACCACAGGGGCTCATTTTATCTTTCTTGTTGCTGAATTCTGCTATCTCACAGGTTATTAGCTGTTAATAGCTTGACTAACTTTATGCCAGATGCTCACTCTTAGGCCAATCAGCTGTGATTAAACGTACTAGGCAATTTTCAGGAAATTTACTTTATAAATATTTTCCAGAGAAAAATGCAAATCTTCCAATATAAGCCCACTTAATGGCATACCATTTTTTTTTTAGCAGCAGTAGCTCATTACCATACTGGCCAATATATTAAACAAAGACAGATACATCCGAGACCAAAATCATCTTATTAAAATGACAGGGAAGCCAATAAAATGCATCATCCATATAGCTTAGGAGACTAAGCCTGACTCATTCCAAGAAAACTGTCCCAAGGGGAGTGCCTATAAAATCCTTTTGTGTTCTTCCTCTTTCCACTCCACATTATGTCCATGTCAGTGAATTCTTTTGACACAATTAAAGCACCCATATAGGAAATATTTACAAATGTAAATATGCTCACTCCCATTTGCAGAGACCCTTATTTGCTCCATTATTTCACAGAGTGCAATTCACATCATTTTCCTGTTGCTCCAGCCGCTGACACTATGGAGAGAAGCAGGCACGAAATAAATTGGCACTTCCAAAGACATCACGGTCCTTTGCGTGAATAATAAAAAGGCCTAATGTGTTGGGACAAAATAGAGAATTTTTTCTAGGTTTTAGATGTTGAGATACATGATTAAGCAGAGAATCTGTGACAATTAAGGGATCAGCAAAGCCGAAACAGCAATGTTTATGGTCCTTTTATAATGATACCAGAGTCTGTGCTCAGCACACCACCACTCCCAACTCTGCAAGCCTCCCATAAGCTTACAAATGATCTTCCATTTATTTTAAATCAATCAAGTATCCCTAGAGGAATTTACCAGAAACCCAAATATAATTACATAAACACAGAGGCTTCCTAACTATGCATGTGTTGTTCCAACAGAAAAATAGAAGTATAATACAGAAGGAGTGAAGGTTTATAAAATGCATTTTAATGTCTTACAAATAAGGGTTGGATACATATACCTTAGCTCAAAAAAATAAAAATAAAAAAGGAATAAGCATGGATGATATGATTAGATCCTTACTGTGGTTGGAATTACCCCAAAGTCTCCTCTCCTCACTTAAATGAAGTTTACTCTGTTTCATAGTCTTCTTTGCAGTAACATACTTATTCAAATCCTAGAAAATTGCTAACTTCATCAGCAATAGGCAATGTGAGGGCCTGAGGATATAGCTGGTCTTTTATTTATTCATTAGATCTATATAGCATCTCTTTTCCAAGAGCTCCAGGCCCTATAGAGAATGTTTAACTGATGCTAGACCAGAGTTTCATGGAAATGAGAACAGAGCTGGGTCTAAGGAGAAGCGGCAGCAGAGGAGGCAGAAGGAAGTGTAAGAGGAAACAGAGATGTTTATGGCGGGGAAAAGACACAAGAAGTCTTTAAAATGCCAAAATAAAAATGCAGAGTCCCCAAGTGCTGGCTCCCTCAGAGGGAGATGGCAATATAATGACAGATGTTCCGTTTCTATGAAGGAAAACTTTTGAATCTCTTTCTTAGAATTATACACATAGGGCAAGCTTCCAGGAATGTCATTTTCAGCAGAGACGTTAAATTCACAGGCTATATGCTGATAAAATTTAATATTCAAATCCAATAATATTTATGTTAACACATTTTAGTATGCCTAATGAAGTTCCCTCCCCCTTCTCCTGGGTCTGATGTGTCTTAAGTGTTTCATATTACATGCCATTTGGAAAATACTGAGAGTCAGAAAGAAGAATGGGTAGAAATGGCAGTACTGATTTTTATAAGACTGTAAGGGTACGTGGTTAACTGGAATTTCTGCTGTGACATGCTCCCCACTCTGCCCTGGCCACGGGGAGGTAGGAGGGTCCTGGGGTGAGAGTTCTTGGCACATAACTCTTGTTGGAGTCCTTCTATGACACTTAATCTCTACACAGCTCATTGAATAGTGGATCCAGCCAGGTTCGTGCCAGCTTCAACACTAGCAGTAAATAGAAGGTAAGGGAATGGGTTATGATGAGATCATGGGAAATAGGTGGTTTTAAATTTTTTTCATCTTATGAAAAAAACAGGAGACTGAATAGTTCACATTTTTTACACCCCTGTTGGTATTAAACATGAGTATGAAGGCATTGATAGCCACTTGCTTTAAAAATTAAACACTAACGTTCCAACAAATTACATGTAAATAATTACATGACGAAGAGGAATCAGAAGGGATGGATCCTCAAATTTTTACTTTAACACTGAGACATTGAGTGGTGGAAGATAAAATAGATGGGAGACTTCTTAGTCCCAGACCAGTACTTCTTCCAGAACCACACTGTGGACTCATGGAAACACAAGTGCTTTTCTCCAGCATTTTTGTGTTTGGGTCAATTTCATTAAGAACAATTCAGTATATGTTGGAAAGTTGTGTTGTACTTGGAGCAGAGCCATGTCCCCAGCTCACCTTATGTGGAACCCCATGAGTGGTGTCACATTATAATAAAAATATGTTCTCAAAGTTTTATGTACATAGTTTTTAAAGTTTATTTATTTTGAGAGAAGCAGAAGACAGTGCAAGTGGGGGAGAAGCAGAGAGAGAGAGAATTCCAAGCAGATTCTGCCCTGTCAGCACAGACCCTCAGGCAGGGCTCAAATTCATGAACCATGATATCTTGACCTGAACTGAATTAACTAGTTGTCATTTAATAAACATGTCTCTAATATATTATCTACACACTTATTAACCCAAAATAAATGTTTAAGGAATATTGATGGCAAGAACTTAGTACAGTTCTTATAACTCAGAGTTCATTAGAAGACTGGAGTGGGCCGGCAGTGGCAGTCCTATTACCTAACCTCAGGCATTCAGGCTCCCTGTCCCAGGTGTGTGAATCTTGAGGAGATGACAGAAGAGCAGAGGAAGGGCTGGTGGGACTTACCCCAGCAAAGGCCCTGGGACCCCTGCCCCTTCCCTAGTAATGATGTGTCTGGGGTCACTGCTCCTCGAAGTTGCCTTGAAGCCTCCATCATGCACCTGCAACCTTCTGTGGGTTCCTTGGACCCCCTCTTGGTTCTCGAGTACGTTTTCTCTTCCTAAGATAAGATGACTAGGGTTGCTTTCTGTTGCTTAAAACTGAGGAGACTCTAATCAAAAACTTGGGAAATGGTTACCTGACTCTTTGTTGGTTTCCAAATAATAAGATGTCTGAAAGAGGGTCTAATTTTATTTTGTCGGCTTCCCTAACATGCTTCTCAGGGGCAGGTTTTACCTGGGGTTGTGCGAGTCAGAAGAAAAGAGGAGCTTGCTTATTTACTGACAAGCATGCCTCCAGAGAGTGGCCAGTGAAGGGGATAAGAATACTTTTGGGTTCCTTTGCCTTACCAGCCATCACCCTTTTTGGTGATCCGTGGCAAGCCGGCTGCTTTCAGTCCAAACTACTCAGGAAACTGTAGCAAATGATGAATAATTGAAGAGCTCAAAACTTACTTCTTTTTTTTTAATATGATTTATTGTCAAGTTGGCTAACATGCAGTGTATACAATGTGCTCTTGGTTTTGGGGATAGGTTCCCATGATTCATCGCTTACATACCACACCCCATGCTCATCCCAATCAGTGCCCTCCTCGATGCACATCCCCATTTTCCCTCTCCCCCACTCTCCCCCCACACATCAGCCCTCAGTAAAACTTCCTTCTCAAAGCCATTTACTCAGAAATGTCCAAATCCAAGTTATGATGGATAGGTTTAAAACTAAGGAGTGGAGCTTCCTGATGCCCATCAAATTTCTAAAAGAGAGAGAGAAGTGACAAAATGGCAGGACTTAAATATAAGTGTGATGCTTCTCTATTTCTTGACAGTTAAAATGGTATCACTTTACACTCGTGTAATGTGTGGGGGGAAACACTATAATGTCAAATTATATAAGAAATATTTAAATCTAGTAAAATGGTTGGTGTATCTCTGGAGGATTTCAAGACATTTTACACACTTGTTTTAAAAAAGCAATTCTGAGAGTATTTTCGGACCTTGCAGTGATGCAACTGTCTCAACAGGTAATGGATCCTATTTTTAATTTTGAAAGCTTTTATTTTTCCCTGTGGTTTCTTTTTAAACATGTTGGTGGATACTTTTTTGTTACCTAGATTTCCTCCTGGACTTTACTGTCTCTTTGAGCTGAGTCAAATTCAAAGGTGAACACTATTTTCATATTCCTGGTTGTTCTTCCTTGCCTCTTACCTGCAGTTGATCTCAATAGAGGCTTAATTAGCCATTTAGAAGTCAACATGCTAAGATTTCTAATTAATGGTGGCCTGCCTATCAAGTTAATGTCCTTGCAAATTATCTCCTTCTGGAGATTATTACAATTTGCAAATGCAAATCCATTATTTATTATATAGGGGGCTTAGCAGACACTGATTTTAAACATACTACAGAGGTGTCTCTTACCACAAGAAGGTAAGCATCCAAAATCAGAATGTAAGATGAAAGATATGTGCCATCAAAATTACCATCTCAACAAGCCCTTAAATGGCACTGCATTAGAGATCAACCCGCTGCTGTCCATCAGTCTTGCACTGCCATTAAGATCACCCTTTCTTCTCTGACCACTAGGTCCTTGGCATTTAGGGGACATGTATAATAAAAAAAAAAAAAAAACCATGATTACTTTTAAGCTCTAGAATCACATTAAGCATGACAAGGTACCTGAACTGTGAGGTAAGCCTGGAAATAGTAGATGCCCATCAGATCCCAAGCTCAATCCAAGGCAGACACTGATGGAGTATGGCTTACATTTCCTGCATTATTTAAATTGTCCTCTCTCTCTCTATTGCCTCCCTTCTGCCCACTCTACCTTTCTTTCTCTTTGTCAAGCCTATACAAATGGATTTAAGAAAGTTATATGGGCATAGGATATGATACCACAGTAATATCTTCTTAAGCAAGAATATACTGATAGTTTCATAGCTTAATTTACTCAGATGTTTCTATTTTTTATATTTGTATTGTTTCTTTCATTAATAAAACCCATACTCTAAATTCAAATTTCCTGGCAAGAGCCTACATGTCAAAGTTTCAAAAGAAAACAAAGAACTTTACTTGAAATCAACTGGGATTGACACCAGTAGAATGAGATTGTCCAAGATTTGAGGTCTGGTGATTATTCACTCATGAGAACCCCATAGTTAGTCAAGAAAATTATTTTCAAGACTAGTAAGTCATATTTATCTGGAAGTGAAGTGTTTTTCTTTCTTTCTTTCTTTTCTTTTCTTTCTTTCTTTCTTTCTTTCTTTCTTTCTTTCTTTCTTTCTTTCTTCTTCCTTTTTTTTTTTTTTTTTGGGTCCCAGACATCACGTCAGCAAAACCCTGACCTTCTTCTTGGTCCTCAGAAAACATTTGTTGGATGAAGAAGATGGTGAGGGAGGGGCACCTGGGTGGCTCGGTCAGTTAACCATCTGACTTCAGCTCAGGTAATGATCTCCTGGTTCGTGATTTCAAGCCCCATACTGGCTCTCTGCTGTCAGTATGGAGCCTGCTTCAGATTCTCTGTCTCCCTCTCTCTCTGTCCCTTCCCTACTCATGTTCTCTCTCTCTCTCAAAAATAAACATTAAAAAAAAAGAATGGGAGGGAAAGAAGAAGCAATAAAGGAAGAAGAAAGGAGAGGGAGTGAAGAAGAGGGGAAGGGACGAAGGGAAGACAGGAAGGGGAGGGAGGAAGGAGAGGAGAGAAAAGAGTTAACAAACTGGAAGAACACGAATATGAGAGCTGGCACCCCACATTTGGAACTCGATGACTTAGGCAAGTTTCATTTCCTGTTCCTTTGATTCCCAGTGTCCTCAGTTCAGTGTATAGATGATAGTAAAATGTCTGGCACACAGAGATTCAGTAAATAGAAGCTGTACCTGGTGGGTATTTATCACTGGGCCACAGTTTTTAAAAACATCACATAACTGCTATATTCATGAAAAGCAAATATAGAAATGGTTATGTCTGGAGACTAAAGAGCTGTCCAGTAAATAGGTGCACTGTTCTGAATAGTCTGCCCACAAATACCATCACAAAGTAGGCAGAATTCTGAAAGACCTTCCAAAGACTGCTCTCACAGGCAAAAAGCACGTAATCAGGAAAACACAGATGTAATAAGAACAGGAGGCCTGCTGAATCATTACTGATACAGTGGCCACTTCCGGCTACGTGCCATGCCTTTAGTACATGTGGTAGTCAGCCTCACATAACTCAGTGGTGAAAGTGTTCCTATTCTCGTTTTCCAAATAAGGGAGTGGAATTCAGAGCCATTGAGTAACTTCCCTAAGATCAAACAGGTCCTTATGTGCCTGGGTCCGGGTTCCATCTCACTTCTGACTATACCACACCTATGCTTTTGTCTACCACAGCACCTCATGCTTGTTTTTGCAAATCAGCAGATTAACTTGACAGAAAATGACCAGAGTCATGAGAATCTGTCTGATGGGGTAAGAATACTCGTAGAAAAGGTTGAGTGTAGGTATAGATGTTGAAAGAGAGAAATCATTAGAATACAAAATATATTCACTACCACATGTCCTTGGGTGGGGGGTAGGGGGGATGATTTGTGTTTTAAACAGTATGAAGTCCTGACAAGTAATAGTAAACAGCCCTGCACAAATGGGTCCTTGAATAGGTATCGTGTGCCAGGCACTGTTTTTAATGCTCTTATAGACAGTAACTCTTTTCATCCTTATGTATAGTGACTCCTTGGGGCAGTTCCTGAAGACCAGAGGAGTCCTAACCTATGCTATTACTATGTAGATTACTTCTAAAGTTTGGGGGATGATTGGCCTGTGAGTAAGAGGTGGAGTTGGCATCAGGACAAAAGCAGTCTGGCTCCAATGGTTTTGTTCTAACCAACCTTACGGGTTGGTCTGCTGTTTGTTTATCCCATGCTAGCTTTGACTGGAAGGAGTGGTTGGGATATGGGAGAGCACAATGTGGGCAGGACAGCTTAGAACATGAACCAGGAATTCCTGAGAATGCTAAGACAGGAGTCAGAAAATCTGAAACCCGCCCTCTTCCCTTCTCTAAGCCTTAATTCCTTCATTCGTAGGGTGTGGCTGATAACGCTAAGACACACCACCTTAGGGAGGATGGTCATGCGTATTCAAAATGTGGTAAGGAACACAAAATCTTATGGTTAAAGTACAGGTACCCAAATCAGACTGCCTAGGTTTGAATCCTGGCTCTGCAATTTAATAGATGTGTTACTTTCCATAAGTTACTTAACTTCTCTATGGCTCAGTTTCTTTATCTGCAAAATGGAAATAATAATAGTACCTGGCCCATAGGGTTGTTGTAGCATTACCCACCTAGTGTATGGGGAGTAGGAAGCACACAGCAATATGGCTTATCATTATCATGCACATTGATATATTTTGGGATGGAGCACAGTCAGTATTTCATCTAAAAGTCAAATTTAGATGAATAATATAGGCAGTCCCTATTGTTACTCGCAGCTGTGTTGCTGTTTCCAAAAAACTCCTAAATTTGAGAGAACTGAGAGAAATAGGATGAAGAGACACATAGTATGTGAAAGTCTTGCCAACGGAAGGTCTTTCATCTGCTCTGTGCCTTGTTGCCTGCAAGAAAACACCTTCAAGTATGTACTTTGCTTGTTGCTGTCCACCCTTTTGAAAGCCAAGTTTGCAACTTGTCCAGTTTATATTAACATGTTTGCAGTGTTCCTCTTGATACACTGAAGTGATGGCAGCCTCTGGGCTCTCCAAATGTACTGAGCTATTAGGCAGTCATTTGTGTAAGAGCAGTAAGGGCATCATGAGGAAAGGGGAAGTGGGGGCAGCATGGAGAAGAAGGCTATACAATCATTCCTTATTTATTTAGAAACTGCACCCCAAATTTCTTCAATAATCTCGCCTTCCCCACTCACGGTCAATATTACTTACCACTTCCTTCTTGGCCAAGGGGCAAGATTGACCCAGGGCTGGGTAATAAGTATCTTCTATCCCCCTGGTGACAGAAATTGCTTCAAGGGAAGGCACTTGAGCCAACTGTTAGCCCCTTGAGAATCAGCTCTGGGACTCTGGTTGACAGAATTAGCAAAGAGAGGTTCTTATTTCTGCTGGGGTCACTGGTTGGCTGAAATAGAGATTGGAGAGATTGGCAGCCGTCACGCCCCTGTTTTATGGACAACCTCATCAAAAATGGAGCCAGGCAAGAAGGAAGTGGAAGTTGGAGACAGAGAAAGTGGCATCCTTTGAACCCCTGTGTCAAACCATACCTGAGCCAGACCTACCTCCAGACTTCTCAGTTACAGGATCAATCACTTCTTTCCTCCCTGCCCCCCTCTTTTCCTGCCTCTATTTCCTGCCTTTCCCCCTCTCTCAGTCTGGATGGGGCTCTTGTCACAATGATGTGTATTCTCAATTTCACTTCACATTTGGCTCCATCCTTTTCCAAATTATAGAAAGGTTGCATCTCTCTGTAGGCTCTGCAGCTCTCTTCACAAAATAGAAGCACAGGACTTCAGAACGATTGAAAGACTATCCGACAGCTCAAGCAGCATCTCATTCTCCGGGGAGAATCAGTTCTCCAAATTAATAAAAATATCCATGTCTACATTGTGGAACACAAACTCATTTTCCCAGGTTTATAAACCTCCAGATAGATACCCGACTCTATTAAAATGCTGATGGCTTTTATGAAGCTGGGCTGAAAAGGGGGAAAAACAGATGCCTCCTTATATAATAAACTCCGGTGGCCCTGGGGTCCCATTCATCATACTGGAGGTAACACAAGGAACATTCAGGGTGTCAGAGAAATAAGGGGAACAGTGAGGGATCCTTTTCAAATCAGTGTTCAAAAAGAAATACAATAAGGCAAGTCTTCACTGTATCTATTGCCTTTCAGAGAGAGGATACAAACCAAATTAGATTTGAAAAACGGTATAATTATCCTACCTTCACTGAGGAGAAAGGAAAGTACACATGGCTTCCTAGGAGTTAGTGTCCCGCTGAGTATTCCTAATGAAATAACCACGGCTTGTGGGTAATATGCCTGATTGCAAGTGGACTTTTATGCCAGTCCAGTGCTATTACTATATAGATTACTTTTAAAGTTTGGGGGTAATTGGCACATAATTGAAACTAAAGAAGGAAAGGAGAAAGTATTTCCTTGGAAAATTATTGAATTTGGGGGTTCCCTCTTTGGCTTCCTATCAGACATTAATTTTACTTGCTCATTCAGTATATGTGTATGGAGCATCTCCTGTTCGCCATTCACAGTTCTGGGTGCCCGAATACAGCAGAGGCCAGTGCAGTCACAACCACTGTCCCCATGAAATTCACTTTCTAGTTGGAGACACATTCAAAACAGGTGAGCCTATAAATAGTCACGAATGGAAGTGTAAGGTAACTGGAGAGAGTGTAAGTGCTTTGATAAATATGGTGTAAAGACAGCATGATTGGTGGTGGGTGGCATCTTTGGATAGATCATTTAATGAGGCCTCCTTGAGGAAGTGAGAGAGAAGAGAGCCTATAACAGGAGGCCAAGGAACAGCAGGTGTAAGTTTCCAGACTTTGCAAACAAAAATACAGGACACCCAGTTAAATTTGAATTCTAGATAAACAACAAATGATTTTTTTTAAATCCCCCTGTTAGTGAAAGAGCTTTTTAAATCTAGCAACCCAAAGTACAAATACTCAGAAGTAAGACAAGGCTCAGCGTAATCAAGGACTGGAGTTTGGATGTGGGAGGAAGTGAAGGGATTGTGAGGTTGAAAATGGAGGCAGTCAAGGTAGAAGACTAGAGTTTGGATCTTCATGCAATGGAAAGCCACTGAAGGGTTTTATGCGATGAATGGCCTAACTCGACCTGCAGTTAGTGACAGCCAGTGGGCTGCAGGAGGAAGATCATGGTGCATGGGAACACAGAGGCAGGAGACCTTTGCACTGACTGGTCCAGCGGTGAGATGACAGCTTCTCACTTTAGGACGAGAGCAGTGGGAGACCAGAGGAGTGACCTGCCTCAGTCAGGGGTTGTAGTTGCAAGTGCTGGAGACTGACTGGCTATCTTTAGCACCAAAGAGAGTTGCAGGGGTGGGGCAGGCATGTATGTGAAGGCTGAAGGAAGAACGCTGTGGGTGCTCAAGCACTGAAGGCACACGGGCAGCAGGAAGTAGCCCAGGCCATGCTGTGAAAACGCAGGAGCCAGCCCCATGCTTCGGGCTTTCAAAGCTGCATCCTCCGCATTGCCACCTCCCTGTGAATATGTCTGCACCTTTCCTGCATCTCCCTAAGATTCTCAGGCCCTGGCAGGATCATCTGACTGGCCAGCCCCAGTCATAGGCCCACACTCAGGCTCCCAGGGACAGGGAGAGGGATTCTGCCTCCTCTGGGTTCTATCAGAGGAGGCTGGGGGATGTGCTCCCCACCATGATTTAGACCAATAATTCACCCCAAGTAGGAACGATGTTCAAACTGGGTAGTTCCTAAAATGACCAATATCCATGGAGGTTTGCTGTTCAAGATCAAGAAAATGACCAAAACATCATAATTCCCAGAACTGTCTATAATTTATTTAAAAACAAAAGACCAGAAAAATTTAGATGAATATTGTTAACAAAGATAAATTCAGCACTTATGTCCAAAAGTTCCTCCAGTGTGAGTAGAGAAGGGAGAAAACAAGACTTCTTAGTAGCACGGATTAAAAAAAAAAAAAAAAGGATGGGGGATTTTAGTGGCTGATAGGAATACTCTGAGTCAACACTGAGCTGTGGCTGACAAAACAACATAAATCCCCATGGAAACAAAACCAATGGGGATTAGGAACCTAGGACAGAAAGCGTATTTAAGGCTCTTTGTCCGATTCATGATAGACCCAGGTATTTTTCCAGAGTTTATTTTCATGGCTGAAATGCATGCTGTTATTGTTATGACCATTACCAAGTCCCCAGTCTTTCTGGGATTGTGAGGCTAAAGAATGAAGATGAAACCTTGTGAGGATTAACATTTTAGGCAGAAAGATCTGGATTGGGCAAGTGGTTTAACCTAAATGTCAGGTTAAAAGAAGCTGACAGTAGACTCAAGCTGATATAGTTATTGTAAAACTTATAAGAAATAATACACGGATATTAGTGCCGAGTGCCTAGCATGTGTAAGTGTTCAATAAGTGTCAGTTATTGCTTTCCCAAAGAATGTTTCGTAGCTTCCCAGGGTAGCCATTGTGTCTCACAATTGGACACACATAGACCAATTGATAGATACTCATACGTTGAAATATCTGCTTATAGTTGTCTGGAAGAAAAGGAGGCTTGAAAACAAACACATACACAAAGGAAAGAACCTGAATGAACCAATGCAATGCATTTCTTATCTCAGCAGAAGGGTCTTTTGGCATTGACTCCAAATCCCTCTTTCTGTGATTTTAACCACAATTGGCAGAAACTCCACAAGCATTCATACTGGGTGTAGCCACAGTATGGATGTCCTACAGTGGCATTGACCATGGCTCTGGCTCACACCTCATGTATTTCTACCCAGACATTCATACCTGACCTTTTCACCTACAAATCTAAAATCAAATAATCATAAATAAAATTCACAATCCTCTCTTACATGTTCTGCTAACACCCCATTTTATGGGGGTGTTAAAGGACAAGGTGGAAGAATGATAGTTAAAATTTTATACAACAAGAAATATTTTATACAGTGGAGCTGCGTCCTATTACATCAAAGCTAGAATATTGATGGCATAATTGATCATATTCATTTACTGTCATGTGTACCATTTACACATTCTGCTTTATACTTTATAAAAATATTTCAAATAAATCCTTAACATATTTAAGAGTTGGACAGCGCTTGTCTTATTCATCTCGCATTTCAACTTTTCATAAAAGAGAAAAATTAATCAGTAGACCAACTGGAGAGGAAGACAGGAGACAAACTTTTTGAGCTTGGGAGCAGTGGGAATTCACAGGGGATATAAAAACAACATGCATTAAATTCTAGGCCAGAGCTCCATAAAATATATACATTTTCCTGGAAAAAATGGAATTTTAATAAGCTACAAGCAAGGGCATGCTTGACTTGGCTATATTTTCTGTGGCCTATCATGTAAACCATCTTTAATATCGAGTTTCCTTTTATCTCCTACATTCAACCAGGACGTATACTCTTTCTGCAGGGCACTTTGATAGAGTCAATAAATTGAATTTCCAGCATTAGTAAAGAGTAGTCAGAAATCATATCTAGGAAAGACTATATTCCCATTCAGCTCTAAATCAGAGAGATTCGTCAGGAAGGAGCTGTTTTGTTCTGTTTTGTTTAATGCTGTTTCTAGTGAGAAGTAAGGCATTTTTCTTGAGTTCAGTTTATCCCTGAACCACAGATTTCCTCCGTTGTTTTGGTCACTGGCTTCTTAATGACGACCTTTTTGTCCTGGCTACAATGATTTCTCTCATAATGAATTCATTTACTCATTCATCCATTCAGTGTGGATTTTAGAGTAAAATTGTGATAGAGGGGCACCTGGGTGGTTGAGTCGGTTGAGTGTCTGACTTCAGCCCAGGTCATGATCTCACGGCTTATGAGCTCGAGCCCCACATAGGGCTCTGTGCTGACAACTCAGAGCATGGAGTATGCTTC
Organism: Cryptoprocta ferox; assembly: GCA_028646485.1. NCBI lineage: Eukaryota > Metazoa > Chordata > Mammalia > Carnivora > Eupleridae > Cryptoprocta > Cryptoprocta ferox. Next base: position 28,470,008 of record CM053574.1, on the reverse strand, counting down.
AGATTCTGTGTCTCCCTCTCTCTCTGCCCCTCCCTTGCTTGCACTCTGTCTCTGTCTCTCAAAAATAAACATTTAAATATTTTTTTAAAAAAAAGATTGTGATAGATACTATGCTGTATTGCTGGAGAGGTACATAGTACCCCGGCCCTCTAGCAGTTCTTAAACAGTGGTTTTTTTATATATTAAAAATTATAGTCATGATTTCATCCCCCCTTGACCTGAATATTCTCATTGCTTTAATCTAGAGTGGCTCCATGGACTGGGATTCTGCAGTTAGGTTTCTAGTGTCAGCTTTCACATTACTTTCCCCTAGGACCTTAGATAAATCAAGGAGTCTGTCTAGACCGGAATACCTTCATCTCTAAAATAAGTAAGTGGGATTAAATGTTCTCTAAATTCTCTTACCCTCTAAGACATCAATTCAGTTTGTATTTGTGATACAAATTCCTTATATTTATAGGATTAGTCTAAGACCTCCCAGCCTAGGGGAGTGAAAAGGAGAAATTATAGTATAAGCCTCCTCACAGTCTCTGCCAAGCCAGAGACAACATCCTGATAGGGAACTGATTAAAAACAACCTACACACATAAGCTTTTAGCAAGGAAGGTGTTCTGTTCCCTTGTTTGTTGAGTTGAACTTTCTGACACTATATAAATATTGAAGGATTTCATAAAACATATGGATTCATGGCTTCTCTTGCAAAATAAGATCTAGCAGTACTGATTTACATTCTCCTGTGTCAGTAATTGGCTGGAGTTAATTAGGAGGTTTCCCCTCAAGCGATTGGCTTCATCAAGTTTGCTGCAGTCCTCGCTTTTGTCTTATACATAGGCGTTTTCTCCTTTATGTTATTTGCCTTGTCTATAAGGTAATGTGTTTGCAAACCGTATATGAAACCATAAATGTATACGTGAGTTTGTGTGTGGCATGAATGTGTGGGAGTGAATAGGAAAAGAATATACTTTGATATAGGATTCACAACCGTATCTAAAATAAGAGAACTGGACAAAAGCCATTGATAGGTTTAATCCCCAACTCAAAAGTAATTAGAGTTTTGGACTCAATATCTACTTAACATCATTCAGTCAGCAGAACAGAAATGGAAATGCCATTCAGAACTTTGTTATCGCTTCAATTACTCACCAACATTAGCTTTGTGGATATTTCTCCTTTGTTTTTTCCAATCCAATGACAAAAATGTGTATAAAGATACTTCAGATAAAACCCACAGTACAAGGGTAGAAAGCTTGGTGGTGAGAAATGATTGTTAGAGATGGTTTTCTTTAATGCCCAGCTGTGTGTAAAAGGATTACACAGTGAAGGTGGGTCACTTTCAATATCCTGCAATACTTTGACTCAGATTATCTTGCTACCCACTCAGGTTGGTTAATTAAGGAAGGAAATAAGGGCAATGTTCTCATTTCATTGTAGTCTATGTTTCTTCGTTTTTAAGTGTGAGGCATTTCCTTTATAGTCTTACTTAGTATTTCACTCCTGGTTGATTTCAGCATAATTTAGTATTTATCTCTTTCAGTCTTCAGTTTTTCTTTTTCTCAATGGCAGATAAAGTAGTTAATTAAGTGTTTATATTACAGATAGAGAATATGTATAAGAGAACAAATCACTTTATTCTCATATGAAAATTCAGATGTCCTCTCTGGACATGTTTCTTCATTGTTCAAATTAAAAAGTAATCATTCATTGCACCTCATTCTTCTTTCCTTACATTATTTGGCTTCTTGCAGGAAAAAAAATATTTCCCCATCACCACTCCTAATATCCCAGTAATGTTTAGTCTTTCCTGTCCTTGAGTTGACTGAAGGAATTAAGATAAACAGATTAAATATTATCAGTTAACAGACTTTTTAAAAAAATCAGTTAACAGTCTTAACAACAACCTGTTTGAAACAAAGAATCTAGAAAAGGTGTAAATTGAGCAGATCTCTTTTCCAATCAAGAAAAATTTTCCTTTAAGGCAGAAATACTCTTCTATCCATGTGAAGATCAGTCATTTGAATTCAGTGCAACCTTTCTGAAGATTATGATGTCTACTCCGGTGCTGAGAATTTCTACAAATGTTATACCAGGTCTTAAAATATCCCTGGTCTTTCCTCTGACAGCTTGTTGTTCTGCACCATTTACTGCTTTCAAACAGTGTTTTTTAAAGAGATGGCAGTTTTTCTGAGGAAACGTGACAGTATATATAAGACTTTCTCCTCCTTATCCATAGATAAGAAAAGTATCATTTTGAGATTGAGTTTCTTTCCTCTAGCATCTGAAAGATGAGTTGCTCCCAATTGGCAATTATGTGGCTCAAGACAAATAATTTCACAGACATAGCAGTTAAAGCTGACTGGAGAAAAGTCATTGGTGACATTTCATGAGAAGATGCAGAATTCAACATGCAAGCAATATAAGGACACTGGAAAGAATTTTAGAAAGTGGCACTATTTCTTTTCAACCTTTGTGGGATAATCCTTTCCTATATATCAGTTTGTTTGTTCTTCCCTTCATTATCATAAAGAAGAATTTTTTTTCTGGGGTAGATCAGGATTTGCTGGCAATGGGGAAGAAAGATGTGTTCTCAAGCTTTTGGTTCATATGGATTCCTGTCCATTCTGGTCTTTAAACTCAGGGGATGTGTCTTTTCAAGATAGAAGTAAGAAGAAAAGAAGGCAAATTATCAAAACAACAACAAAGTTCATCAAGACAATCAATATAAATAAAATGCATAAGGAAAATAAACAAATGTGATTTCCAACATACTAAGTATTTGGAGTTTTATTTGATACAAAGGACCTATGTTCAGGCCTAATTTTTATATAATATTGTTTCTAATTATTTAATGATATTAACTTTTTTCTCCTGTATTACTCAACAAGTTAGATTATATAAGTGCATTTTTAAAATTGTGGTTTTTAATTTAATTTTGACTATCCCTATCGGCTCTATTTCCAAAACCATCAAGTGTTTATCTTTTTTTTTAAGTGGCAAAATATATCCTCTTAACCACTTACTTTTGTCATTCTCCAGGAAGTTTGTCTTTTCTTCATTTACAAAATTCGACTTTATTGAGGTAGAGTTGGCATACAAATTTGTAACATATTTAGTGCACATTATGGTGACTTGATATATATATATTGTTAGACCTCCTTTCCAAATGAGAGTCACCGAGAACAGAACCCACAAAACACAAACGGACTTGGTCACTAAGGTTTATTTTAGTCCGGCAGGAAGGCCCCTCCCCAGCACTTGTAAGTCCTCGAGAAGAGCGACCCGCCGAGCAGGGGCCCAGGGTTTATATGGATTTCAGCAAGGCAGAATACTCATTATTTAGTTAACCAATTACAATTGACAGCATTTCATGGTAGCCAATTATATTGTGACGCACAGACGATAGTTTTGGCGGAAACCTATCATTTTAAAGTTCTTTGTCTTAAGTGGGTTTGAAATGACCAATCATAGTTAGAGGGGGAGGCGAAGCACTTATACAGAAGGGAGAACTTTGCGGTTAAAGGGTGGGGTTGCTTAACAGAATCTTGGAAAACAAGTTAACCTGTTGGTTACAACGTTCCTTATCCAGTTACATCTTAGGGTCTTTCCGGAGCCAGGTTGCCCAACCTTTAATTATTCACAAGAATGAGGTTAGTGAGTGAAACAATGGTTGGCATTTTATCCTTAGGGTCCAGTTTGACCCGAGGGGGTTTTACTATATATATATATATATAGCATTAGATTCCTCCATCTAATTAATTAACATATCCCTCGCCTCACATATTTATTTATTTATTTATTTTTGTGTGAGAATAAGTTCTACAGTCATAGCTGATTTCAATGATATAACACAGGGTTACCATGTTTTTTAAAAAGATTTATTTATTTATGAAAGAGGGAGAGAGAGACCTGCAGTGTGAGTGGGGGAGGGGCAGAGAGAGAGAGGGAGACACAGAACCTGATGGAGGCTCCAGGCTCTGAGCTGTCAGCACAGAGCCCAATGCGGGGCTCAAACTCACAAACTGTGAGATCATGACCTAAGCTGAAGTCAGACGCTTAACCCACTGAGCCACCCAGGTGCCCCAGGTCACCATGTTTTACATTAGGTCCTCAGATCCTATTCATCTTAGCTGAAAGTTTGTACCTTTGACCAGTTTCTCCCTATCTCCACCCCTACCTGTCTAGCCCCTGGCAACTACTTTTCTACTTTCTTTTCCTGTAGTTTGACCCTTTTTTTCCTTTTCAGATTCCATTTATCAGTGATACCAGGTAGTCTTTGTCTGGCTTATTTCACAAGATCCATGCATATTGTCACAAATGGTGGAATTTTCTTCTTTCTTGTGGGTGAATAATCTTTCATTGTATATATTACCACTTCTTCTTTATCCATTCATCTGTAAATGTTTATGATTATAATGGGAACATAATTTTATTTATTCTTTTTTGGTTCAGAAAATAATAGTTGCAAATAATCTTTGGGATTTGAGTGATACAGACCGTCAATCCCTATAGCTGAGAACAGACTCTATTTTGGCATGTGTCTGAATCAGATACACTGACTAATAGACAAGCCTCTAGCTCCTTTTAGTACTAACTTTTCTGATCCCTCTGAGTTCCTCTATATCTGTCTGTCTGCTTTCCTCCTTATTTGCCTTCTTTCTTTCTCTTTTCTTTTCTTCTTTTAACCAGTACTTATTGAGCACTTATTATGGACGAGGATGTGAACAGAATAAAATCTTTATATCCCTGGAGCTTATAGTCCACTATAGAGGGAGACGTAAAATAAATAAGTTTTTTATTGTCATTTTTTATTTTAGAAAGAGACGCAAATAGGGGAGAGAGGCAGAGAGAGAGAAAGTCTTCATCAGACTCCACACTCAGCGCAGAAGCCGACACGGAGCTCGATCCCGACCCTGGGATTGTGACCTAATCATGAATCAAGAGTCAGACAGATGCTGAACTGACTAAAGCACTCAGCTGTGTCATAAATATTTTTATGACGACAGGTTAAAAATGTGATTTATTTTATTTTTTTTAAGTTTTATTTATTTATTTGAGAGAGAGAGAATGAGTGGGGGTGGGTCAGAGAGAGGAGGGCACAGAGGATTGGAAGGGAGCTCTGTGCTGACAGCAGAGAGCCCAATGCAGGGCTCGAACTCATGAACCATAAGATCATGACCTGAGCTGAAGTCAGATGCTTAACTGACTGAGCCACCCAGGTTCCACAATGTGATTTTTTTTTTAAAGTTTGGAGCTCAATGTTAAAGAATGATAGGGGCTGCTAGTCAAATAACTTATGGAAGACTTCATCTTGTTCGTGAAAACAAGCAAAAGAAAAATAGGTATTGATATCAGGGTATTAAAAAATATGAAGAAAAAATCTTCATCTAAAACTATACAAATTTTATAACATAAGTCATTAATTATATATTATATGAAATTATATATAATTATATATTATATGGATTACATAAAATTATATAAAATGTCAAGATGAGGGAGAACATATTGTAAACAGTGTAGAAAAGTACCTCAAAGCATCTTTTCCATGAATATGGGTCCAGACAAAATTATAAGTGGTATATGTTCAACAATTCATCTACCAAACGTAACAGCCTGTTTTGCCTCAGGCAGTGTTCAAGGTCCCAGAAATACAACAAACTAAACTAAGCTCTTTGCTTTGATGCAGGGTTACTACATGCAGCTGCTCAAGCTGTGCACTGCACAATTCTCAGGGACACATTCACATAGACAATGATGTGCACCCACTGGGATTGTGCATGACAGCAGCTGTGCTCTAATTGCACATTGCACGATCATAGCTTGGGGCACAGGACAAGAGGAGGGATGGTAAACGGGTGGACTCTACATTCTTGTGAGGAGAGGACAAAGCCTAAACAAACAAGCATATCACATATAATCGCTTTGAGGAAAAAAAATAACGGGAAGGAAAATCTTTAGGAAAGCAATCTGAGATTTTGTGGTCAGTGCATGCATCCCTGAGAAGGTAATACTCAAGAGGAAGCCATTAGGATATCTGAAGGTGGAAGCAGCACTCCAGGGAGAAGGTGCAGATATTCTTGGGGAGAGGTATATTGAAGGAATGTCCACAAGTCCGGTGTGGCTCAGCCAGAGTGAGGAGAAACAAGGTGGGAGGCAGAGATAGAGGCAGATGTAATAGGAAACTGGATCATTCAAATCTTTGAGGCCAATGTAGTAACCTTGGTTTTTACTTTGAGAAAGACAGAGAGCCATTCTTAGTCTTTGAACAAAGGAGTGATTTGATCCGACGCACTGTTTATCACAATCATCTTGGCTTCTGTTTTAACAAAAACTTCAGAGGGGCCAAGGGCAGAAACCAGGAGACCTTGGCAATAGGAAACCTGTGACACATGATCATAGCTTGGGGCACAGGACAAGAGGAGGGACGGTAAGTGGGTAGACTCTCATATAATCCTTCTCATAATGAAGGATTTGCCAGTGGATTAGAGATGGGACATCAAAAAAGGGAGAGGACTCAGAAATGACTTACGATTTTTATCCTGAGCAACTGAAAGAAAGGAATACCATTTGCTGAGAGGAGAAGGAGAGGAAATCATGAGTTCTGACTTAAGTGTGTTCTGATTGATATGCCTGTTAGAAATGCAAGTGGACATGTCAAAGAAGCAGTTGGACTATAGAATTCAGAGGAGATGTTGGTATTGGAGATAGAATTTGGAAGTTGTTGATATATAGTTAATATATAAAGCCTTGAAGCTAGTCAAGATCATCTAGAGTAACTGTTCCCACCCACTGGCTATACAGTTGTGATCACCTTGGGAGTTTTCAGAAAATACTGAGGCCTAAGCCACAACCCTGACTAATTAAATCAAAACCTCTGGCATGACAACAAGTCATCAATATTTTTTAATAAGCTTTCCAAGTGATTCTTGAGTTTAAGAACGATTGACCTAAGAAGTCAGAAGAGATGAAGGGATATGCAGGAACAACTTGGAAGACTCGAGGGCTCATAAATCAGGAAGATGAAGAGGAGGCAGCAAAGAGAACAGTGACAGACTTAAGTAAGATGTAGAGCAGTGGTCGGAAAACTTTATTTGTAAAGCAAGTGGGGGGGGCAGATAGCAGATGATTTTGGCTTTGGGGGCCACATACACTCAGATACTGCTACTGAAGTCTGCTGTTGTAGCCTGAAAGCAGCCTTAGCCAGTACGTAAAAGAATGAATGCGGCCGTGTTGCAATAAGACCTTATTTACAAAAGCAGCTGGTGGGGCCACATGTAACCCATGGACTGTAGTTTGCCAGCCTCAGATGTGGGGCATCACACGATTAGCCTTGGTGGTCTCTTGGTCAGACCAGGATAGTGGACTGATGAAGTGCGACTTAGCAAGGAGCCCAGGAGTGGTGTGGGACCCGTCTTGAGTGACATTTATGAAGATATCAAAGCCATTGGAAGGGCAGTCGCTGGAGCACGTAGAGCCGCTTGAATAGTTTAAAAAAAATTTTTTTTTTATTGAATCACTTGTGCTTATGTGGTGTTACCCTGGAGGTTTTATTATTCTTCTCGCTCCACTTGTTCAAATGAGGCAGAAAGTACTTCCTCTTACGGGTTGCCCCGGACACAAAGGGTAAAAGTGTATTAAGAATGTTGAAACTAGAAGCCCCTTGGAAAATTGTGAGGAATCCACTGAAAATGCAACTTCCCGTACAAGGAAAAAAATCACAAAAACAGTTCTATGGAGACCCAGACTTCTCTTGTCACTGGGCTAGCAGCAAGATCATAATGATAATTGTGGCAATTTACACTCTCATAGGACCTCTAATTCAAATACCTCAAAGAGTAGCCCCACTCCATTTGGGTCCCCCCTCTTGCAAATAAAAATCTCTGGACTTAACGTAATAAACAGTACGGGAAGACTCTGAAAAGTACAAAGAAGAAGGCAGACTGTCCAAGGACCTTGGGAATTGAAGAATAATGTATCACTGAGTTCTCTGGACTCCCCTGTTGGCATTCCCTACATCCATACAGGCCTTCAGCTCTGAACCACCCACTATTACAGACAAAAAACTCCAATAAAAGCCTGTTCTCCTACCAAAGGATCAGGAAAAGAGCAGACTAGCAATAGAAAACCTTTTGGTAGTGACCACCCTATGCGAACCAAACACCAACAGAGCAAATGTACCCTCTCCAAACTCACCCCCTTTCAAGGTTTAAAGCACAGTCAGACAGGGAGCTGAACTCCCATCTAAGCAGCAAGCAGCACTCTGATTCACTGGGCCCAAGCTGATGTCCGTGGGGCCAAGGAGGAAGCTGACTTTCTGTCCCTTTCCTGGCCTAGTAGAACCAGGCAGCTCTCAAATTCCCATCAAGGAGTAGCATCACCCCATGCAAGGACCTTGGTTCTCATTGCTATCACCATGGATTAGTTTTGCCTGGTTTTGAGCTTCATATAAATGGAACCATACAGTGATTGATTGTTCTTTGTGTATGACTTCTTTTATGTAACAAGACATTTTAAAAAATTCTTTAATGTTTATTCATTTATGAGAGACGGACACAGAATGTGAGTGGGGGAGGAGCAGAGAGAGGGGACACAGAATCCGAAGCAGGCTCCAGGCTCTGAGCTGTTAGCATAGAGCCTGATGCGGGGCTCAAACTCATGGACCGTGAGACCATGACCTGAGCTGAAGTTCGACGCTTAACCGACTGAGCCACTCAGACACCCCAATAAAACATGTTTAAGACTGAATTCAAGTAGTTGTATATATCAGTAGTTGGCTCTTTCTTTTAGTGAATAGTGTTCTGTCGTGTGGATAGACACAGTTTGCTTATTCATTCTCCTATTGATGGACATTTGCGTTGTTTCCTGTTTGAAGCTATTATTAACAGCTACTATGAACATTCTTGTACAGTCTTTGTATGGACATAACTGCTTTTGATTTGACCATATAGATGACATTCCAGATAAATTTCAATCTCCTGGTGCATTCATTTACTTAAGCCATGGCTTATAGCTAAATTAACCAGATAATTCTTAAATTTTAACCCACTTCATGCTTTTAAAATAAACTTCAGAGGGAGAAGAAGAATGGGGGAATTTTGTGGTGTGAACACTGTGTGATTACAGATATTTCAGTTTAGAGGTAACTGGGTGGCTCAGTCAGTTGAGCATCTGGCTCTTGACTTCGGCTCAGGTCATGATCTGTTTGTGGGATCAAGCCCCATGTCGGGATTTGTGCTGACAGTGCAGAACCTGCTTGGGATTCTCTGTCCCTCTTTCTCTGTCCCTCTCCCATGCTCATGCTCTCTCTCTCCACTCTCTCTCTCTCTCAAAATAAAAAAACTTAAAAAATACATTTCTGTTCAGACTGTATGTAGATTTATATTGCATTTATTCAACCCACTTATTGAATCTAATTAAGTAGCACCACTTAGGATGCATTGAGTGCCATTTTGCTACTGGTATGCTCACAGCCAAGTCACTTGGTAGCATAAAAGTTAAACAATTTAATTTTGAAGTTTTGGGATTGGGAGGACATCTTACTGAATTCTCAGTCTTCATATATTATTTTTTATGAAACTTTTCTAAAATTAGAAGTGATGAAATGTCATACTGAGCAAGGAAACTGGTAAGCTTTTCAGATCAACAAACCTAGGGGAATGATAAGAATTTAAATGGTCTCCATTCCTTTTTTTTTTTTTTAAGTGGTCTCCATTCTTGAGAAAGTGCAAGGTGATGTTATGTGATGGGTAGAATGTCAATTCATCATTTATGGGCAATTCCTAAGGTATTCCATTCTCCCCTCCATGAAAGAAAAAGAGAAACAGAGTGATAGGCAAGTCATTTTCAGAACAGATCCAATGACATAGAGAATCCATTCTTCCTAACAATTTAGAAACCTACTGTACCTTACCATAATATAACCAATGTCACCCATTGCAGTTAGATGAGAAAATGGGAAGGCAAGATGTTTTGATTTGTAAATGCAAGCTAACACTTGCAAAAATGTATTTCAAAGAAGAAATTGGAATGCCTAGAACCTGTGCTCTAAGAGAGGGAGAAAAGCCTGTTAAATAACATATCAGGGAAGTGAATCCCTTTAATAGCATCATCCCAATTTCTATCTTCATCCATATTTTTAGTTTCTTCCCTACACCCCACCCCTTTCCTAGGGACCCATTAAGCTTTAGTATGGCTAATGCACTAGATTCAGAGTTTACCTGGCATTTCTCTGAAAGTCTTGATAAACACTCATCTATAATGGTGACGTAGGTCCTGCAGAAGAGACAAAGGGCCTCCTGTTAGATGCCGCTAAGTGCTCATCATTATTATTAAGAGAGACATGGTTCGGCTGTAAGAGTCCTACAGAAAGGAACCTAAGCACATCGGGCAGCGTTTCTAAAGCCTTTACACTGATTAGGCTGATTCTCAAGGGAACATTAAAGGAAGAACTTGAATTATCTTTTTTCTGAGAAACTCTGTGGACTCAAGTCCCCAGTTGCTTTATTCTGACCTTCACAATATGCTTTTCTATTGATATTATGAATCTCCATGTGGTAAGTTCACTTGAAGCACAATAAAGTCTTGATCAACTAAATTAAAAATTGACATAGCTTCCCTCTCCTGCATTCTGCAGATTGCCTTTTGCCGATTAGCCCAAGAATAGTTTCCCTTTCAGTTTGCATGCCTTTGCAGGTTTTGGGATCTCTCTAAGCCCTCTCTGTACTCTACTTGTATGTTCTGCTTCTGGACTCTCACTTTCACAGTGGTTTTTGCTTATTTGTTTAATAGAAAGAAAATTCTCCAATTGTCTCAGCAGAGAAGGTATCTCGTATCAGATAGGTATATGGATGCCATTTCTTCATGTGTAAAGCCCTTAGGTACCACTGTGCTACAACATCTTAGAATACCCATGATAGTCATTTGAAATCACATAACCATTTTTAATCTGCCCATTGAGGAATGACATAGTAGTGAGTCCCCTGGGCTCCCATGTTGGTCATAGATGCTACAACTGATTCTTCCTTTGTTTGTTTTTTTGTTTGCTTGTTTTTTGATTTTGTTGTTGTTGTTGTTGTTTTAAATTTATTTATTTATTTTGAGAGAGACAGAGGCCACATGAGTGGGAGAGGGGCAGAGGGAGAGAAGAAAAGAGAGAGCATTTCAAGCAGGTTCCACGCTGCCAGGCGCACAGAGTCTGATGCGGGGCTTGAACTCACAAAACTGTGAGATCATGACCTGAGCCGAAACCAAGAGTTGGGCACTTAACTGACAGAGCCACACAGTGGCCCCACTGAGTCTCCCCACGAAATCTCATGTACCAATGATGTTTCTAGTTACTACAATAGGATATCTGGTAAACCTCTTTTCTAAGCCAAACGTAGTTTAAAGGTCACTAACCTGACTTTATCTCCAAGTGTCAAACCCAGTTGCAGCCATTCCAGCCTGAAGGAATCTCCTTCTTCCTTCTTCCTTATAACCTCTAACAATGGATAGGCTGGTGCAAACTTGAACCTGAACCTAGAATTCAGAGAACCCCAAATATTATTGTACTTTCTCCTCTAAAGGTAAGCTTGAGACTAGCACCTGCACGGTTCCTGAAAATTAACTCATGCCCATGCATTTGATTCCAGGTTTTCTGACCAAGCCTGAACTCATAACCAGTCCTGTTTTACCTATTGATTCTATCAGATAGAAATTTTATTTCTACTGTCTCAATTACTATTGAGCAATTTACAAAATAAACATGATACCTGGCTCCATAAGGTTTACATTCACAAAAAGATGATAAAGAGAAAAAATAATAAATCTATAATATACCACTGGATAGTGGTATGTGCTGTGAGAAAAATAAACAGGGTGACCTGAAGGAAGGTAATGGCTAGTCCCCTACTGTAGATATAGTCAGAGATGATCATGGGCTGTTTCAAGAAGCAAGTATAAGGGGAAACACTGTTACAAATAGGCATTTCATTGTTATTTTATTGACGTCATCTAATTTTAGGGCAGGTACCAAACACAGTTATTAGGAAACAGATGACACACTTAAGTGATGGTACTGAAGAGAGTTTAATGAGGGATTACAAAGTTGTGAGTTGGATTAAGGGAAATTGAAAAGGGGCAGTGATGGTCCCCCTACCACATTTAGGCATGATGGCCCAAGGAGAGGTTGGAGTTTTTGGAAGTTGGAACGTGTTGTTAAAGTTGTAAGAGAGATGCTCAGCAGAGGCAGTGGACCATGTCTCATCAGAAATACACACCCCAAAATTGCTCTCTTTCTGTTTTCTAGCCTCTCCCATTGCCCCCTAATTAGTGGAACCCAACCAGAAGCCAAGGGGCAGGGGGTCCTGAATGCTGTGTGCACAGAGACCAGCCTCCCAAGGTGCAAAGCCCAGGAGAGAAGGGTGGAAATGTGTACAAAGGGCCAAAGGAAAATAGCCATCATGAGATATAATGAGCTGGGTTGATGTTGCTGCTACTGATCTGCCATTGTTGAAACATCAGTTAAGGGAAATAGTCACATAAAGGATGAAGGAAATCAATACACAACTAATGTCCCACCATAAAACTGTCCTGGGCAGGCAAGAGTTTCATGATGTAGGACCACCAAGACTGTCTGCCTTACAAGAAGATACAGTAGTCTTTGTAATGCAATAACCAGTCTTCCCCATGAAGTGTCATCCTATAGCAAATCCTGTTATAATGAGATCGTACTCTACAATATTTTTAAAAAATCAAGGCATCTTGACACTTATAACAAGAGAGCACCAACTATTTCAATGACTGTGACATTCACGATGACCAGCTTTTGGTAGCTTAAGCTCTAGTTTATCCTTCATAAAATGAAAATTGCCTTCTGGGTGACTTGCATAAATGTGGATTTCAGGTAATAAGTGACAAGATGAATTTGCCTTTCCAGTCAAGTCACTTGTCATCCTTCTGTCCACCTTCAGTTACTTGTGCTATCTTTAGTGTTTAAGATTTTTATCTCTGTTTATATACCAAATTATGGAAAACTCTATAAGGAATAGAAAGAAATTTTATTTTCCTGGTGTTTTTTGTATCCCCTCAGTTTCAAAGTCATACATATATGGTTTATTTCAGTTCACAGAAACTCCACACATTAGCAAACATTTAGTGAATGACTATTCTGTTTAGACAAAAACTGCATATGCTAAAATTACCCACGAATGCTCCTCACTCACCCTATGTGTACCATACTGTATTGTGACTTTTATGTTTACAGCCCTATAGCAGTTTACCTATTTCTCTTTATTCAATATTACTTCATGACTAACAATTAGTGGTTGATATTTTTTCCCTTGAGGATACTGATATTATATCAAGACCTATTTGCCTGGCCACTCCATCAGTATGTTTCATCTCTTGGTGACCAGGTAGGATACCTTGGAGTCCTCCATACAGTTTTTTGTCCCCGTAGGTTTTGCCAACATGCATTGATTGTGGCAGGCTTACTTACATCCACTGATTGTTTAAAATAACAAGTGTAACGGTGGCATTGCACATGAACCTGCAAGTTGGATTGGCCTGTGTTATGACTGCCGCCCCAGGCACCAGTTAGACACCAAGATGAGCCTAGGGCAGTTGTCAAATCCAAGGACATCCTTGAATGTGGGCGGAAGCCTCATGTGGGAGAAGAGTAATGAAAGCACAAGGGAGAGGTTAGTGAGTGTCTTAAGTAAAGCAGAGGAAAGGGTTAAATCTGAGGGCTCTTCAAAGGACTAATGGAAGCAAGAGGCGTTTGAGCAGGGCCTGAAGAGAGAGGATTTCAAGGAGACTAGGTGAAGGGAAAGATGAGTCCAGACAGAGCAAACTCTTAGGAAAGGGCAGAGGTGTTCAGAAGGTGCTGGACGTTGATACAGCAGGGGTAGAGAAACAGCCTGTTACAGTGGCAAGAGTATGGCCAATAGGGTGAAGCAAATACGGATGTGAAGCCCTGCTCTGCCTCTATGTGACCTTGGGCATTTCACTCACCCTTGCACACATGCCATGGCTTCATTTTTTGAGCAGGGAAAATAGCCCTGTCTCATTGGAGGGTTGTGAGGATTAGAGGATCTGAGGTGTTCACTGAATACTAATACCCTTCCTCTATACCTCACTTTTGGTCTGAAATCATCTCCAAAGAAACCAAAAGAATAATTTGAATACTCATTTTCAAAACCTCTAACAGCAGTTAATACTTATGTTGAGTGTTTTGTATATGCCAGATGCTGAGTTAAGCATTCTGTAGGCATCCTGTCTCTGAGGTGTGTCCTGTTATCATGCCCATTTTGCAGATGAGGAAATGGGCTTAGAAAGGGGAGATAAATGTCCCAAGACTAGTAAGTGGTAGAGCATGAATTTGGAGCCAAGTAGTAATGGTTCCATGGTGCATGTTCTTAAAGGCTGCACTGAAGTAGTCCCTGTTAACATTCACCCACTAGTTCAGCACAAGCTCGCTGAACATACAGTATGTGTTAGGCAATGTCACCAAACCAAAGAGACAAAAGCTTCCTGAGGCTCAGGTCTGTACAGAAAGGAGGCCAATAAACAAGTAAACTGTGTAATATTTTGGAAGATGGTAAGTGCCACAGAGCAAGAAAAAGCATGAACACTCGGTAGGGAGTACAGTGGGAGGTGACAGTGTTCTAACATGGAGGTCTTAGGAAAAGCTCCAGAGCAAAGGTGACATTGAACAAAGACTTGAAGGAAGTGAAGAAGGGCCCTTGAGGGTTATCTGGGGGTCAACAAATCAAAGTGCCCTGGGGTCGGAGCAGGCTGTGTTACAGATACAGCAAGGAGGTCGGTGTCGCTGGGGTGGACTGAGTAAGGAAGAGAGCAGCTGGCCACACCTTGTAAGGCCCTGTGGGCCTGTAAGGACTTTGGCTTTTCTAAGAAATGAGCTGGGAGCCATGGGTGCATTTTAGGCAGATTAATGGCTTCTTATATTATAACAGTATCCATGTGACCATGTTTTTGAGACAGGGGGACGAGTGTGCGGGCTACGACAGCCACCCAGGCAAAATGAAGATGGTGTCAATGGCAAAGCAGTAGCAGAAGTGACAGGTAGTCACATCCTGGGCACCCCATGAAGGTAGAGCCAATAGTTTTGCTGAGGGGTTAAAATGTAGGCTATGAGAGAAAAGTGGAGGCTTTGTTAACTTCCGTAACCAGATGGTTCTATGGCTCCCCAGTCACCGCGTTTTCTCTCCTACCAATCAGCTCACTACACCAGGAAAAGGAAACCACCCTTCTAAGTCTTTCACATTTAGGGTAATAACCTGGTGACTATGAAAAGAAGGCTCAGAGGAACACAGGTGTGCCTGTGCCAAGTGCCCACAGTGCCCGTGAAGTTGGGGGTCTTCACTGCTATTGGCTCAGATAGACCAATAGACTCCTTTTCCAGGCTCCCTCACACACGCAAACCTGTTTTATCTGAGGGGGAATGGGAGTCCCTGGCAGAACGTGGAATATCTGTCTCTGGAGTGCTGCTACCCATTTGGCTTTAAAGATTCTACATTTTTTATAAGCTGCAGAATATATAAAGGCATACCAACTCAGCCCGAGTTTCCCTCTGCGTCTGGGAAAAAAGCTATTTCCTTGCTCCTAATTTCTCCCTTTCCCTCTCTATCCAGATACATGTATTTTGTCCTTGAGGAGAAGCCTGGGGCTTTGAATACATGAACATGTGGTCACACACCCAAGTGTGATCCTTACCACCCACCACAAATGAAATGGGTGATGCCACGTTTGGACCAGCTGCTTTCATAGAGATCATCAAGTGAGAGCATATATGTATCTATACGTACAAATATATATAGAGACTGGCTCTTCCATTTACCTGCCGTGTGACCTAGGCCAAGTTAAAGAAGAGCTAGGAAAGCTACTTCCCTTAACTCTGTCATGGGGCCATGGGGACATTGACAACACCAACCTCTTAGGGTTTTTATGAAGAGTGAAGTAAAGCATAGAAGTCCCTAACTTAGGGCCTCCCACAAAGAAAGTCCTCAATAAATATTCTCTGCTATTTTGAGTATGCTTATGTTTGTAATAAGCTTAATTAACTGCTTGGCATAAAGTAGCTGCCCAATAAATGTTAATCCATGTCCCTTCTCGCTCAATAAAATTGGGTTCCAAGTTTTACAACCCTGGAAGCAGGTTATAATGAGACATGAAGGGAAGTGTCCATGGGGAGCAGACAGCTCGAGAAGTTTCTGGGCTGAGTGGCAGTGAGGATGATGAGCGGTGGACGTGTTAGGGAGAGTTCCAGGACATAAGATGAGCACCACCTGGTGATGGATCAGAACTGAAAGGTGAGTATGCTTATGTTCTACTCTACTTCTACTCTTTCTGCCAAATAGCGAAGCGTTTCTGCACGTTGCAGCAGCTGTTTTCATCCTAATGCTACATAGTAAACAGCAATGAGCCCTCAGTGGCATATAACAAAAGTTAATTTTCGCCCGTGACTGTACTCATCAGTCAGGTAGTGCTGCTGAACGGGGCCAGGATGGGCAAACCTTGGCCAGGCTTACTCACACATATCCGGGCAGGGCCTCCTGGGACCTCGCCAGTCAGTGCTGGCTGGATGTTGACTGAAGCAATGACATGCTAGCGCCCCTGTCTCATCATCCCCCAGACTGGGCTTGCTCGCCCAGGTGCAGTAGAGTTCCCAAGAGAGGAAGCAGAAGCACACAGGCCGCTCGAGGCCTAGACGTGGAGCTGGCACACTGTCTCTTCTGTCACATTCTATGTGCCTGAGTTAGTTGTTGACAAGTG
This sequence comes from Cryptoprocta ferox, assembly GCA_028646485.1. NCBI lineage: Eukaryota > Metazoa > Chordata > Mammalia > Carnivora > Eupleridae > Cryptoprocta > Cryptoprocta ferox. Next base: position 28,453,238 of record CM053574.1, on the reverse strand, counting down.
TTGGCCGTGCGATGCACATGAAGACAAGGGAGAGGAGGTATGAAGAACTAAGGACATTTTTGCATTCAGTGTGCCACATACAGTAGCTTATGTAAGTCAGTGCCTGCATGGAGAGGAGAAGGTGTCAGAACTCCAATCCCCTGTTATGCACAGCTGGGTCACCCTGCTACAAACCTCTGGCAGATTGACCGTCGACCATAAGAGTTACTTGTCTCTTTCTAAGGCTTGAAAAATTAAGTTTTCAGCTACTTGAATGCAGCGTCCCTGTCACACTTCCACCTTCATCTCTGAGAATCCCACCCTGCAGAGGTAAACTTGCACAGTTGTATGTAGATCACATTGTTGTAAATTGATCCTATTTCCTCAGAGACCTGTGATTTGTGTTCTCGTCACTGCTGACTGATCTTGGCAGGATCCGTGAGTCTCACTATCTTGTAACTCTCAGCTCCCAGATCTCTCCGGTCCAAGCCTCTCTGACAAGCTGATTTACAGTGATTTGTAAACAAACACTTCCATTTATTGGAGGTGTTTATTTGTAAAGCAACCCAGTGTCCCATCCTTGCTGAAGTCATTTGTCTGCTTTGGAAAGGAAGATTGAAAAAAAAATCGAGGCATCCCTGGGTATACTTGTAGGTAGAATCACGATTCAGAGTTTGAGCAGTGTTTCCACTGAGATTTCACCTAGAATCACAAATGTCATTCTTAAACCTACAAACTACACTCGGTGATTAAGTGACTGATTGAACAGTCCCTTAAATGAATGTGCAGAAACTACTCTCCAAGTAGACCAGTGAGCTTACTCCTTATAAGCTATAATTTTAGGGCTCATGGAAAATACATCCGTCCATCTGCTCAGTGATAGCACAAATTGACAGCACACAAGGGCTCTGATTACATAAGTCTTAAATTGCAAATATCTTTGTTGGGTCTAACACAGGAACTTGCATTCATAGTAATGATACACTATGATGAGATAGGAAAATGATAGATGGACTGATGTTTATTTATTTGTTTATTCATCGGCTGTACTCTGAGCATCTACTGTGAGATCAGTTGTTTTTCCTCTGTTTTTTTCTTTTGAAAATTCTTCCTTTCTTCTTTCCTTTTCATTTATTTTTTCAGTCCAAGGTGTCATTATGATGTTAGGTCCAAAGTTCAATACAGAACTCTCCTCAGAAAAGACCAAGCAAAGGTGGCCTTCTGTGAGCTCCTTAGGTCTAAGGTTCTAAAGGACTTTTATTCTCGTGCTTTGACATGGGACCTTGCTGACTCCGAAGAGACTGTCCCTCCCCCAGTCAGCTAATTCCTTCAGAAGGCAAACAACTCCCTCAGGGGTGTACCTTTCATATGCAAACCAACCAATGCAGAGTCCATATTCCCCACTCACCTCCTTTATCTAGCTTATACTCTAGCCCAATATCCACTAGCCGTGATCACCCCAGGGCCAGACACTGGAGAACTAAGTCAGCCTCGTTGCTGCAGAATGCACTGAAATTATTCAAACTGGCCAATGTGAAGGCTGTTTACCTGCCTCACAAGTTCCTTCCTGCAGAAACCACAGAGCGAGCTCTTGGCATGTTTCCCCCTTGCTCCCTCTACCTCCTCACTAAGGCTGGTGCTTCCCCATGTAGCCCTTCATGGACTCATGTGCTTCCTATTTCTAGGTAGTTGTGAGTACCACAAATTCTTCCTTCATGACCATCATTTCCATGGTTGCCTGTGTTACTATATTTGATTAAAACAAATCCCAGCTATGTTTCTGAAACACCTAAATAGTTGGAATCAAATGGTTGGTGAGGAATGTTTTCTTGTCCATTTCCCGGATCTCTTTCCCAGGCCCACCAGTGAGTGAGGTCTGACCCCTACTATACGAAAAAAGTGAATCCAAAGGATACCTACCAGTGACAAGAAAAGTAGCCAAACATTTCTCCCAAGAATACGTGCAGATGGCCAACAGATGCATGAAAAGATGTTCAACATCATTAATTATCAGGGAATGCAAATCAAAACCACAATGAGAGATCACCTCGCACCTGTTAGAATGGCTAAACTTGAAAAGACAAGAAAAAACAAATGTTGGTGAGGATGTGGAGCAAAAGGAACCCTCATGTGCTGTTGGTAGGAATGTAAACTGCTGCAGCCATGGTGGAAAACTGTATGGAGGTTGCTCAAAAGATGTAAAATAGAAATACCATATGATCCAGTAATTCCACTATTGGATACTTACCCAGAGAAAAAGAAAACACTAACTCAAAAAGATATAAGTACCTCTATGTTTATTGCAGCATCATTTACAATAGCCAGCGTGGAAACAGCCCAAGTGTCTATCAATAAACAAATGGATAAGGAAGATGTGTGGTAAATATACAATATTACACAGCCATAATAAAAGATAATAGATCTCTTTATTTTTTAATGTTTTATTTATTTTTTAATTTGTTTTAATTAAAAAAATTTTTTTAATATTTTATTTTTGAGAGAGAGAGAGACAGTGTGAGCAGGAGAGGGTCAGAGAGAGGGTGAGACACAGAACCTGAAGACAGGCTCCAGGCTCCGAGCTGTCAGCACGGAGCCCGACGTGGGGCTCGAACTCACGAACCATGAGATCATGACATGAGCCAAAGTCGGATGCTTAACCGACTGAGCCACCCAGGTGCCCCTAGAGGTCTCTTTAGAAAGGCAAGAGATCCTTAGTGCCTAGCCCCTGAGCTGCCGAAGCTTCCTGACACAGAGAGGAAGAGCGCCCCCACCTCCATGTCAGACATGTTAGCTCATGGCCAAGCTCATTGTCAGTTCATATTCTCTCTCCAGTAATATGCTGGAGGGGGTGAAAACTGCTGTAAACATGTAAACAGCTGTTAGGGAATCTTCGGGGACAGGTGGCATGGTACAAGGTCTTGAAGGATGAGCAGAAGTTTACTTGAAGGAGGTCAGGTTGGGGATCTTAAATAGAGGAACATTCTTTGCAAAAATAAAAAGGGTGAGAAAGGGTATGTAGAGTTTGTCTTCAGAAACTTGACAGTGTTTCTGTGGTTTTGCATTTTTCCTTAGTTGGTATTTTCTCCATCAGCCACTCTACCTAGTCAGCAAATCCCAGGAGTAGAGCAGAATCACTGAGTTGCAGCTTGTCCCTCTCAGGAGAGAAAGCATCCCTGGAGATTGTGAGTTTGTAGGCACAGAGGCAGGCAGCCTCTGTCTCCAGAGGCTGGGGAGGAGGTAGGCAAGGTAGGGGAAGAAGCCAGGGTGGTTTGCATATGTCTGGCCCTTTAGGAGCCACTTGAAATAATACCAGGGAGAGAAAAAATGAGCTGGTGAGTTGAATTTTTAGCAGCAGATTTACACTCAATCGGTCCTGCGCTTTATTCCTCAGCAAAGTGTTAGGTGCCCACCCAAAACATGAGGAAATGAGGGTGGAAGCCAGGGGGTGGCATTCCCAAGGGGTCAGCCATTAAGCACAGGGATCATATTTTTGCAGTGTCCCAGATCTTTGACACTGGCTGATGCCCACCAGTTCCCAGACTCCAAAGGTTTGCAAAATGTAGCCCTCTAAAAATATGTAAGGCACTCCATTGCTTTCAAATTGCTCTGCTTTGTCCAGACCCAAACTGTATTCTTTCCAAAGGAAATGACTCTTGAGAATCTGAAGAGCCTCAATTATTGTAAATCACTCTGCAAGGCAAGCACAAAATTAATCAGGGCTCCTGTGTTTGGCGTCAGTCAGGCATGCGGCAGAGAATGCCATAAATAAAAACACCAAGTTCCACTGTTGGCCAAAACCCCAGGGAAGTCTGTTTTCAATAGGGTAAAATAAAGCCATACACCTATTCACCACATTCTACTGTGTGAGGGGACAAACCAGAAAATGTCTCAAAAATATAAGTAAATAAAGTTCCGATTAGCAAGAAGTAGCTCCTTTACTACTAACCCATCACCAGAGATACTAATTTTCTTAAAGTGTTAAAATAATGTATCCTTATTTCCTACTGTTGGGTCAGCAGTATTTCCAGCTAGACAATATTCAAGGTTTAGGGCCTTTTCACAGCCATGACCACCATAGGGGTCCTTTGATCCTTTCGCAGTTTGCTAGCCCTGTTTCCTCATTTGATGTTGAGGAATCTGAGGTTGTTCTAAGTGAAAGAATCTCAGAGATCTCCTTTGCAGAGGAGAAACACACACACACACACACACACACACACACACACACACACACAAACACACACATTCTAAAGATAAATCATCATCCTGAGCCTTTACCAAGCATCCATATGCAGATAAAAAAGGCTTTACATGGCAGCTCTTGAATTGTCACACTGAGAGAAGACTTTTTTTGCCCCCATTTTATATTTGAGAAACCTAGAGAGGCTAAGTGAGCTGTCCAGGATAACAAGGTTGATGGAGGAGCAGGGACTTGGTCCAAGTTCCACTGGCCTGCAGACCTCTGCCCTACGGCCCCACTCCAGCAGGTAGAAGGACTGGGTTGCAATGAGTGGTGGGGCAAGATGAGGACCCAGCCCTCCCAACCCCCTTTAGTTTCCCTTTTCCATAAGGTTGGCTAATAGGGTCACAGGACAAGAATGTAAGTCTTTTACTTTGAGCTCACCCCAGACTATGAGCTTCTCAGGGAAAACACTACATTCCTTCCAGTTGTATACCCAATGCCTACTACAGTCAGGCCTTGGGTTATTGATCAATCAGTGTTTGTTGAATGAGAGGATAAAGGAATTCAACCAAAAGTTATATTCCCTTTGACAGTTTTCAGATAAACAACACATTACATCCAATTTCTAGAGATAAAAGTTTCAGATGCACTTTGCTTTCCAGAAACATCTATGTATTCACTTAAAAAGCAGAGTCATTCCAAACCATCATCACTGGTCCACCCACCCTAACTTGTACATTAGACAGCAAGTGGGCAAAGGAGCTCAGGGTAATTATACGGCTGTCCTGGACAGGATGCTTGAATGTAGATGAGATTCAATTCCATTAGTGACACATTCCTGGCCTTTATCTCAGATATAATTTACTTGAGGCGAGAGCTATAGCCAAAAATACTAAAATAAAAATGTATTCAAAGATGTTTCTTATTTCCCAAGGAAAACTACATGTCAAAAATACTTAGATGTTGCGGTGCCTGGGTGGCTCAGTCAGTTGAGCGCCCAGCTCTTGATTTCAGCTCAGGTCATGATCTCACGGTTGTGGAACTGATCCCGGTATCAGGCTCTATGCTGAGCATGGAGCCTGCTTAAGATTCTCTCTCTCCCTCTGCCCCTCTCTCACTCATGCTTTCTCTCTCTCCAAACAAAACAAAACAAACAAACAAAAACAAACAAACAAAAACCGAAAACAAAACAAAACAAAAAAACTTGGATGTAAAATTGATTGTTCAATAAATAGTTTTCAAAAAGTTCTCTGTAATTTCATATACTGTCCATTTTGTTTCTTTTTGAAATCCTAGTCACCTAATCCTCAAACATATATTTTATCAGACTAGTTAGGTATCATTTCCCTTACTTGGATTTCTAGATATATTTATATAGGGCTATTTTTTTTTTTTTTTGGAAAAAAAGTGATCAGGGTGAGGGAATTAACAGGGCAACTGAAATCAGACTGCTGAGATTCAAATCTCTGCCCTGCCTCCTACCAACCGAGGGACCTAGGCAAATTATTTAATCTTTTGTGCCTCATTTTCCTTAAGTGTAAATGGGACAATAAGAGTACCAAAGTACCCAGTCCCATAGGGATGCTTGAAGGATCAAATGAAATGGTACATGGAGGGCTTATAGAACAGTGCCTACTTAGCTCGTGGTGAATAAATAAGAAAGGTTAAATATCATTATTGATTTTCTGTTATTATCAATTTACCTTATTTCTTTAGATCTCATTTGGAATAGTGTGAGCTGAGAGGGGTCTACCACTCAAAAGTTAGCTTTGATAATAAAGTTGTCACCTTATTTGCCAGTTGATCTCTTAAAGATGCAAGGTCCATTTCCACAGCCCAGGTAAGATGCCATCACCCCAAGTCCGTATACATGCACCTGAGTTGTTTGGGATTAAACTGAAGACAGCAAACAAAAATTACCTTACCTACATATAGAAATGACAAAAGTGATCAATTATGATAGCATACTGGGACTTTATATCATTTCTAATCTTCACCACCTTAAAAGACAGGCATTAGTATCCTATTTTATAAACATTAATCTTGAAGCTCCGACAGGTTCAGTAATCTGTAAATTACAAAGCAACTGGGATGGGTTTTGAAACCTGTGATTTCTGACCAAAGCCTACATTATATTGTATACACATTTTTTTCCTTAGACAGTGGTTCTTATCCCTGACAACAAATTAGAATCAACTGGGAAGTCTTTAAAACTAACACCCAGGGGGCACCTGGGTGGCTTAGTTGGTTGAGCGTCCGACTTCGGCTCAGGTCATGATCTCCCGGTTCTTGAGTTCGGGCCCCACATGGGGCTGTCTGCTGCCAGCTCAGAGCCCGCTTCAGATCCTCAGTCCCCACCTCTCTCTGCTTCTCTCCCACTCACTCTCTTTTTCTCTCTCTCAAAATAAATAAATTACTAAAAAAAAAAAAAAAAAAAAAAAACTAACACCCAGGACCCATTCACAACAACTCAGTCACAGCCATAGGGGGTGGATGAAAAACTCAGGCACCTGCAATTTAGAAAGATTTTCAGGTGGTTATATGTGCAGTTGGGACTGAGGACCATTTATCTAGACTCTGCTAATTTCAGGAATGTATAAAATAAAGATTAACTTAAAGGAGCAGCTTTTGAATTGTTTATTTCATTAATTAGCTTAAATGAAAGACTTATTTTGCATCATTTACTCACTGAATTGATTTCCTTTCAGTCCCTTTAGGATTCCCTAAAGAATCCTACATCACTTTCTTTGGTTCTAGATTATGAGCTATATAATCGTTTCTGGTGATTTTTCATTCAAAAAGTATTTCTGAAAGCACGCTTTGTGTTTTACTGTTAGTTATGAGAGACATAAAAAAAAACGAGCCAAGGATTTTGTGATCATTACTGTCACAAATACCTATAGAACATTCTGTTGACACTGAATATTGTAAAAGCCTTTGGGTATATAGTGGCAAACAATGAACATGTAATTCCTGTCCTCTTGGAACTTACAGTCTAGAATAGAGACAGAAAATCGACATGTAAATCAGTAAACAAGTACATAATTACAAATTATGGTTAATGTTAGGAATAAAACAGAGAGGGTCCCCTTTAGATAGAGTGGTCAAGGATAGTTTCTAAGAAACAGCTTCAAAATCATGAGGCTCTTAGATAGTTGTCCGGTGTATTAATAATAGCTAACGAGTACACCCAGTATACACTTTTGATGTCTGACTTCTTTCTTTAGCATAATGATTTTCAGATACATCCATGTTGCCGAGCATATTAATAGTTCTTTACTTATTATCACTAAGTAGAACTTGAGTGTATGAATATACCCTTGGTGTTTTTTATGCACATGAGATTTTAGGTATCACTGAGATTGTTAGTTCTTTAAGGACAGGACAGTTACTAATACATTTATTGTGCTTTCCAAAACTTGACTGATGATATTGGAGTTAGCAGGTATTCAATACACATTAGCTGATTGGATGGATTTTTATGCTTTACAGATAATACCCATTGTTCTCTTTCCAGTGTCCCTACCCACAATATACATAGACTTTTTTTTAATTTAAAGTAGATGTGAATTTCAGCTAATAAAAGACAGGAGCAATTGAGTATTTCCACACAAGGCAAATGATTCATTTGGGGTGAAGGCAAAGAATCCCTTCAACAGATTATACTTATTAATTCTCAAGATTCCTTAAAATCAAATGTGCCTAACACAAGAAGATATTGCCCCATTTATAAACATGCCCATGGTTGGTTCTTACACTTTAACAGTAATGTTAATTAACTACACAAAATTCAGATGCATAGAGAGTAGTTGAGGTTACTACTATAAGACCCTAGGAAAATTTGGCTTACCTTTATTTATGTCTGCCTCCACTATAGCCCGAGTCATGGCATTAAGAATCTAGTGGGTGCTTAATAAATGCTTCTGCAGTTGAACTGAATGTAGATGAATTGCTTCAATGCCAAATATGAACATTTACAATGTGCTTATCCATAATGATTAGTTTGTGAAATGCTACAAGAAACCCTTACCCAGCCTGCATTTTTTTTCCAGCCTGCATTTTAATGCAGGGCACATTTCTAAGCTGAGATTGATGTTCTCCTTAATGTCTCCCATGAAAGCAGACTAACATTTAAAACAGTTAGGATGCCAGAAGTGGTCTCGGAAATGTCAGCGTGGTGTGTGATTACGAGCTGGTCTAAAGGAAGAAAACAAGCTCCCCTTAATAAACTGAGCTTTAGTCAGGCTAGAGAAACCCATTAAAATGAAGGGAAACTAACTTGACCAAACTGAAAGGCTCAGGCATAGTATTACCTATTAAAAGTCATTAATTAATTATGGGATAAAGCCATCATGAGGAACTCCATTTTGCTAGGAGGCAGTTAAAAGATATTGGGTGTTGAGGCTTCAGAGTCAGAATTAAGTCTGCCCCATCCTACCTGAGACCTAGCTCAATCCACCTAAACCTCTCTGACCTTTGGTTTCCTGACTTCTAAAAAAGATGCTAATACTAACAACCTCACTGGACCATGCCCTGATTAGATTATAGAAGGCATTGTATGATGCCTTGCTAGGCCATTTGTGGACAAAGGTCCAGCATGTCAGCATCGTTTGAGAGCTTATTAGAAATGCAGAAACTTAAGCCCCATCCCAGACCTACCGAATCAGAAACTACCTTTTAGCAAGATCCCCAGGTGACCTCCACCACATCAGTGTTTGAAAAATATGGATCTTAAGCATATTACACATGCTAGGCATACAGTAAGTGCTCAATAAATATCCACTGCTATTATTCTCTGGAAAATTTTAGAAATAAAAATAATACTGAGTTCCATCCTCTCCTAGGTGATAGATGCATTTCTTTACCATATTGTGTACATCTTCCATCTTCTTAAAATTCCTTCATCATTGCAAAGATCAACAGTGTTTTCCTATACAGTCTTCAGTGTGAACACTGACTTTCTTAAGTTTGATGATCAGCTGAAAAACTAGAAGTGAAGAGTAGACATTTATCACCAGGCCAGATTTCACTGTGGACTATAAACTTACAGCTTTATCCGAGCCGACAGGCTGGCATTAAAATGAAGTTATTAATTGACTTTTTTTTCTACCCATAGCCATGAACAGATATATTGGTTTTAAATGGATTCTTCACACTCTGGCAGCTTGATCGCCACTTTCTATACCCACAATTGATAGAGAAAGATGAAATATAAGGGAACCAAGGGTGAAAATGTAATAGGTGATCATTTCTAGTTTCCTTGAGCCTATTTTAAAAAAGACTGGAGACAGTATGTGTTGGGCTGGGGATAACAGCACTTTCTTCATGGATTTTTTTTCTGCTTTGCACCCATACCTGTGTGTGCTGTCTGAAAACCTCTAAGCAGTTTAGCATTTGGCTTTGAGAATTCTCCATCTCCCCTGAGTAGGAGCTGAGAGCATAGCAAAGGCAATATGTTCCTTATAAGCTTCAAATGGAAAGTACCAACCACAGAAATTCTTCAGAGCAGCATCCTGGCCCCAAAGCAAATGGACTGAAGGTGGTGTCAGACTGTAAAAAGTTAATTTACCAGAGTCTCTTCTAAGAACAGCCGAGTCATTTCAAATTCTAATGCAACGTATCTGCCCTTCTTCCACAACCGTAGCTGAACTGAAACAGAAGCAGTGGGAAACATTTACAATGGGAGCTTTAAAAAAGGCAGTTGGTCACATTTGTGCGCTGACCTGAGTTGTTACCCCTCTCTGCCTTCACAGCAAATGCCTTCTGGTCTCCAAAGAATTGCACCAGCCCGCTGCCTGGAGATCAGGGCTCCCTGCGCATCCCTGAACATTGTTTGCACGCTGTCATACTGAGAAAGTACAATTTGTCTTCAGCAACCACTCCCTACACACACACACACACACACACATACACGCACACACTACCTTCTTGGGTCTGTTTGCCCCACATTTAACATCTGTACCTTCATGGGGCCCTCAAGTTGTCCCAAGCACTTCTTCTACCAGAGATGATGAATCTAATACAATAATTAACATTGCAGTATCTGTATCTGGTGAAATCTCTATTTTTAAAAATATATTAGAAATGTTGAAAGCATATACAAAGGGCACAAAGAATAGGGGCTTTTCTATGAAACATACTCCAAAGGCTCCTGTCTCATGGAGAATAAAACACGTATTCCCCACACTGGCTTCCCAGCCTTTTGCGAGACCTTTCCCCTGCCTGCCAACCATTCTCCCCCTCTTCACGGCCCCCTCCGCTCCTCCTGTTTCCCTGTGTTCACTCCCACAGCATTAGCACTTGGAGCTTTCTCTGCCTTCCATACTCTTCTTCCAAATATCTATTTAACTCCCTTTCTGAGTTCTTCAGATCTTTACTTATCAGAGAAGCCTTTCCTCACAACCCCTGCATGAGAGAGCCATCTCCCCCCCACCTCAATCTCTACCTTTCATATCCCGTTAACCTGCTTTATTTTTCCTCCATCGCACTTATAACATAAAGCATATATTTAGTTGTATGTTAACTTACTACCTGGTTGCCCAGACTAAAATGTTAGTTCCGTGAAGTCAAGGATTTTGTCTGTTTGGGTTTTTTTTTTTTTTTTTCCTGCAGAACCTAGAAAAAAACCTGGACAAGATAGGGGCTCAACAAATAACTCTAATGAATGATTGATTTCAACTTTATCAGCACCCACCTTCCAGCTTAAGAAAATTATAAATACATAGAACATAAATATAATAGAAAATTATGTACGCATGTCTGTTGAGTTCACCCATGTATCCTTCCTGGTTTCAGCCCCTTTCCCCTCTCCTGGGGTAATCACTATCTTGAATGCGGGGATTATCATTTGCATGCATTTCTTTATCTTACATATATATGTGTTTTTAGGCAATATATAACATTAGGTAGCTGTACACTGTACTGTGGCATAGCATGGCATAGCACAGCATGGCATAGTGTGGTATTATAGCATAGTAAAGTATGACATAATTGAATACAGTTGATGTTTAAACAACATGGGTTTGAACTGCTTGAACTGCCCAGGTCTACTTGTACTTGCATTTTTTTTTCTGCAAAAAGCTTTATTGTTTCCATGTGGTCCACAGCTAGAGAGAGGGCTCCAGGGTAGTTAAAAAGCTGCCTAGTGGCTACAGAGAGAGACTCAGGCAGCAGCCCTGACACCAGAGTCACGCCAGAGGGGGCCCTCCAAGGCTGCTAAGCTCCTGAGGCTCCTACTCAGGCTTGAAGGTGAGCCTTTCAAAGTGCTACTTGCCCAGCCCCACCTGGAGCCAGCCTGCAGAGGTGAGTCAGGTGGTCACCATCTCCTTGATGAGTTTCCCCTCCTCATCCAGAAAGCAGTTCTCCAGGAAGTTACAGAGTGGGGGGTCTGCACCAGCAGAGCCCAGGGCTTGCAGACCCCAAAGCACCTGCTTCAGGTTCTTCTCTAGGATAGTGGCAACTTTCTTGGCCTCAGATTTTTACCCCACTCATCTTGAAACAGCTTCCGCAAGTCCTAGAAGAGGGCACTGGTTTCTTTAAGAGATGCTGGGTGCTCCTAAGCTTCTCCTCAGCCAGCTCGTGGGATAAGGGGCCCATGCCCTCCAGAGCCACATCCTTGAGGTCAAAATTGAAGCCCAGAGAAAGGTAAGTGTAGGAGGCCTGCAGATGCAGGTTGACCAGGTGTCTGACCACAGCTTCCACCTCTGGGATAATTCTGAGAAATCTGGGAGCTCACTGTTGATGATCAGTAAGGAGCTAAGCTTGGAAGATGGTGTTGGCTGGTGCCGGAGTCAGGGATGGCTAAGAAGAAAGAAAAATGGTTGGAGGGTGGTGGGAGGGCTGGAAGAAAGGACATCCCTGAGTCTGTTCTGTGCATACACTTTGAAGCAAGAGACAGACCCAGGGACCCTGGGCACACTGACTATAGGTGGAGTTTCTATGGTGTAGTAGTATAAATGTATTTTCTCTTCCCTCTGATTTTCTTAATACATTTTCTTTTCTCTAGTTTACATTACTGTAAGAATACGGTGTGTAATACATAGAACATATAAAATATGGAACTTGATTGACTGTTATTAGTAAGGCATTTGATCTACAGTTGTAGGCTATTAGTAGTTACGTTTTGGGGAGGTCAAAAGTGTTAAGTGGATTTTCAACTGGGTGGTGGTGGTCAGCGCCCCAATCCCTGTGTTGTTCAAGGGGCAACGGTATAATCATATAGAAAAGAACAGCGTTTCTCAAACTTTGATTCATATCAGAATTACCAGGGCAGCTTTAAAAATTCCTAATGCCCAGATCCCAAATGGATTTCATCTGGAAATCCCTGCAGGTGGGCCCCTAGCAATGTTTCTTTAAAGCTCCCAGGTACTTGTAATTGCAGCCAGGCTGGAGGACCAGGGCCATTGCCCACAATAGAGTCCTGTGGTCGTGAGTCAGGCTGCCAGGATTGGAACACGCCCTCCGAGTCTCTCTAGAGATTCTAAACTTCCTGGACACCACAGTTAGCCACTCAAGGGCGGAGGAAAATACAGCATTCCTTCTTAATGATATTGACCAGAATCCAACGCTGTTCCTTCAATTAAGCTCTCATGCCTTTATCTGAAATATTGAACTCTCTGTCATTTTAATAGGGCCTTCCATCTAAGTCATTGGAAGTCTCCAAAAACACAGTGAATTCCTTGCTCCAGAACACTCATTATATGTCTGAATTTGTATGAGTTTACTGAAGGACAACATATATCAGGAAGAGTGCACACATCATAACTGTACAGCTAGATGACTTTTCACAAACTGAACACACCCACACGATAAGGACCTTGATCAAGAAACCCACCAGGGTCTGCTCTCTAAAGGGTCCCTACTCACCTGACATCTAACAGTGGATTAGTTTGGGCTTCACATGCATAAAATGATATATACTCTTTGATCTGGTTCTTTCATTTGACATATTACAAAAGACATTTCTTCTTAATCTCTTTTAGATTTAAAAAGAGAGTTATAAAAGAGGAAACCATGCAGAAAGGAAACCAAAAGAAACGAAATATAAATAATATATTTCAATCCCTACCTAGAAAAATCAGAGAATCTGTGAAAAGTGTTCTATAATTTATTTTTTAGAAGACAGTTACCCACTTTTCTTCAAAGAATAAAGAAACTTTTAGATTACCTATTTTACCAACTCATTCATAGACTTGTCAGTGCGCTTTTGCATAATGTATATTACTTAGAAAACAAGTGAATATAGATCATTTTTAAAGGCTTTGCTAGAAAGGCAGCCGAGACCAACTCTGTGTGCCCTATTAGCAGATTGCAATGATCCATAATCCAAAATTAATTTTTATTTCATCTGGGGTTGTATGCTTTAACAGATAAATGTGGGGGCACTGTGGTGGCTCAGTCGGTTAAGTGTCTGACTTTAGCTCAGGTCATGATCTCACGGTCTGTGAGTTCGAGCCCCGCATTGGGCTGTGTGCTGACAGCTCAGAACCTGGAGCCTCCTTTGGATTCTGTGTCTTCCTGTCTCTCTGACCCTCTCCTGCTCACACTCTGCCTCTCCCTCTCTCTCATATAAATAAACATTAAAAATTTTTTTAAAAAGAGATAAATGTGAACTCATGGTGATCATTCTAAGCTAATAATAATATCGTTCTGGAAATACCTCTTGATTGACTGCTTTAACGAATTTCCATGCTACAGATAGAATGTTGAGCAAAAAGGAACTTGGTTCCTGCCCTGATGCCTCTTTAAATCTGGTGAGAGTCAGGTGTTAATCAAAGAACCATGCAAATAAACTGAAACGTGACATTCAGAGCTAAAGGAGGCAGGGACAGCCCTCTGAGGGCCTATCAAAAGGGGGAACTGACTTGATTGCAAGAGTCAGTCAGAGACAGTTTCCCCACAGATGTGATAGTGGAGTTTATGTTAAAAACACAGTAACATGGTGGAGTGGGCAAGATGGCGGAGAAGCAGGGAGCTCTGTAATCCGCGCACGCCCGTATGGATTGAATTGAGAAGGACTGAAGGGATAAAACTGGGATTTGCAAGTGGGGGAAAGAAGAAACAGACGCCAGAAAGAAGACAACCTCAAAGATGCCTGAGTGAGTGACTGTGATCTGGGAAATTAGGGGACGGGCGGGTCCCGGTGGTAAAGGGGAAAGGAGCCCCCGAGCC